>CM061062.1:97479130-97508373 GCA_030762895.1 Sophora flavescens | reverse complement strand
TCTCGCTCTTCTCCCGAAGCCCGCCTGTACCGGCGTGACGGTCTCGCAGACGGTGGAACTGGGCTCCTAAGTGGACGGTATCGCAGGGAAGGAGCAGGCTTGCCGTGACGATGAAGCGAGCAAACTCTCGCTTCTCCTGTGTGTCCGAGGCCACACACGTGCCCTTCGCCCCCGCCCCCGACAACCTCCAAATAAATGGCATTATCGCTTCGACTTTATATGGGTGAGAGCGGTGGGGCCTATCACCAAATAAAGCCTCATCTTGTGACCGAGGCACGATATGGCATCACCTTCTCTCTCGTCAAGCCCACCTACAAAGTATAGTCGAAGAGATTTAGTTAAAATTATATCTAATATTAACAATTCATTTATAATAAAATTACAAGTAAACACTAAATTATTTTTTGTTTACAAGATAGTTATGTCTTGTCGCTGACCCATGTCCCCGACTTCAACTTCTTCTGGCCCCTTCCACCAACTCCATAAAGAGTTTCCGAGTTTATCGTCAGTGCTTTCTCGTGATAAAAATATAATATTAAATTCATAAGAATAATTAAAAATGAAAACTAATTAATTAAATAGTATATTGTCAAAAGTTTAATGTATTAACAAATGGGCCGTAGTGGGGCGGCATTGATTTAGACTAATTCTGGCCCAAGCACACGCGCTACTCATCGGGCCTGACACGCTACCAGGCCTCCTGGATCTCCTGAACTTCTCAATGACTTTAAAGATCGTCGTCGCCTCCCACTGCCTGACCTAAGGATCCACCACTTCCCCTCATTCCGACCCCTTCCTAAACTTTGTTCATATTCCCTCATGACTAATGTGCTTTATGCTCAAATATGTCCTTGATGGGGAGAGAGCTCTAAAGTTAATCCACCTATACTCTTTCTTCAAGAACTTATAGTTGTTAGGGAAAATCTGTGTACATATATATAATGTAAATTTAATTTAAATAACTTAATAAATTGTTACCAACTCTAGAAGCAATCGATCCCTTATGCCTCGTAGGACGGGGCTTTCCATAAGCTACTGACTATCAAATCCTATGTCACAGATCTTCTTATATTGAATCGATAACCTTCATGCATGCTGTGGTTGCGGTGAAAATTAGGTTATTGAATAAATGCTCTCAAATAACGGCGGCCAAGTAAAGAAATTAATTATATTATATATATTAAAAATTAAATTAGCATACTCTGCAGATCTCCGACAGAAGAATCCTCCCCGCTTGATGGAATTTTGCTTTGCCTCCCGCCCCGATGATGATGACAGTCTGCCGCCACAGGTGATGATGAGGGTGCAGCCTGCGTCCCTGCCATACCAGGTCGGGTGGGGTGCAACCCACTGCACCCAGTGGGTGTCCTGCCTCAAAAGGCCTTCCTAGGGGTGGGCTCAACTGACCATGTCGGGGCCTGGCCCGGAAGGACATCTCAGAAGACGACTTGGACGTGAACGACTCCCACTCTCTCTAGAGAATCTGCATCTGTGGGAAAATAAAGATTATTACACAAACAAAGGTAAGAAATACAAAATAAATACTAATAGGTGAATGACATTTACACAATGAATTATGATATAAATAAATTACTTCAAGTGACTTCTCATTACTAAATTCACCTCACTATCAAAGATTACCTGATCTAATGTACTCTTCGCTTAGATGCCCAACTGAAAGATCCATTAACCTCTTCCACCTCTTCCGAATTTCGTGAAAGTCCACTAAAATTTAATAACAACGTCCTGTTAATTTGCAACGCAGATGGGGTCTTGAAAATCATCATATCTGGTACTATACTTTTTAGGGCTGGTTGATTGGCATTATCAAGAATTATAACGTGTTTTATCTTAATACACCAACCAGCCATAGATGTCCTTTCTTTGGATATGGCAGTAATAACTCCGCTCCGCCCGTCGTGAAACGGAATGGGCCTGGGATTTCTATTATACCTTCCCGAGATGTACCTTAACTTGAACAATACCATAATTTTTATCTATTTTTGTCCCTACGCTAAGAGTAGGATCAAACCAATTACACTTGAAGATAACTACCTATCACGGGAAACCGCATAATCGAGTTCAAGGATGCCGGGCGAACCCGCGTAATCATCCTCACATTGCCATCAACAATCGTGACACAAACACCATGCAGCTTACACGCCCCATTCTTCATTCCATGTTTTTCGCAGCAATTTAGGATCCAGTTACAATAAGTATTCCATGATGTAACCGATCGCAGGCTCTACAATTACAAATTTGTCAACAATGGATTTTGAACATTGTTTTACGGATCTAGTACACAAAAAATCTAATAATATATTATTCTTATACATACTATATATTTAAGGAGATCAAATGCATTTCAACAAATGAAGGTGCTTAACCACATATTTACTGAACCACGAGCAAAGTGAGAAGTAATTTCTCGTCAACCCGATGTTTGAAATGTCAGGTTGGAGATCCCTTAGAAAATTCCTACGTACATCCCCATATGGGAGATTAATAAAAGACGATTAATAATCATAAATGTCAATTGAACTTATAAAAGACATTGTAGAAACTTACTCTAAATATGGTGCGAACCTCTTCACGATTTTTGAAGTATACAGGATGAGCAGACATTAATGCCATGTCAAGAAATATCCTTTGATTTGCCCTAAATGCCTTGGGATAGTTGAATATTGATATGGGAGGACTAGTTGAACTTCCTTCGCCGAATCAACGTTTCTAGGCATCCTTGTCCTTCTCGTGTTAACTTAATCCTGGATGAAATAAGAGGCAAAAGTGGAAGTCTCTCTACTAAGTATGCTTCCTAAATGGAACCTGACTCGTGCCTTGTTCTTGACTTTGTGTTTAAGTCTAGGAACCTATTACAGAGAGGGATACATACAAATAATTACTAGTTTTAGGAAACCTAAATTACGCTCTCGTGTTCGTGAATTTCATATGTATTAAGTAAAATAGTTGATGTTGTTTACCTCTCAAATGGATACATCCAGGGTATTGGGTGGCCACCAACTCTTGCCAACATCTGTGATGAATTGTGCCAGTGTTCCATGGAATCAAAGAAACTTCGGCGGGAAGATTAGCTCCAGCCACATAACAAAATGGGTATCTTGACTTCCATATCCTTTAATTGATTCACATTTAGTGTTGTCGATGTAAGCTCCTGAAAAAGTGGCTAAGCTTCAATGGTGGGTTCCAAATTTTGCTTGTCGTCGACGCAATTGGAAGCAAACGTTGCATGAACACGTGGCAATCATGACTCTTACATTTCCATGTAACTTTGCTTCCTTAATGTCAACACATCTACCCGTATTGAAGGTATACCCATCGTAACTTTAGTTCTTTAACCCAACTTACTGACGGGCCACTCGTGCTTTGCTTAGTGTATAACTCGCTTCGGTTTGATAAGTCCGCGTGCCCACAGTCCGCAACCAAGGCTGCTTGATTGCAAATGTCGGCCATGTCAATCGGGCTTTATTTGTATCCTTTGTCTCCCCTTGATGTCCATCACGGTGTCAAACCATTCAAAACACATTCCTACCGATGTGCATGACATCAATGTTGTACCTAGTAGTGCACGTCTCCAATCTGCAACCTCAAAATATACTTTGTTTTGTCCAGTTATGGTTGACGTCATAACCAGAATATGTTCTCCTTGGTTTATGGACGAGCGGTAAGTCTGTACTGCGCCATACATTAGGACCCGTCAACCGTGGTGGAGGCGGTGTTGTCTCAGCGACAATGCTTCTTGAATGCATTCTTGTTCGCCTATAAGGATGATCTCCTGGAAGGAATTGATGATGACAATCAAAATATGAGATCTTTCAATTGTTTTTAAGCGTGAATGCCTTCGATCGCTCCATACATATTGGGCATCCAAGCTTCCCGTGGTCATCCAACTGACATCATCCATAAGCAGGAAAGTCGTTGATCGTCCACATTAAACTGCTTTCATGATGAAATTTTGCCTCAAAGATACGTCATATGTCAACACACCATCATTCCACAAAGATTGTCAACTCGACTATCGGCCTGCCAAGTACACATCAATCTTACCTTTTGGATTAAGACGGACCCGAACTATGATTGTTAGGAACATAAACTCCCGCCTATGCACATCCCCGGGAAGATTGTAATGAGTCGATAAGCGACCAACAAGAGTATGCTTTTCCAGGAGCGCCCAAAAGGATTAAATCCATCGTGGATAGCTTAATCTGGACATTAGAGGGTCCTGCGAAAATGCCATATGAACCCTATCAAAATGCTTCCAGCTTCTCCATCGGATGGGTGACCACAAGACATCTTGCTCCCTCTCATGCTCACTATGCCAATCATGTGAGCCGCAAAGGGCCATCAAGAGTACAATCTTGTAAGTCTTGTACGAAGCGGAAGTACCACATATTTTTAGCGACCTCTTCTTCTCAATGTCCATCCTAGTGGTTGTCTTATACCCACCGCACCACAAAAATCGACAACATGTTATGCTTTCCATTGAATCATCCTTATAGTACAACATACATCCATTCGGGCAACAATCAATTTTCAAACACCCCGGATACAAATTTTCCATGGACTTTTAGCATGATAAAAACTAGTAGGCATCAGGTTGTCTTCGGCAACGCCTTGGACCGACCGGTGGCGATTAAGCTTCTTGCTATTGTAGTCGTTTGATACTCAACCATTCCATGCACACGACAACTCGCGTACTCCGAAATCCTTCCCACAATGGAGATCGAGCAAGACTCGGCCATATCATAGAATCTTTGAGCTTGGATTTGGATTCTCCTCTATGTATCGGGAACCCATTCCACCATCTTCTCCCCATCTTCTTCTAGTACAACACAATCGATGGTCCAAGCATGATCCATTATCATCTCGCTCGTGTGGATTCAATTCTTCCTCCGGTCACCCGCTTCCATAGTACGAACCTTCAACCACAATCGGGTTTAAGTCGGGCAACATCTCACCATGGTTACTCCACCAGATAGTAATCGAGGCATGAAGCCCCTTCATAAAGATCGCCTCAACTCCATCCACTCTTTTGAAAGATTGACACTTGCATCTTTTGCAGGACACCTCAATTGATCACCACCCCGTCGTATAAATCTCTCACGGCTAACAACAAACTCTATAAACTCACCCACTCCAACTCTATACTCTTCCTAAGACGTTTATTCCGATCCAACCTACGATACATCCATTTCCGATTCTCAAGATATCCATTCTGCAATTAAATAGCGACCAATCCTACAATAACACTTACTATATTACGGTGCATTCCAATAACTCCATCAATCTCGTTCTTATGACAAGATATGAACCTATCCCATTCGAGAAGAAACCTTTGCCACACCCACTTACTAATAGTTATTCCATATTCAAATACCTTATACTTGCAAAATTTAGACAAAGATTTCCCTGGTCTCAAGTTACAGACTCGGCACGGGTGAGAATCACCGCGATCAAGTATGCACCAGGAGAACAAAAGGAAATGCATCGCATCAAGATTTCAACAAGTATATAAGGCATTTGAACATTGAAATGACTATTGTACGAGTGTGAAAAAGGTTTTTTCCCAAACTATCCCACTTGGACAATTCAAGATTCAATACAATGAGCATGCATACCTTGATAAGTTACGCATGCTCATTAATAGAATCTCAAATAGGAAACTAAGGCTTTCACAAATTAATTATTAACTCTAGCAGAAAATAAAACCATTAACCTATAAATTTTGCAACATTGTTGAGACTTATATAAATTGCAGCGTAAATCAATACAAACTTAGATTAAATATTGTAGCAAACATCTTATTGAGCTCACTCTCTCCACTAACAATGTGAGTTAATTGTCAAACACATGCATAATTTCTAAATTATCAAAGACACTAACCAAGATCCCGCCTTGGACAGGATCACATCCTATTGAGACTCCGCTCTCACTAACAAACAACACATATTGACAAACACATGCATAAACATTAAATTATCAGCATCACAATCGACAAGATCACATCCTATTGAGCTCCGCTCTCCACTAACAAACAACACATATTGACAAACACATGCATAAACATTAAATTATCGGTATACAATCGACACAAGATCACATCCTATTGAGCTGGCTCTCCACTGCCAAACAACACGATAATTCACATAACACATTACAGCGAGTGTTGAGAGAACTTACCAGAGAAACACAACCGAGCAAGGATAAGGGAGCGGGAGGCGGGAGCCGAGCACCGGAGAGTAGAAGAATATGACAACAAGGACCTATCGTGCATAAATGAGAATTAGTCATTTCAAATCAAATCACTATTCTATATACCGAGAATCCGTGACAACTATTTATAAGACTTGAAACACATAAATTAATATAAAATAGAATCAACAATATACGGTTTGCATAAAACATCTTTATATTGGTGTCATGCAAATTAATAGATAGGAAGTTTTTTGAAATGTCATCAATAATTGCAATATGAATTAAAGCAACAGTTTTAAAGTTTTTAATAGTCCCGATAATATAGTTTGAAAAGAAGCGGGAAGTTGAAAAGTGATGCATGCATGGGTCATTTGAATTAGTAAATGGCATTGGGAATATTGCACACCTTAATGCTAATGAAGCACCCTGTTGACGAATTTCCCTAGTATTGAGTAATGAGCATTGCATAGCATACTTATTAAAATGATATGAATGATGTTGAATTGTTATTATGAAACTTGTTATGCTATATGATATATGATGCATGCTCGTCTTACTAAATGCTTCCATGCCGATTATCCTGTTTAGTTACAATTAATGAATTTATTTTGTAATTTTATTTCACTTGTGACATTTTTTTGTAACTTTTCAAAGCCATAAAAACACTCACTAGTGCGGAATCTTGCCAAGTTTAGTGGAGCAAGTATGAGGTTGGTTCCACCTAGACTTAGAGTTAAATGTTAGATATTGATAAATTTTTCCTAGTCTAGATTTCCCAGATTAATAAATAAATTGTAAGGTGAAACAACATACATTATTAAAATAAATAAAATTAAATAAAAATAAATAAATTTATATTTAATCAAACAAGAAAAACAAGAGAAAAACATGGTAGGAAATCACAATTTATGTCCAAATACTATCGACCCTCGAATAAATTCTAAGCATGAGAAAAACAAGATTGAACACATGGAGCGTTTAATTATATCAATCGAGAGGAACACAAATTCAGTAAGTGTTAAATTCTAATATTGAAAGTAACAACAAGCCAACACGACATACCAAAATAATAAGGGTTTCATCATCCCCATTGTACAAGAAAATCTAAATAGAAAAACTCGCTGGTAGCATCAATACTACCCTCATTGGTTATATGATAAGATCAATTTAGATTTAGCTCTAATGCTTTATGATTTATGCAAACACAAACATGAAAACCTCCAGTCCTGCCGTATTCACACCATTGCATTCACTTCTCCCATTTCATTTATATAAACACAAACACGAAAACGTTTGTGAATGATAAAAAGTATTTAAAATCGACATATGTAAGAACGAAAATTAAACATCAAAATCCAACCACGGAAACCACATAGCAAAAGCAAAACACATAGAGTTTTCAACAACAAATTTATTACACGTATTTTGTGAATCATAAGCTGACTAACGTATCTCTCCCAGGTCCCGCCGAATGGATGGAGAGACCTTAGAAACACATAGAGAGAGAAGGCGGTGAGATAGAGAGAGATGTGAGAGAAAGCAGAGAGACAGAGAGAGAGATGGGTAGAGAGAGCTTACTCCGAGGAGGGGATGATGGTGGTGACAAGAGGTGTCTTGTGGTGGCGTGGAGCGTACGGCTAGGAAGAGAGAAGCAGTGAGCAGAGAGAGAGATGACGAGAGAAAAGCGAGACAGAGAGAGAGATGGAGTAGAGGGGGAGAGCTTACATGAGCGAGAGGGGATGTCGACGGTGGTGACGGAGGAGAGTCTTGTGGTGGCGGGAGCGCGCGGCGTAGAAGAGAAAGGTGGGAGAGAGATATGCGACGGATAAAATGAGGAAGAAGGAGGATTCCGTCGAGATTTAGGGATTTGATTTTAGCGACCGAATTAGTTGGTCGCTAATATAATTTAGTTGAATTTGAATTTATAATTTTAGTGGCGGATTTAAATTTGGTCGCTAACACGCAACTATTTTATTTATTTCTACGGATTTTAGCAATAGAATTAAAATCGTCGCAAATATAAAAAAGTTTGAGGTGCATTTAATTGATGCGCCATTTCGTACGCTAACAATTCATAAATTTCTGACTTTTACTTTCCTTTGTTTAGCGACGATATAGCGTGATATCTCTCCTACGCTTATTTCCTTGGTATGGAATCAACTCTGCTGATGTTTCATGTAGATCCTATAATCGGTAGCTATTTAGGTGTGATAACGAACCAAAATTTTAGTCACTATTTTCATTGCTAAATGACCTTTTTTTTTGTAGTGAAATTAACATTTCATACTCATTTTCGAGTAAAGTTAAGGATATTAGAAAATTTTATCTTTACTACATCCGAATTTTATCTGTGTATTTGTTAGACATATATAGATTACTAAATAAATATATTCATGTTCAACTTCAACAAATAAATGATTCTCTTCATCATGAATTTGAAAATTCTTTTTATAATATCAATAACAATGTATCAATTAAATAAAAATTGGAATGTAAGTGAAAAAAATTATACAACAATATAAATAAAATAACAATTTCTATTACGGATGGATTGTGGAATTAATATTCTTTCTTTTACGTAGTATATCTTCATAACTCACTTTGGGTTGGTAGATCATGTAGGGATTTCACTCGACTTAAAAAATCTAAATATATTTTTAAAATAAATCAAAATAAATAAATAAATATAAAGAAAGTATATTAAAATGTTGATTCAAAAACATTAGAACAAAAATCACCTACTAATAATTTATATCATTAGAGTTGACAATAATTTCTTATTATTTCTAAATATTTGTATGAATAATATTAAAATATGTCGGTGTAAAATATTTTTACAATGACATCTAATAATATATTAACAAATCAACATTATAGTTATTTATCTTTATATCATATTTTCTTCTTTTCTTGAATCAAAGACATCCTCCTCAACCAATAATTTTTTCTCCCAAAGAATCGAAACAATCTTCATTCCCCTTTCTTTACTACCACTCATTATATCTAATATCGTTAAAAGTTAGATGGAGCTCATTAACAAAACAATATATGAGACATAAGAAACATAACAATTATCATATCAAAATCCACCCACGTACTATAATCATGTAGTTCCTTTCCTAACCTTCTCATTGTGAGACATTGATTCATGGTTCTCTTGGTTCAACTTGGTTCATCTAACGATTAAGCCATTAACTAATATAATAAAAATAATCTGTACACTATATATACATAAATTACAAAAATACTATACATAAATTCAATTCAATTCTTAGTCTCTCTTTTTAATACTACACATAAATTTTAATATTATAAGAGTAATATTAAATATCGAAAACCTTAGTTAAATATTATTACGATCTTAAAATATGATTTAAATTTTTTTTGTCGGTATATATGATTCAAAATTTAAATGGCCAAAGTATTCCTTTTGTCTTTTTTACAAAAAATATTTTTAGGGTTTGTAATTATTAGATGTTGGGTTTGGGCCTTTGGGTGGGGTAGGAGGATTGACAGTGAAAAAAGTTGAAAAGAACGTGTGTGATTTTGAAACCTCATTACCCTTCGTTCGAAATTGGGATTAATCTTTGCTCCTTCCTTCCTAACTCCTTGCCTTTGCCTTCTTCATTTTAAGAGCATCTCCAAATTAGAATTAGCAATTGAAGAAAAACAAAATGGATCAGAACCCATTATAATAAATTTAATAAAAATAAATAATGAAAACAAAAAAGGGGTTGATTTCAAAAAGAACATGATATAAGATAGAAGAGGGGCCGACTGCAACTACTTTTATCATAACTAAAACAAATGAAATATGGGAGGGAGTGACTGACGTTTGAAAAAAAGGGGATAAAGAGAAACATAAAAGAGAGAAATAGATGAGGAGTAATGTAGCTTCTAATTAATGACGTTTTGCCAATAAAAATGTTATAAATTATAAAATATAAATAATAAAATAATAACAAAATTCAATAGCATTCCCATAAAAAAAAAAAAAATCAATAGCCATGACATATGCCTTTTTATCGTTATATGAACAGTCAAAGCAAAGTTCTCAATTGTTTAATTGTATTGATGATATTGATGTGGGGGCATAAATATTTATCGTTTTGAAACAACTGGGAAAACCAAAGTCGGCAAAAAGACATGTACATAATTTAACTAATACAATTGGAGAATAAAAATCGACCAAACTGTTAAATGGGAACTCCAAGTCCAACTGTCATTTTACGGTTCTTTCTTTTACAACAAAAATATTTGACATCTTTGTGTTAGATGTTATGTTCTACATTCTCAAACTTGGAAGATACATGACATCCGCCGATCGTTTTCCTCCTTACTTGCTTGGGGAGTGCGATCCAATTCATCAAACAAAGCCTGCATGGTCAATTAATAATTCAGGTTTTGGCATTTGCAATGCTGCATGCATCCAATTCAAGAACCTTACATATGAGTATGTCAAAGTCTAGATTGACAAATATGTTCACAAATGCCCCCTGCATTCAATGGACAGCTACTTAAACCTTCCAAATACCATTTTGAAAAATACACCTTATCATTTATACCTTGGTTCAGAAGTATGGCAAGCCGGAAAGATTAAGAAGGCAAATGCCATAAGGAGGTTTATTACTACCACAAGCCGTACGTAGTCAGATGGCAACCTGAATATCCAAGTCCCATATAGCAATACCAGAAATTCAGCTTCCAAATCCACTATAATAATATTCCAAAATATAAGAAACAAATGGGTTCAGCGATGATGAAAAATAACCAAATCGATGCCATCAACTTTCTACATGTAACAGGGCACTCCACGAGCGGGACTGGAATCTTTTAGGAGAATATTTTTTTATATAATTTATAATAGGTTATTAATATTTTTAATAATATTATTGATTACTATTATCTTTTATTATCTTCTAATTGACATCAAAATTAACATAATTAATTACTAAAATTAATTAATTATTTAATTTTAAGCTTAAATTTAATTAAATAAACAGAAAAAATATGTGTTTAAGAAGTCGGCACAAAGAAACCGACTTCTCACTTGATAATAAAAATTAAAAATAAAATAAAAAAATAAAAGAGAGAATTTAGAAGTCAGTCTTGAAGGAGAAAGTATGGAATAATTTGGTATATAATTTGGGAAAGGGAATTGTTCCGTAAAAGAAAAAAAAAAGGGAGTATTGTGGTATTTAATTTATTTATTTTTTATAGGAAAGTTGGAATTGTATTTCCAGTTTTACCCTCCAGCTTCCTTGCTTGCTTGTGGTGGCACTTGAGGAGACGCGTCACGCGCTTAGCTCAACGCGCAAAAGCCACCTTTTCCTCTTCATTCTCTGAAATTCAAACCTGTCAACGTTGGACTCCGCTTAAATTTCTACAACAATCACACCTCGCTTACACATTTTCCCTTCAACTTCAAAACAAAGCAAAACCAGCGTTACCCATTTTTGTTTCTGTCGAATTTTCCACTGCCCAATATTCAAAATCCCATCTTTTTTTTATCTTCACTTTCTGGAGTGAATCTCTCTCTCGGGTATATATTTTTTCCACCACATGGAATCGAAAAACCCTGCAAGGTTTACGCTGGGGAAGCAGTCATCGCTGGCCCCAGAACGTGAGCTTGAAGAATCAGAGCCCTACGAAGATGTTGAAGGTGTTGATCCGGGAGTGAGGCTTATGTATTCCGCAAACGAAGGAGATCTGGATGGTATCCGTGAGGTGTTGGAATCAGGTGTGAGTGTCAATTTCAGGGATATCGATGATCGAACGGCTCTTCATATTGCTGCGTGTCAGGGTTTAACTGATGTTGTTGCTTTGTTGCTCGAGGAAGGTGCTGAGGTTGACGCTAAAGACCGATGGGGTAGCACGGTAATATCAATGTTCTGTTCTGTTCTGTTCTGTTCTGTTCTTACAATCTCTGACTTGGGTTTGTGGCCTAATTGATTCGTGTGTTGTTTATACTTGTGATACAACTAAGTGTTGTTATTGTTAACCAATTTTTAGCAATAGCATATAGCTTTTATTTAATATGCATTGAGCATTTATTTAGCGGAGTGGTTTACAAATTTCCAAAACAAATGCTTCTGTTCTGTATTTCTGTTGTACATTAGCTAAGCATTCTTAGCTTAAAATTATTACCTGTAGGGCAATTCCCACTTAACACCAATTGGTTTTATGATAGAATCTAACATAGTATCAGGGAGCTAGAGCTCATCTCTGTCGTTTATCGCCTGTTATGTCAATCTTCCCTGTTTCCCATGTATCGTCTGGGCTCTGGCAGGCATATGTGGAGGAGGGGTGTTGGAAGTCTCATATCACCTGCTTCAAACTTTGGGGTGCGGTTTATATCACTTGTTGGGAAACTCCACTTAACACCAATTGGTTTTAGGATGGAATTTAGCATAAACATTTGTTTGTATAACAGGACAGTAAATATCAAGAGGATATAAGTAATGTGGAACTGAGAAATATGATTGATCTCTTACTAAAGAGAGTATTAGGTTTCTTTCTGTTTGAAGTCTAAATCATGAATGTCCTTTTTCTTTGTTTCACTCCCAATGAAGTGATGAGCAGATTCAGGCTGTGTTACAATTTTACTGAACTGTTTACTGTCTTGTCTTTTTGCTTCCACCTGTTCCTCTCTCTATACTGTATTAACTGTTCCCCGGACTTCTGGATGGAATGTATTTGAAAGTAAATTACTGCTGTTAAATGTGTAGTCATTGGACTGATTATTAATCTCATGTCTCTCAAACAGCCACTTGCAGATGCTATATTCTATAAAAAGAATGACGTGATCAAACTATTGGAGAAGCATGGAGCAAAGCCTCTGGTGCGTGTGAATTGAGGATTTTAAAATTAAAAATTGTGGATGTTTTTAGTACTTATTTGTCAAGGTATATTAGTTTTAGCTTTAGTATTCTACTGATGGTTGCCAACATATATGGTTATACGGTTTCAGATGGCGCCTGTGCCACGTAAACCATGCGGCGGGAAGTACCAGAATATGAAATCGATCCTAAAGAGCTTGATTTCACCTGCAGCGTGGAGATCACAAAGAAGTAACAATATCGTTATGATTTTTTTTTTTATTTTTTGACAGTCATTTTGGCCTGTCTTCAGATTATTTTATTTCAGAAACCTTGAGGAACTAATTAGATTTTCTATAATCACATCTCTTTATTGTCCAATGTTTAGTTTGTAACACAAACTTTGGGATTTGTATGGGTACTTTATTTATTTTCCCATTAATTATAATAAGTTATAGTTAATGATTTTGTAAGTTTTTTTGAATAGCTTTAAGCTGCTCCATACAATAATGATTTTTATGATAAATTTGTTTGTGACCATGTTTTGGGAATATGATTGTTGGGAAATCAGCTAATTCCTCTTTCTTAATGAATTTGACTGCTGTTAAAAGAAGTTTTAGGTGTACATAATTACCCAAGTGTGTGAATCATCTTCAACCCCATTGCATCTAAATGATTCTTGCATCTTATATCTTGTGTTAAATGGCAGGGGACTTTCTGTAGTGCATTATGGCGTGGGACAGAGGTTGCAGTAAAAAAGCTTGTGGAGGATGTGCTTAGTGATGATGAGAAAGTGTGAGTTGCTTATAAACCTCAAGCAAAGATTGTGTTAGTTCTATTATATACTTCTATGATAATATGATAATTAGTATACTTGGCTTTTCACGGAAGGCCTTTAGAGATGAGCTTGCTCTGTTCCAGAAGATTCGGCATCCAAATGTAGTCCAGTTTCTGGGTGCTGTGACCCAGAGTAGTCCAATGATGATTGTGACAGAATATCTTCCCAAGGTTTTTGTCCTACAGTTGCATGGAACATGATCCTTTGCGCGTTGCTTGGGATTTTTGTTTAATGAAGTTTAACAGTAATATGGTAGAAAATATTCCTTTATTAGTCTTATTTCTCCATGTATCATGCAGGGAGATCTTCGTGCTTTCTTGAAAAGAAAGGAGCTTTGAAACCAACAACAGCTGTAAGATTTGCGCCTGATATTGCTAGGTAATCTGACACTCATGCCGGGATTTCTGTTTGCAATATTAAGTCTTGAAATCAGCTCTTTTTTATTTTTTGAGGAGGGGAGAGGCTGGTATTATGCAGTTTGATTTTGATTGGTGCCTATATTTTCAAATTTAAAATAACTAAATATTATATAATACCAGATTTAGTTATCTCACTGATTTCTTTCTTTTCCTATCTGAAGTTTTGATTTACATGTCATGCATGGAATTTCGTTTTTTAGGAGTGCCATGGGTGTCTTATGGCTTTAACATTTTTCATGGACTTATACTTGTTGGAGAAAAATCTATATTAACTGTTTTAATTAACAAATAATTTGCCAATATTCGTTTAATTTGGATCATGTTTTGATGAAACATTTCTTGGGTCTTGGTAAATGGATACTGATGTCTCTTCTCCTCTTTATGCCTGTCTTTGGCCTGTTAAAAATTATGCAGGGAGTGGGTTATTTGCATGAAAATAAGCCATCACCTATTATTCATCGTGGATCTTGAGCCTTCGTAAGTTGCTCTGTTCTATTCTTTTTATTCCTTTAATCATTTATGAGAAGTCCATGTGTCCGGTTTAATAGACTGATGCAATCTACACTTTTTATCAATGTTGCTTATGAGTAAGCTAACAGTAATATACTGCGGGATGATTCTGGGCACCTAAAAGTTGCAGACTTTGGAGTTAGCAAATTGCTGGCAGTTAAAGAAGACAGGCCTCTAACTTGCCAAGATACTTCTTGTGGGTGCTGTTTTTCTTCAGAATTGTCATTAATGCACACTTGAAATATCTAAATATCTCAAATGCAATACTTTCTTAGTCATAGGACATAGGGGAGTATTGTGATATTTTTTTCATGCGGTGGACTTTGACATGCCGCATCATGGACTGATTTTCTGAAACTGGGAAATTTGTTATTTTTGTTGGCAGGCCGCTATGTGGCTCCTGAGGTTTTCAAACATGAAGAATATGACACCAAAGTGGATGTATTCTCATTTGCACTAATTCTGCAAGAGGTAACTGTTTTTATATTTCATCCTCTAATGGAAGGATACTAGATGCTATACATGATACAATTCACGTATGTTTCTATATGAGAACATTTTATTGTTTGTTTATTTATTTCACGAACTATTAAATATTGTTGAATGAGTAATAGGAATATCAAGATCCTATGAACAACTTGTGTACGTGATTTTCCAACTGATCTAGTCTTGTGGATACTTTTAAGCAATGAGCTTATCATCATAATTTGGCATTGTGTTTCAGCTTCTATTTGTGCAGATAATTATCAAATTGCCACATTCTTTATGATTCTTTTGGTAAGCATAGCTTCTGTTCATTCTAAGTTTCTACTGTCAAAAGTTGGCTTGTATGTAGGGAAACATAGTGAATGATGAAAGGGAATATTGGTCTTCGGCATTCAAACTTTGTAATGAAATTGAAAGTTGCTTTAATTAATTGGCAGAACTTGTCATGTCACTGTTGGAAATTTCTAACCACTAGTCAGAATGTAGTCAGTCAACTGCTGAGTTTGGTGGACTTTTGGGGATTTTCTAATGGCTGAGTGTGTTTATGGACTCTCTTCTAGATATTTTTTTCTATTCATTTCGTGGGTTCATTTGTTCATTGCTATTACTGATTGCTGAAGGCACCAAAGTTTTCTTGAGGGTTTGTTTCCAATGATACAATAGTAAAGAAGCATAAGAGAACAACATGCTATCTCATTTCTGATTCTGATTTGTGATAGTGTTAGATAAAACAAGTTTTCTTATTGTTGATCCATTTTATTTCCTTGTGTCCATTCTCTGTGTGAAACCATCATTGAATACAAGTTGAACTGACTTCAACAAGGTCCATAATAGTAAACCATCTTCCTAAGCAACATTTAAACTACATTGTTTTTCCTTGCAAACAGCTATACATAATTTTAAAATTGTTTCAGTTTGATGATTGATTTATCTTATTTCCCATCAAATCCCGAACAACTATTATGATAACATGCTTAAAGTATTAAGTTTTTGACAATAATTATTGGTGTTGTGGAATTTTTGGAGTTTTCTGTGAATTCTACTATACTAACTGGCAATAGTCAGTATTGATATTTCTTATATGCTATGCCTCAGATGATTGAAGGCTGCCCGCCATTTTCTGCAAAGCAAGATGAGGAGGTTCCTAAGGTATATGCTGCAAAAGAGCGTCCACCTTTTCGAGCTCCATCAAGCGTTATGCCCATGGACTTAGAGAGTAAGTCTTATATGTTTCTTGGTGATATTTCCTGTCTAGCAATTTCTTTTCTCTGGGTAAAGTAACATAATATTAAACTATTTCGTCATCTTAATTTATAACTGACTATATTTTGCTAATAGTTTTCTAATCAGGTTTGAGTCATTTTTTTCCATCTTATTTGAAAATTGTTAAATATGTTCGTCTGTTAACATTTTATCTTTTACAATGCAAGTCAAGGTAACTTCAATTAGTGAATGCAAATTGCATCCTATAGCATAAGTGACTCATTTTCCCCATCTTATTTTGCTTTTTCATCAAATGTTTTGCCGACCTGATTGTCTGAGCATGATATTTCAAAATGAACTTATGATTTAACATAATTTCTTTCCCAAAAATTGGTTTTTATCCTTTGATGATTTAACATTTTGATGATATTTTTAATGATATCTGCTTACAGATTGATCGAAGAGTGCTGGAATGAGAATCCAGCAAAAGAGACCAACATTTAGGCAAATAATAAAAAACTGGAATCCATCAACAACACTATTGGTCACAAAGAAGTTGGAAGGTTATCACTCATCACCTCTCATTCCCCCAACCTGGCATTTGTGCTTGCTTGCATATGCATGTCAAAAGCGTGTAGACCGGGCTGCATGCTTAATCTCAGTTTATAAATAATGTTATATTTGATTAATGGAAGTAACTATCAAATGGGGTAAAAACTGTTTGGAATTTCTCTGCTCACGAACTACATTTCTTGGTAACAAAAGTGAAAGCATATATCACTCATATGCCTCTGGTTCCTTGCAACATGTGCAGGTTAGACCATTGAAATGCTTCCAGAATCTGGAAGCCTTATTGAAGAGGGATCATTCGAATCTAAGCAGTCGGAGCGGTTCATCTCGGCTCCACAATCAGCCGTAGATGAAGAACACCATTGGTGTAAAGATTAAGATAGCAAAGCAGATTTGGCTTCTCGAGCTGGAGCAATGCAACAGTGTATTCCCACGATTATGATTGTGTTTTCGGCTTTCAACGATTTATTTCCATTATATCTGGCCATAGAATTGCATGTAACATTGGGACATACATTCTATAAATTTGCTCCTTGTCAAGTACATTCTTTTTTTTTTTTTGCTTCGTATTGTCATGTACATTCTTTATGTATTATGTAGCAAGACTTTTTTTAGTAAACATAATGCAACAACAATTTACGTTTCTATACATTTTTAACCGAAAAACAAGGGTCTTTTATGACAAAATCAACTTTAATCAAGACGAAAATGTGTTGTTATTTTAAAAATTCATTTATATTTCTGCCCCTCAATGCTGCTCAAAGATCAAATTGACTTGTAGTTGAAAAATTTATATAGTTTTTACTACTTTGAATGACATAAATATCATCAACGTGAAAAGAACCACAAGAGTTTGTCAATATCATGAACAAATAATATGGATTCCAATTAAAACCATTTTCTGCTCCTTTATTCAAGTCCTTTTTCTTCACAAATTCTTGCTTCCAGTCTTCCTTAAAATTTAAAGAAGATCATCGAATTAGTACAATATTGTTTTTAGAGTTGGTGTCCACATCTCAAAACTCAACCAGAATTCCTTCATCAACATAATTTGGGCCATCAACACCTAATAAAGGCAGAAGCAGAACCAAGTCTGCCATATGTTCAAGTCCACAAATCACTTGTTTTCGGACCTTTATATTCCATCGGTCGTCATAGAGCAATTATCTGGATGAGTAGCCCCACGGACCACGGCCCCTCTTGTAAGTTGTTACAGCGGACTCTATTCTTGGCAATCATGAGATCAAGACATTTGGAGTTCAGCTTGTCTCCAGACATTTTGGGGCTTAAAGTAAAATTATTAGAAAAACTTAATATAATTTAAATTATTAATTATTATATTATTCTTCTGACAGCTGCAAAATTATTTATCAAAGTTTATATTCAAGTAATTCCAACATTTCATTCTCAATAGATAGCATGACTAACCCATTAAATCTATCTTGTAACATTGTTGATCTAAGATATGCATTTAAGCAATTTTAATTTTGAAAACTTTTCAATGTGTAACATATCGTTACATGTATTATTAATAATATTTTATAACAATGCATAGATTTAGAAAAGAATCCAATCTTGTTATATAATTTAATATTTATATCGGAGTATTAATTTCATTTATTATTTGCTATGCATAAATGAATGCTCTCCACGTGTTGTTACTGTTGAGCTTTTGTTATATTTGATGTATATAGTCCATATTAAATTTTGGGCCTTTACAATAGTATAAAATTATAAAGGGTCAATAGGTTGATCAACGTGGGGCCTAAGGCAATTGCTTTAGTTGCTTTCTACTGTAAACACGGTCTGACTTGTTATTTCCTGTGAAGTTTAAATATTATAATGGATATATGATCTCTAAAAGAGATTTCTATCATATAGTTAGGCGAGAGAGTCTTTCTAACACACTCTTTTCATCACACTCCTCCCTTGTTGGTTTAAATTCACACCGATCCCACTATTTTAGAAATGGGTCCCAATAATTCATGTGGGCTCCACTTGAATTTTATACTGACTCACATGAATTTCAACCAATAAGAGGGAATAAATTGAAAAGAGTGTGTTAGAGAAAGATCTTCTTCGGTATTTTCAATTAGGCAATTATAGTATTGAGCCATTCATATTTGACATGGTATGGAATACCAATCCATAACATATACTATTTATCAAGAAAAATTTATTATGATATTTACTCCATTGAATGACTTCTATAAATACTTAATTTCATCAATCTCACGACGAAGTGAAATTTTTCATGAAATAATTCAACCTCATGAAATCTTGATACTTCATTAAACTATTTTTATTTTTAACACACCATAAACCAAGGTAACAATTTCAAGCCTGAACCTAAGGTTGAAGCTTTTTGGTGATACCGTTGTCACCACGGCCGGTGGAGGACTTCGTAACGTGTTTGTTTCTTTTTGATAAACCAAAGTATATTGAAAGGAATATAAGGGATATTCAACCAATATACAATAATTGAAGATCAAAAAGGTAGAAGAAAAGAAGACATGAGATCAACCAAGATATTTCAGCACAGCAAGATTGAGACACAGCTTCCCCAACAACCCCAAAAACTTAAAAACGACTAGAACACAACCAACAACCAAAACAGACAAAGAAAGTAATCCAAAATGAGCTGAAGCAGACCAGAACGTGGCAGGTCCCAAGATTTTTGAGTTTGGGTCTTCCAAATTGAAAGATTTTGGGCAAATTTCTAAAAATTCGTATTTGATTGTATTAAACTGCTAAATCAGTTGCCTATTATGCATGTCAACTGTAGATATTTTTTTTCCAACAATCAGAAACTGTTGAATATCAATACTCACTTGACCAAGACGAGTATGGTAAACAGACCCCTAGTTTCACAGAAATGCAATGTTTTAAAAATCGGTCTAATCGGATGGCCTCACGGGTCCTGGTTGGACTAGAGAGCTGGAAAAATGGCTTGATCATGCAAAAATCAGTTAAACCAGCTCAAAAGCAGTTAAATCATATTTTACTTGTATTTTTTTAAAAAAGATATTTTTAGTTTGATTTGTTTGGTGCCAGGGGGCTCCAGTCTAGACCTAATTCACCTGGGTTGGCGGCTCTTTACATGTTGTAGTTAATGTAGCTCAATATTAAAATTATAATAACAACTTATTATTGAATATGCAATTGGACACTTTGGGCTTGATATGGAGAGTTGGAACTAACATTAAAAATTGATTTGTTGATTATTGCCTCTCTTTTTTGTAAGGTGTTGATTGCTGTCTTTTTTTTTATAAGCAATTTTTTTAATATATAGTTGAGGAGCACTTGGGCTATCCCAGTCCATTTACAAAGGGGAAAAAACCAGCTAATATAAATCAAATACTACCCTAAAAGGAGGATATTATAATCTTTACAAAAGTCCACACTAGTGCAAAAAAGGGATTCTACATCGGAGTTTACACATCGGTTTAGTATAAACCGATGTGTAAAACGAGGCGGTGGCATTTTTGAAATTCAAAGGAAAGTATTACACATCGGTTTAGAGAATAACCGATGTGTAAAACTTTCCACATCGATTATATATAACCGAAGAGTAAAAAAAAAATAAAAAAATTTAAAACTCGGAATTTTTAACATTCAACATCGGTTCTTTTTGAACCGATGTGTAAAATGGTGAGTAACCACATCGGTTTTTAAATAACCGATGTATAAAATTATAAAGAAAAAAAAATAGAAATTTAGGTTACACTTTTACACATCGGTTTTGATTTACCGATGTATAAAATTTAAAAGAAAAAATCAGAATTTAAATGTTTCATGTTTACACATCGGTTTTGCATAACCGATGTGTATAATATGTTTAACACATCGGTTTTCCTCATAACCGATGTGTAATAGTCCCAATTTTTCTATTTCCCTCCGTGTGTTTTGCGCCTCATTCTCGGTTTAAACGCACCCTAAAACACAACACTCCCTCCCTCTCGCTAACGCCGTTGTCACTGCTTTTCCATCTCTCTCACCGCACTCACATCCGCGAGCTACCCTCGGGTATGCGTCTCTCTCTCTCTCATTCTCATTCTCTCTCCTGCATTTCCTTACTTCTCTCATGATCTCTCTCTGCATTTCCTTCTTCTCATTCTCTCTCTTTCTTTCTTCTCTTTCTCTCTCTCGCTCCCTTCTTCACGTCCTTTTTCCCTTTTCAATCGTAGACAAAGAAGACCACCGCGATCGCGAGCCTTCATTTTCTGCCGTAAGAGAACCACTGAGAACGATCATCCGCGAGCTACCCTCGTTTGCGTGAAGAGCGCCATTTTTGCTCGTCCCTCAGGTATATATTTGTTTCTTCTTTAGAAAAGTTATGAACTTTGACTCGAAATGGTTGGATAATATACTTGCATGTGTTGTTCTGTTGCTCAAGACCTGGATTTTTCAGTGGTGGTATCACCCGTCACACACGGCAGTCTTTCTGTCACGGCTAGGCCGTGACGGATTCTGACTGGAGGTTGCTTCACCTGTTGTTCATCACGGGCGTGACCACCATCACGGCAAGGCCGTGATCAGTTCTGCCTGTGAGGGTCTGGTTCAGTTGGCATGTCACGGCCGTGATGGCCATCATGGCCAGGCCGTGATAGGTTCTGCCTTGGAGGATGCTTCACTGGTTGGTCTGTCACGGCCGTGACAACCATCCGCGGCTAGGCCGTGATCGCTTCGCCTGTGAGGGTGCGGTTCGCTTGGCATGTCACGGCCGTGATGGCCATCACGGCCAGGCCGTGATAGATTCCGCTTGGAGGTTGCTTCACTGGTTGGTCTCTGTCACGGTTGTGACCACCATCACGGCCTGGCCGTGATCGATTCTGCTCTGAGGGTCCGATGCGGTGACATGTCACGGCCGTGATGGGCATCACGGGATGACCGTGACCAGTTCTGACTTTTCCATTCTTTCTTTTAAGCTATACTCGATCACGGCCGTGATGGCTTTCAAGGCTAGGCCGTGAAGGGCTCTGTTTGGCTAATTTTCTTCACTTTTCAAGCCCCATCTTCATGCAAGCTACATAAATAGTAAAGCCTTAGTTTCCGCTTGAGATGCAATACTAATGAGCGTACGTGTACGTGCTTAATGTACCGCTCATTGTGTTGGATCTTGAATTGTCCAAAGTTGGACAGTTTTGGGAAAAAACTTTTTCTTAATTCAGTTAAAATAGTTATTCATTGGTTCTAATGTTATATACTTGATGAAAGTTCGGATTGATACATTTCCTTTCGTTCTCCGGGTGCATACTTTATCGTGGTGGATGTCATCGCGTTCAAGTAGTGTACGTCGGAGACCGCGGGAAAATGCTGCCGAAATTTTGTCGAGTATGAGCATGAGAGTTAAGGACTAACTGTTAACCGAATGTTGGAAAAGTTTCTTCTCGAATGGGATAGGGCCATACCCTATCATAAGAAGTGGTTGATGAATATGTTGGACTAAGTACGAAGGTATTGGTTTAGTCATGGATCGCGGTTGGATGAATGCTAGACGGACAAGTGATGAGTATGAGAATGGAGTGGAAGATTTTCTACGGTTTGCAAAAACAAATGCTCCCGATAGTGGTAACGGAAGGTTTTATTGTCCTTGTGTTAACTGTTTGAATGAGAGACGACTAGAAGGCGAGGAGATACGTGATCATCTTATTTGTGAGGGGATTTGCAAGAGTTATACAACATGGATATGCCATGGTGAATCGTTAGACAGGCCGAGGGTGTCGGATAGAGAGGAAGTTGATGACGTGGAAATGGACGATGGACTAGAGGACATGATCCGTGATGTTGGGCAAGAGTCTTTTCGGCGCGCACATGTGTATGATACTTTGTGCGTTGATGCGCAAGTGGCTTTGTATCCGGGTGCACTAATTTCACCACGGTTGTCGGGCGGTGTTAAGATTGTTCAATGTGAAGGCGAGAAATGGGTGGAGCGATAAAAGCTTTACCGAATTGCTTGAGTTGTTGAAAGAAATGCTTCCAGAAGGCAACACATTGCCATCTCGAAACTATGAGGCGAAGAAGATATTGTGTCCGATGGGTATGGAGTATAAGAAAATACACGCTTGCCCCAATGATTGCATATTGTACAGGAAAGAGTTTGAAGAGATGCACGAGTGCCCCGGTGTGGGGTATCACGCTACAAAGTGAAGGATGGTGATTCTAGTTGTGATGTGGTCACCAAAGGTCCTCCTGCGAAGGTGTTATGGTATCTTCCCGTGATTCCGCGGTTCAAGCGATTGTTTGCTAATGTAAATGACGCAAAGAACATTAGATGGCATGCAGATGAGAGGAAGTGTGATGGACAGCTTCGCCATCCGGCCGATTCTTTGCAATGGAAGAGAATTGATAGTTTGTTTCCGGATTTCGGCAATGAGCCCAGAAACCTCAGGCTTGGACTTGCTACCGATGGAATGAATCCATATGGAAACTTAAGTAGTATTCATAGTTCATGGCCTGTTCTCCTTGTAATTTACAACTTGTCTCCTTGGTTGTGCATGAAGCGCAAATACATTATGTTAAGTATGATGATTTCGGGTCCTAAACAGCCAGGAAATGATATTGATGTTTATCTGAGTCCCTTGATTGAAGACTTGAGAATGATGTGGGATGAAGGCGTTGATGTGATCGACGGGTATTGCCGTGAGACATTCAGATTGCGTGCCATGTTATTTTGCACCATCAATGACTTTCCAAAGCATACGGGAACCCTGTGGGTATAGTGTTAAGGGGCATAAAGCATGTCCAATATGTGAAGAAGGCACATGTTACCATCAACTGCAACATGGAAGGAAGACGGTCTACCTTGGGCATCGGAGATTTCTCCGACGTAATCATCCTTATCGTAGATTGAGGAAAGCTTTCAATGGACTTCCGGAGAATGAAATTGCTCCGATGGCCTTGACTGGAGAGCAAGTTTATGAAAGGGTGAACAACACTAATGTTATCTATGGGAAGACCCAGAAGAAGGCTACAGAGAAGAAAATATGGAAGAAGAGGTCGATCTTCTTTGATCTTCCATACTGGTGCAAGCTTGATGTAAGACATTGTATTGATGTGATGCATGTAGAGAAAATGTGTGTGACAGTTTAATCGGAACGCTTCTCAACATTCAAGGCAAGACAAAGGATGGTGTGAATGCTCGTCTGGATCTAGTTGCGATGGGTATACGAGAGCAGTTAGCTCCACTTAAAGTGGGGGATAAGAAGACTTATTTGCCCCCAAAGATGTCATACTTTATCAAAAAAAGAGAAAAGAAGTTTCGTGGAATGTCTACGGGGAGTCAAAGTGCCAGAGGTTACTCTTCAAATATCGAAGACTTGTCTCAATGACAGATCTCAAATTAGTTGGCTTAAAGTCTCATGATTGTCATGTCTTGATGCAACAACTACTACCGGTGGCCATTCGTGACATATTGCCTAAAAAAGTCGGACATGCCATTACTAGGTTATGCTTATTCTTCAATGCTATATGTAGCAAGGTCATTGACACTAAAAATTTGGATGAGTTAGAAAATGAGGCAGCCATTGTATTGTGCCAATTGGAGATGTATTTTCCACCTTCATTTTTTTGACATCATGGTTCATTTGATTGTTCATCTAGTGAGGAGATTAGATTGTGCGGTCCCGTTTATTTAAGGTGGATGTACCCGGTTGAGCGATACATGAAGATCCTGAAAGGATATATGAAAAATCCACACCGTCCCGAAGCATCTATTGTTGAAAGGTATGTTGCAGGGGAAGCTATTGAGTTTTGTACATGACTACATGTCGGAAGCGGAACCTCGTAGGGCTTCCAAGTCTCGCTCACGAAGGAAGATATGATGGTAAGGGGTACACGAGGTATCACCGTTAAGAGCATGGATCGGGAGGAAGTGCTTCAAGCACATTTGTATATATTGAATAACACTCGATGAGGTTGAACCATACTTATGTGAGCATAAAAGCATTATCAATGAAACTTACCCTAGAATGAATGAAAAATGGTGTTTGAACAAGCATAACAAGACTTTCTTGAACTGGTTTAAAGAAAAAATTGCAAAGGATGGTACCGCTTCGCTACATTAAAATGGCTAGCACAGGGGGCCTAACTTTGATGTCATATGCTGGAGTGGGTACGATATCAATAAGTTTTCCTTCTATACAAAGTCCCAGGATGACAAAAGTACTATGCAAAACAAGTGGGGTTATGGTCGTCATTGAGTCCATGCATTTCTCTAGTTCGAAAGATAAAAACCCTGTTATGGCATCGCTTCATACTTTGGAATCATTGAAGAGATATGGGAGGTTGATTACACGAAGTTTAGAGTACTTGTTTTTAAATGTCAAGGGTCGACAAAGAATAATGGTGTGCAAACCGATGAGTTAGGATTCAAATTGGTGGACCTTAGTAAGGTAGGTAATAAAGAGGAACCTTTCATCATGGCATCCCAAGCAAAACAAGTGTTTTATACCCGTGATCCTTCTAACAAAAGGTGGTCAAGTGGTTCTCCAGGGAAAAAACATGTATAACGGTAGTGAGGGAAATCACGATTCAACTCTTGATATTTCGATACTCCTTCTTTCTCAACACGAGTGCCTAATTTCAATGAGGAAAATGAAGTGGATGATGTACATGCTACTCGTGAATGATCACCAAGAAGGGTTATGGGAGAACTTTACTAATTGACCACAAAGTAAGTTTAGTTTGATATTACCATCAAGTTTGGCATATTATGTGTTTACGTTGATATTTATAAGTTATGTTTATGTACGTTGATCGATATTTATAAGTTATGTTTATGTACGCTTGATCGATATTTATAAGTTATGTTTGATATTTATCCCGACATACTAACAAGTTTTTTTTTTTTTTGTGTTTAAACAGTATACATGGCCGATCATGAGGATACACCTCCTTCATGCAATGGGTCGAGACCCCGCTCACCGGTAGAAAGTGGTAGACGTGCCACACGGATGAGGCATTTGACTGCCAACCGTGGGTCAAATCGGAGGATAAGAGTAGATTTTGATGATAACCTCAAACCTATCGGGCCAATGGAAGATCGGGTTACATTTTGTGGCGACCCTTGCTAGGAACAGGCCTAGTATACTCATTGATAGGTGGAGAGATGTACCATGCGGACGTGAAGGAGCAGATATGGGAGAGTATTCTGGTATCTATACTTCTACGTCCCGTGTTTGTCTGTATCTACTTTATTTTTATCTTAATAATATCATACAAGAATTCGCTGATTCTTTTGGTCTTAATGTAGTTGACATTTGACATACCGGATACATACGCTATGAAGAAGCGTTTTGTCAAGTATGCTGGAGAGCGTTGAGGGGTTTTAAGGCCGACCGGGCGGATACTATATATTCGGTCCAAAAAGTAAAAAGAACCCACTTGAGGTGTATCCGTTTCTTGACAAGGCGACGTGGGATCGCTTTGTTCGAGAGCCGACGTGATCCCAAATTTTCCGTTAACTTATTTGATTTGTCTCTAAATTTATGTAATTGCATTAATTTCATTTACTTATGTAATTTAATTGTCTTTTATTTATAACAGGAGAAGAGGAAAAAGGGGCAGGAAAACCAAAGCAAGAATGTCTACCCCCATGTCATGTCTCGTGGGGGATATAAAAAGCTTGTTAAGAAAATGGTTGAAGAGGAAAAGAAAGCACGTCAAAAGCAGCATCTCAAAGGATCCTAATGCTGAAAATCTTCCGTGAGGTTGTTGATCCACCTCCACCCCCACGCCATCGTTTATGGAAGTGGGGGCCGACAAAGAAAAACGGGACAATATACATCCGAGGAGGCCCGCCAAGTAGCTGAGAGGATTGTAAGTATAGTTTGTTGTAATTGTCATTTTAAGATTGTTACCGAATTGTAATGTGACCTGATATTTTTATGTGATAGGATGCCTTGGATGATCAATGCTAACCCAAGGAACCTTTGTTCCTAGAGGACGCAATGATATCTTATCTACCGCCATCCAGAAACCGCACCACCCGGCCGTGTCATTGGTGTTGGATGGGGAGTCGGCATTCGCCAATACCATGGTTCATCTTCACATTCCTCCCACAGGGATTCGATTGCAGATAGAGCACAACTAAAACAGAGATTGCAGCCAGCTTCGACAGGGAGATGAACGAGCGGAATTGCCCAAAGAGATGGCAATATTTACTTCTTTGTCCCAAGCAGATGACAAAAGGTGTCCAACCCTCCGTCCAACCCTCTCGTCCATGTGAGCACTAAGGGCTCATGTGGGATCCTCCTCATCATCCCGAAAATGATGATGATGTTTCTGCTGTCCGCCGCTGATGATGATGATGATGATGATGATGATGATGATGACGACCGATAGGTGTGAGCTGTATGTTGATGATCATCATCATCATCGCCGCTAGTGGCATTGGGTAGGGCATATAATAAGTTAGGTAATACCATACACCATCGGTTATTACCTGGACGATCATCCGAGGTGTCTGTTGAGATTATTCGAGATGCCGATGCTCGAGTCCCCGTGCCCACCGAGGAGGTTCAAACAAGGGGTCGGCCCCAGAACTTCATCCTCCGGCCAAGAAGACCGGGCCCGCCTTTCTTGTTGCATCCGAGGTATTCGGTTAGTTGTGTTTTTCTATATTCATAGTTGAAATATATTTATTATTGTTTAAAGATAATGCTTTATTTGTATTTGTTATAGGATGTTGGAAATGATATTGTGCCTAAAAGGTCGGATCTAGGAAGACCGGAGATGTCTCGCTCCCGTCAAGGTATTCATTTGACCATTTAGTTCATAATGAATTAAATAACTTAATTATCCGTGATTACTAATATATATCTATGTTGTTTAGGGGATCGACAAAGGGGCACCTGGCCATGGTGATGTTTTCAAAGATCTTGCTATACAAAGGTTGTCACCATGGAGGATGATGCAAGATTGGTAACGTTGGAACATGATGCCATACCGGTGAAGTCGTATATACCAAAGAAAGAACTTATGGAGATGGCACTCAATAAAGAAATGGCCAGTTCTGCACACATATCGTTTTGGTGCACGTAAGTACATTTTATTTATAAGTTAAGTACGTAATTAATTTTTAAATACAATGATAATTAACATGTTTTTCCAATATATTAGGTATCTGCATCGTATGTTAGTCGATCGGGGTAACCTCGCCTTTATGGGTTCATTGACCCCATGTTCATTCAGGGTGATGTTCTCGTAGCATCGGAAGACCCGGTCACTACCATACGTGATATACTTGCCCGAGACGATCATCAATTCTATCTTGCGCCTTATCTCAATAAGTAAGTACCTGGTTATTAATTTAAGTATAACTATATATGACTTACAATCACTAATTGTTCCGCAAATACAGCAAGCATTGGCAAATGTTGCTCTTGTACCCAAGAATGAACGCCGTGGTCTTCTTCGCTCATTGGGACATAAGCCGCGAATGAATCAAGACGATCATCGAAACGTAAGCGTTAAAATACTTTATAATCAGTAATGCAGTTGTTTTAATTATCTCAAATCTATTATATATACTTTAATTAATGTTTTTGTCATGATAGGTCTATTAATGCATCCCACATGCAGCGTGGTGAAAGGCGTCTTCGGGCTATCGGATGGATTATTCCCAGCGTAAGATATTTATTAGTTCAAATGCATCAAATGCAGTGGGTACAATAATTGATTTCTATTTTATTTAATTCCTCATATTCTAATTGGGTTTCATTTGTACGTAGTCATGTATACAACGTGGGTCATGGGAATGTGGCTACTATGTGATGCAAAGTGGATGTTGGAAATTATCTCCTCCGGGATCACCTGAAAGATGTAGTGAGGTAAATGTTAATTGACACAATTAGAAGTAATAGTATAGATACGTTATATGTTTTATGTTAGTTTATTACTTAAAAGTAATAATCTATTTTCCAATTAAACTTGCAGATATTCAACAATCCATCACCATTGTCAGGTTCGACATCAACATCATAAAGAGGCGTTGGGCAACTTTCTTTCTTGAAGTGTACCACCCATAGTTTGTATATATGTAGTTAGTTTAAAAACTTATCATATACTAGCTATAGTGTACGTACCTTTGACTGATGATATGTATTAGTGCTCAGGTCTGGTTCAATTTTTCTTCTCTCGTGTTTTGATGTAGCTTTGATAAAGTGTTGTTTTCATTCATAAGAA
>CM061062.1:97001169-97478630 GCA_030762895.1 Sophora flavescens | reverse complement strand
CTTTTCTTCTACCTTTTTGATCTTCAATTATTGTATATTGGTTGAATATCCCTTATATTCCTTTCAATATACTTTGGTTTATCAAAAAGAAACAAACACGTTACGAAGTCATCCACCGGCCGTGGTGACAACGGTATCACCAAAAGCTTCAACCTTAGGTTCAGGCTTGAAATTGTTACCTTGGTTTATGGTGTGTTAAAAATAAAAATAGTTTAATGAAGTATCAAGATTTCATGAGGTTGAATTATTTCATGAAAAATTTCACTTCGTCGTGAGATTGATGAAATTAAGTATTTATAGAAGTCATTCAATGGAGTAAATATCATAATAAATTTTTCTTGATAAATAGTATATGTTATGGATTGGTATTCCATACCATGTCAAATATGAATGGCTCAATACTATAATTGCCTAATTGAAAAATACCTAAGAAGATCTTTCTAACGCACTCTTTTCAATATATTCCTCTTATTGGTTGAAAGTCATGTGAGTCGTATAAAATTCAAGTGGAGCCCACATGAATTATTGAGACCCATTTCTAAAATAGTGGGATCGGTATGAATTTAAACCAACAGGAGGGAGTGTGATGAAAAGAGTGTGTTGGTAGCACTCCTCTCGCCTAACTATATGATAGAAATCTCTTTTAGAGATCATATATCCATTATAATATTTCGACTTCCACAGGAAATAACAAGTCAGACCGTGTTTACAGTAAAGCAACTAAAGCAATTGCCTTAGGCCCCACGTTGATCAACCTATTGACCCTTTATAATTTTATACTATTGTAAAGGCCCAAAAATTTAATATGGACTATATACATCAAATATAACAAAAGCTCAACAGTAACAACACGTGGGAGAGCATTCATTTATGCATAGCAAATAATAAATGAAATTAATACTCCGATATAAATATTAAATTATATAACAAGATTGGATTCTTTTCTAAATCTATGCATTGTTATAAAATATTATTAATAATACATGTAACAGTTGTTACTGCTGAAAGAAGTTTTTCAAAATTAAAATTGCTTAAATCATATCTTAGATCAACGATATTAAAGATAGATTTAATGGGTTAGTCATCTATCTATTGAGAATGAAATGTTGGAATTACTTGAATATAAACTTTGATAAATAATTTTGCAGCTGTCAGAAGAATAATATAATAATTAATAATTTAAATTATATTAAGTTTTTCTAATAATTTTACTTTAAGCCCCAAAATGTCTGGAGACAAGCTGAACTCCAAATGTCTTGATCTCATGATTGCAAAGAATAGAGTCCGCTGTAACAACTTACAAGAGGGGCCGTGGTCCGTGGGGCTACTCATCCAGATAATTGCTCTATGACGACCCATGGAATATAAAGGTCCCGAAAACAAGTGATTTTGTGGACTTGAACATATGGCAGACTTGGTTCTGCTTCTGCCTTTATTAGGTGTTGATGGCCCAAATTATGTTGATGAAGGAATTCTGGTTGAGTTTTGAGATGTGGACACCAACTCTAAAACAATATTGTACTAATTCGATGATCTTCTTTAAATTTTAAGGAAGACTGGAAGCAAGAATTTGTGAAGAAAAAGGACTTGAATAAAGGAGCAGAAAATGGTTTTAATTGGAATCCATATTATTTGTTCATGATATTGACAAACTCTTGTGGTTCTTTTTCACGTTGATGATATTTATGTCATTCAAAGTAGTAAAAACTATATAAATTTTTCAACTACAAGTCAATTTGATCTTTGAGCAGCATTGAGGGGCAGAAATATAAATGAATTTTTTTAAAATAACAACACATTTTCGTCTTGATTAAAGTTGATTTTGCATAAAAAGACCCTTGTTTTCGGTTAAAAATGTATAGAAACGTAAATTGTTGTTGCATTATGTTTACTAAAAAAAAGTCTTGCTACATAATACATAAAGAATGTACATGACAATACGAAGCAAAAAAAAAAAAAAAAGAATGTACTTGACAAGGAGCAAATTTATAGAATGTATGTCCCAATGTTACATGCAATTCTATGGCCAGATATAATGGAAATAAATCGTTGAAAGCCGAAAACACAATCATAATCGTGGGAATACACTGTTGCATTGCTCCAGCTCGAGAAGCCAAATCTGCTTTGCTATCTTAATCTTTACACCAATGTTGTTCTTCATCTACGGCTGATTGTGGAGCGAGATGAACCGCTCCGACTGCTTAGATTCGAATGATCCCTCTTCAATAAGGCTTCCAGATTCTGGAAGCATTTCAATGGTCTAACCTGCACATGTTGCAAGGAACCAGAGGCATATGAGTGATATATGCTTTCACTTTTGTTACCAAGAAATGTAGTTCGTGAGCAGAGAAATTCCAAACAGTTTTTACCCCATTTGATAGTTACTTCCATTAATCAAATATAACATTATTTATAAACTGAGATTAAGCATGCAGCCCGGTCTACACGCTTTTGACATGCATATGCAAGCAAGCACAAATGCCAGGTTGGGGGAATGAGAGGTGATGAGTGATAACCTTCCAACTTCTTTTGTGACCAATAGTGTTGTTGATGGATTCCAGTTTTTTTATTATTTGCCTAAATGTTGGTCTCTTTGCTGGATTCTCATTCCAGCACTCTTCGATCAATCTGTAAGCAGATATCATTAAAAATATCATCAAAATGTTAAATCATCAAAGGATAAAAACCAATTTTTGGGAAAGAAATTATGTTAAATCATAAGTTCATTTTGAAATATCATGCTCAGACAATCAGGTCGGCAAAACATTTGATGAAAAAAAGCAAAATAAGATGGGGAAAATGAGTCACTTATGCTATAGGATGCAATTTGCATTCACTAATTGAAGTTACCTTGACTTGCATTGTAAAAAGATAAAATGTTAACAGACGAACATATTTAACAATTTTCAAATAAGATGGAAAAAAATGACTCAAACCTGATTAGAAAACTATTAGCAAAATATAGTCAGTTATAAATTAAGATGACGAAATAGTTTAATATTATGTTACTTTACCCAGAGAAAAAGAAATTGCTAGACAGGAAATATCACCAAGAAACATATAAGACTTACTCTCTAAGTCCATGGGCATAACGCTTGGATGGAGCTCGAAAAGGTGGACGCTCTTTTGCAGCATATACCTTAGGAACCTCCTCATCTTGCTTTGCAGAAAATGGCGGGCAGCCTTCAATCATCTGAGGCATAGCATATAAGAAATATCAATACTGACTATTGCCAGTTAGTATAGTAGAATTCTGAACACTACAAAAATTCCACAACACCAATAATTATTGTCAAAAACTTAATACTTTAAGCATGTTATCATAATAGTTGTTCGGGATTTGATGGGAAATAAGATAAATCAATCATCAAACTGAAACAATTTTAAAATTATGTATAGCTGTTTGCAAGGAAAAACAATGTAGTTTAAATGTTGCTTAGGAAGATGGTTTACTATTATGGACCTTGTTGAAGTCAGTTCAACTTGTATTCAATGATGGTTTCACACAGCGAATGGACACAAGGAAATAAAATGGATCAACAATAAGAAAACTTGTTTTATCTAACACTATCACAAATCAGAATCAGAAATGAGATAGCATGTTGTTCTCTTATGCTTCTTTACTATTGTATCATTGGAAACAAACCCTCAAGAAAACTTTGGTGCCTTCAGCAATCAGTAATAGCAATGAACAAATGAACCTACGAAATGAATAGAAAAAATATCTAGAAGAGAGTCCATAAACACACTCAGCCATTAGAAAATCCCCAAAAGTCCACCAAACTCAGCAGTTGACTGACTACATTCGACTAGTGGTTAGAAATTTCCAACAGTGACATGACAAGTTCTGCCAATTAATTAAAGCAACTTTCAATTTCATTACAAAGTTTGTGCCGAAGACCAATATTCCCTTTCATCATTCACTATGTTTCCCTACATACAAGCCAACTTTTGACAGTAGAAACTTAGAATGAACAGAAGCTATGCTTGCCAAAAGAATCATAAAGAATGTGGCAATTTGATAATTATCTGCACAAATAGAAGCTGGAAACACAATGCCAAATTATGATGATAAGCTCATTGCTTAAAAGTATCCACAAGACTAGATCAGTTGGAAAATCACGTACACAAGTTGTTCATAGGATCTTGATATTCCTATTACTCATTCAACAATATTTAATAGTTCGTGAAATAAATAAACAAACAATAAAATGTTCTCATATAGAAACATACGTGAATTGTATCATGTATAGCATCTAGTATCCTTCCATTAGAGGATGAAATATAAAAACAGTTACCTCTTGCAGAATTAGTGCAAATGAGAATACATCCACTTTGGTGTCATATTCTTCATGTTTGAAAACCTCAGGAGCCACATAGCGGCCTGCCAACAAAAATAACAAATTTCCCAGTTTCAGAAAATCAGTCCATGATGCGGCATGTCAAAGTCCACCGCATGAAAAAAATATCACAATACTCCCCTATGTCCTATGACTAAGAAAGTATTGCATTTGAGATATTTAGATATTTCAAGTGTGCATTAATGACAATTCTGAAGAAAAACAGCACCCACAAGAAGTATCTTGGCAAGTTAGAGGCCTGTCTTCTTTAACTGCCAGCAATTTGCTAACTCCAAAGTCTGCAACTTTTAGGTGCCCAGAATCATCCCGCAGTATATTACTGTTAGCTTACTCATAAGCAACATTGATAAAAAAGTGTAGATTGCATCAGTCTATTAAACCGGACACATGGACTTCTCATAAATGATTAAAGGAATAAAAAGAATAGAACAGAGCAACTTACGAAGGCTCAAGATCACGATGAATAATAGGTGATGGCTTATTTTCATGCAAATAACCCACTCCCCTGCATAATTTTTAACAGGCCAAAGACAGGCATAAAGAGGAGAAGAGACATCAGTATCCATTTACCAAGACCCAAGAAATGTTTCATCAAAACATGATCCAAATTAAACGAATATTGCGAAATTATTTGTTAATTAAAACAGTTAATATAGATTTTTCTCCAACAAGTATAAGTCCATGAAAAATGTTAAAGCCATAAGACACCCATGGCACTCCTAAAAACGAAATTCCATGCATGACATGTAAATCAAAACTTCAGATAGGAAAAAGAAAGAAATCAGGAGATAACTAAATCTGGTATTATATAATATTTAGTTATTTTAAATTTGAAAATATAGGCACCAATCAAAATCAAACTGCATAATACCAGCCTCTCCCCTCCTCAAAAAATAAAAAAGAGCTGATTTCAAGACTTAATATTGCAAACAGAAATCCCGGCATGAGTGTCAGATTACCTAGCAATATCAAGCGCAAATCTTACAGCTGTTGTTGGTTTCAAAGCTCCTTTTCTTTTCAAGAAAGCACGAAGATCTCCCTGCATGATACATGGAGAAATAAGACTAATAAAGGAATATTTTCTACCATATTACTGTTAAACTTCATTAAACAAAAATCCCAAGCAACGCGCAAAGGATCATGTTCCATGCAACTGTAGGACAAAAACCTTGGGAAGATATTCTGTCACAATCATCATTGGACTACTCTGGGTCACAGCACCCAGAAACTGGACTACATTTGGATGCCGAATCTTCTGGAACAGAGCAAGCTCATCTCTAAAGGCCTTCCTGTGAAAAGCCAAGTATACTAATTATCATATTATCATAGAAGTATATAATAGAACTAACACAATCTTTGCTTGAGGTTTATAAGCAACTCACACTTTCTCATCATCACTAAGCACATCCTCCACAAGCTTTTTTACTGCAACCTCTGTCCCACGCCATAATGCACTACAGAAAGTCCCCTGCCATTTAACACAAGATATAAGATGCAAGAATCATTTAGATGCAATGGGGTTGAAGATGATTCACACACTTGGGTAATTATGTACACCTAAAACTTCTTTTAACAGCAGTCAAATTCATTAAGAAAGAGGAATTAGCTGATTTCCCAACAATCATATTCCCAAAACATGGTCACAAACAAATTTATCATAAAAAATCATTATTGTATGGAGCAGCTTAAAGCTATTAAAAAAACTTACAAAATCATTAACTATAACTTATTATAATTAATGGGAAAATAAATAAAGTACCCACGCAAATCCCAAAGTTTGTGTTACAAAACTAAACATTGGACAATAAAAGAGATGTGATTATAGAAAATCTAATTAGTTCCTCAAGGTTTCTGAAATAAAATAATCTGAAGACAGGCCAAAATGACTGTCAAAAAATAAAAATAAAAAATCATAACGATATTGTTACCTTTGTGATCTCCACGCTGCAGGTGAAATCAAGCTCTTTAGGATCGATTTCATATTCTGGTACTTCCCGCGCATGGTTTACGTGCATAGGCGCCATCTGAAACCGTATAACCATATATGTTGGCAACCATCAGTAGAATACTAAAGCTAAAACTAATATACCTTGACAAATAAGTACTAAAACATCACAATTTTTAATTTTAAAATCCTCAATTCACACGCACCAGAGGCTTTGCTCCATGCTTCTCCAATAGTTTGATCACGTCATTCTTTTTATAGAATATAGCATCTGCAAGTGGCTGTTTGAGAGACATGAGATTAATAATCAGTCCAATGACTACACATTTAACAGCAGTAATTTACTTTCAAATACATTCCATCCAGAAGTCCGGGGAACAGTTAATACAGTATAGAGAGAGGAACAGGTGGAAGCAAAAAGACAAGACAGTAAACAGTTCGGTAAAATTGTAACACAGCCTGAATCTGCTCATCACTTCATTGGGAGTGAAACAAAGAAAAAGGACATTCATGATTTAGACTTCAAACAGAAAGAAACCTAATACTCTCTTTAGCAAGAGATCAATCATATTTCTCAGTTCCACATTACTTATATCCTCTTGATATTTACTGTCCTGTTATACAAACAAATGTTTATGCTAAATTCCATCCTAAAACCAATTGGTGTTAAGTGGAGTTTCCCAACAAGTATATAAACCGCACCCCAAAGTTTGAAGCAGGTGATATGAGACTTCCAACACCCCTCCTCCACATATGCCTGCCAGAGCAGACGATACATGGGAAACAGGGAAGATTGACATAACAGGCGATAAACGACAGAGATGAGCTCTAGCTCTGATACTATGTTAGATTCTATCATAAAACCAATTGGTGTTAAGTGGGAATTGCCCTACAGGTAACAATTTTAAGCTAAGAATGCTTAGCTAATGTACAACAGAAATACAGAACAGAAGCATTTGTTTTTGGAAATTTGTAAACCACTCCGCTAAATAAATGCTCAATGCATATTAAATAAAAGCTATATGCTATTGCTAAAAATTGGTTAACAATAACAACACTTAGTTGTATCACAAGTATAAACAACACACGAATCAATTAGGCCACAAAACCCAAGTCAGAGATTGTAAGAACAGAACAGAACAGAACAGAACAGAACATTGTTATTACCGTGCTACCCCATCGGTCTTTAGCGTCAACCTCAGCACCTTCCTCGAGCAACAAAGCAACAACATCAGTTAAACCCTGACACGCAGCAATATGAAGAGCCGTTCGATCATCGATATCCCTGAAATTGACACTCACACCTGATTCCAACACCTCACGGATACCATCCAGATCTCCTTCGTTTGCGGAATACATAAGCCTCACTCCCGGATCAACACCTTCAACATCTTCGTAGGGCTCTGATTCTTCAAGCTCACGTTCTGGGGCCAGCGATGACTGCTTCCCCAGCGTAAACCTTGCAGGGTTTTTCGATTCCATGTGGTGGAAAAAATATATACCCGAGAGAGAGATTCACTCCAGAAAGTGAAGATAAAAAAAAGATGGGATTTTGAATATTGGGCAGTGGAAAATTCGACAGAAACAAAAATGGGTAACGCTGGTTTTGCTTTGTTTTGAAGTTGAAGGGAAAATGTGTAAGCGAGGTGTGATTGTTGTAGAAATTTAAGCGGAGTCCAACGTTGACAGGTTTGAATTTCAGAGAATGAAGAGGAAAAGGTGGCTTTTGCGCGTTGAGCTAAGCGCGTGACGCGTCTCCTCAAGTGCCACCACAAGCAAGCAAGGAAGCTGGAGGGTAAAACTGGAAATACAATTCAACTTTCCTATAAAAAATAAATAAATTAAATACCACAATACCCCTTTCTTTTTTTCTTTTTCTTTTTTACGGAACAATTCCCCTTTCCCAAATTATATACCAAATTATTCCATACTTTCTCCTTCAAGACCGACTTCTAAATTCTCTCTTTTATTTTTTTATTTTATTTTTTAATTTTTTATTGTCAAGTGAGAAGTCGGTTTCTTTGGTGCCGACTTCTTAACACATATTTTTTCTGTTTATTTAATTAAATTTAAGCTTAAAAATTAAATAATTAATTAATTTTAGTAATTAATTATGTTAATTTTGATGTCAATTAGAAGATAATAAAAGATAATAGTAATCAATAATATTATTAAAAAATATTAATAACCTATTATAAATTATATAAAAAAAATATTCTCCTAAAAGGTATCCAGTCCCGTACCGTGGAGGTCGCCTGTTACATGTAGAAAGTTGATGGCATCGACTTGGTTATTTTTCATCATCGCTGAACCCATTTGTTTCTTATATTTTGGAATATTATTATAGTGGATTTGGAAGCTGAATTTCTGGTATTGCTATATGGGACTTGGATATTCAGGTTGCCATCTGACTACGTACGGCTTGTGGTAGTAATAAACCTCCTTATGGCATTTGCCTTCTTAATCTTTCCGGCTTGCCATACTTCTGAACCAAGGTATAAATGATAAGGTGTATTTTTCAAAATGGTATTTGGAAGGTTTAAGTAGCTGTCCATTGAATGCAGGGGCATTTGTGAACATATTTGTCAATCTAGACTTTGACATACTCATATGTAAGGTTCTTGAATTGGATGCATGCAGCATTGCAAATGCCAAAACCTGAATTATTAATTGACCATGCAGGCTTTGTTTGATGAATTGGATCGCACTCCCCCAAGCAAGTAAGGAGGAAAACGATCGGCGGATGTCATGTATCTTCCAAGTTTGAGAATGTAGGAACATAACATCTAACACAAAGATGTCAAATATTTTTGTTGTAAAAAAGAAAGAACCGTAAATGACAGTTGGACTTGGAGTTCTATTTAACAGTTTGGTCGATTTTTATTCTCCAATTGTATTAGTTAAATTATGTACATGTCTTCTTTTTTGCCGACTTTGGTTTTCCCAGTTGTTTCAAAACGATAAATATTTATGCCCCCACATCAATATCATCAATACAATTAAACAATTGTGAACTTTGCTTTGACTGTTCATATAACGATAAAAAGGCATATGTCATGGCTATTGATTTTTTTTTTTTTTTACGGGAATGCTATTGAATTTTGTTATTATTTTATTATTTATATTTTATAATTTATAACATTTTTTATTGGCAAAACGTCATTAATTAGAAGCTACATACTCCTCATCTATTTCTCTCTTTTATGTTTCTCTTTATCCCCTTTTTTTCAAACGTCAGTCACTCCCCTCCCATATTTCATTTGTTTTGGTTATGATAAAAGTGTTGCAGTCGGCCCCCTCTTCTATCTTATATCATGTTCTTTTTTTGAAATCAACCCCCTTTTTTGTTTTCATTATTTATTTTTATTAAATTTATTATAATGGGTTCTGATCCATTTTTTTGTTTTTCTTCTAATTGCTAATTCTAATTTGGAGATGCTCTTAAAATGAAGAAGGCAAAGGCGGCAAGGGAGTTAGGAAGGGAAGGAGCAAGATTTAATCTAATTTCTGAACGAAGGGGTAGCTGAGGTTTCAAAATCACACACGTTCTTTTCAACTTTTTTCAGCTGTCAGTCCTCCTACCCCCACCCAAAGGCCCAAACCCAACATCTAATAATTACAAACCCTAAAAATATTTTTTTTGTAAAAAAAGACAAAAGGAATACTTTGGCCATTTAAATTTTGAATCATATATACTGACAAAAAAAAATTTAAATCATATTTTAAGATCGTAATAATATTTAACTAAGGTTTCTGATATTTAATATTACTCTTATAATATTAAAATTTATGTGTAGTATTAAAAAAGAGAGACTAAGAATTGAATTGAATTTATGTATAGTATTTTTTGTAATTTATGTATATATATTGTATAGATTATTTTTTATTATATTAGTTACCGGTTTAATCGTTAGATGAACTGGTTGAACCAAGAGAACCATGAATCGAATGTCTCGACAATGAGAAGGTTAGGAAAGGAACTACATGATTATAGTACGTGGGTGGATTTTGATATGATAATTGTTATGTTTCTTATGTCTGTTATATTGTTTTGTTAATGAGCTCCATCTAACTTTTAACGATATTAGATATAATGAGTGGTAGTAAAAGAAAGGGGAATGAAGATTGTTTCGATTCTTTGGGAGAAAAAATTATTGGTTGAGGAGGATGTCTTTGATTCAAGAAAAGAAGAAAATATGATATAAAGATAAATAACTATAATGTTGATTTGTTAATATATTATTAGATGTCATTGTAAAAATATTTTACACTGACATATTTTAATATTATTCATACAAATATTTAGAAATAATAAGAAATTATTGTCAACTCTAATGATATAAATTATTAGTAGGTGATTTTTGTTCTAATGTTTTTGAATCAACATTTTAATATACTTTCTTTATATTTATTTATTTATTTTGATTTATTTTAAAAAATATATTTAGATTTTTTAAGTCGAGTGAAATCCCTACATGATCTACCAACCCAAAGTGAGTTATGAAGATATACTACGTAAAAGAAAGAATATTAATTCCACAATCCATCCAGGTAATAGAAATTGTTATTTTATTTATATTGTTGTATAATTTTTTTCACTTACATTCCAATTTTTATTTAATTGATACATTGTTATTGATATTATAAAAAAGAATTTTCAAATTCATGATGAAGAGAATCATTTATTTGTTGAAGCTGAACATGAATATATTTATTTAGTAATCTATATATGTCTAACAAATACACGGATAAAATTCGCATGTAGTAAAGATAAAATTTTCTAATATCCTTAACTTTACTCGAAAATGAGTATGAAATGTTAATTTCACTACCAAAAAAAAAGGTCATTTAGCGACCGAAAATAGTGACCGAAAATTTTGGTTGCTATTGGCGACCGAAATAGCGGCCGATTATAGGATCTACATGAAACACTGGTTAGAGTTGATTCTGCGACCGAAATAGAGCGTAGCAGAGATATCGGTCGCTATATCGGTCGCTAAACAAAGGAAAGTAAAAGTCAGAAATTTATGAATTGTTAGCGACCGAAATGGCGACCGAATTAAATGCAACGGTCAAACTTTCTTTATATTTGCGACCGATTTTAATTCGGTCGCTAAACGGCGCGTAAAATAAATAAAATAGCGCGTGTTAGCGACCGAAATTTAAATCGGTCACTAAAATTATAAATTCAAATTCAACCAAACCATATTAGCGACCGAACTAATTCGGTCGCTAAAACTGAAATCCCTAAATTCGACAGAACCTCCTTCTTCCTCATTTTATCCGTCGCATATCTCTCTCCCACTGTTTCTCTCTTCTACGCCGCGCGCTCCGGCCACCACAAGACTCCTCCTGTCACCACCGTCGACATCCCCTCTGCTCAGGTAAGCTCTCCTCTACTCCATCTCTCTCTCTGTCTCTGTTTCTCTCGCATCTCTCTCTCTCTGTCTCACTGTTTCTCTCTTCCTAGCCGCACGCTCCGGCCACCACAAGACACCTCTTGTCACCACCATCATCCCCTCTGCTCAGGTAAGCTCTCCTCTACTCCATCTCTCTCTGTCTCTGTTTCTCTCACATCTCTCTCTATCTCACTCTGCTTCTCTCTCTCTATGTGTTTCTAAGGTCTCTCTCATCCATTCGCTTGGGGACTGGGGAGATACGTTAGCTGTCGGCGGATTCACAAAATACAGGTAACAAATTTGTTGTTGAAAACTCTATGTGTTTTGCTTTTGCTATGTGGTTTGTGGTTGGATTTTGATGTTTAATTTTCGTTTTTACATGTGTCAGATTTTAAATACTTCTTTATCATTCACAAATGTTTTCGTGTTTGTGTTTATATAAATGAATGGGAGAAGCTGTGTCTGATGGTGTGAACACGGTGGTGACTGGGAGGTTTTCATGTTTGTGTTTGCATAAATCATAAAGCATTAGAGCTAAATCTAAATTGATCTTATCATATAACCAATGAGGGTAGTATTGATGCTACCTGTGAGTTTTTCTATTTAGATTTTCTTGTACAATGGGGATGATGAAACCCTTATTATTTTGGTATGCTGTGTTGGCTTGTTGTTACTCAATATTAGAATTTAACACTTACTGAATTTGTGTTCCTCTCGATTGATATAATTAAACGTTCCATGTGTTCAATCTTGTTTTTCTCATGCTTAGAATTTATTCGAGGGTTGCTGATAGTATTTGGATATAAATTGTGATTTCCTACCATGTTTTTCTCTTGTTTTTCTTGTTTGATTAAATATAAATTTATTTATTTTTATTTAATTTTATTTATTTTAATAATGTATGTTGTTTCACCTTTACAATTCATTTATTAATTGGGCGACAACTAGACTAGGAAAAATTTATCAATATCTAACATTTAACTCTAAGTCTAGGTGGAACCAACCTCATACTTGCTCCACTAAACTTTGGCAAGATTCCTGCACTCGTGAGTGTTTTTATGGCTTTGAAAAGTTACAAAAAAAATGTCACAAGTGAAATAAAATTACAAAATAAATTCATTAATTGTAACTAAACGGCATAACGGCATGGAAGCAGTTAGTAAGACGAGCATGCATCATATATCATATAGCATAACAAGTTTCATAATAACAATTCAACATCATTCATATCATTTTAATAAGTATGCTATGCAATGCAGCGCTACTCCAGTACTAGGGAAATTCGTCAACAGGGTGCTTCATTAGCATTAAGGTGTGCAATATTCCCAATGCCATTTACTAATTCAAATGACCCATGCATGCATCACTTTTCAACTTCCTGCTTTCTTTTCAAACTATATTATTGGGACTATTAAAAACTTTAAAACTGTTGCTTTAATTCATATTGCAATTATTGATGACATTTCCAAAAAACTTCCTATCTATTAATTGCAGCTGACACCAATATAAAGATGTTTTATGCAACCGTATATTGTTGATTCTATTTTATATTAATTTATGTGTTTCAAGTCTTATAAATAGTTGTACTGGATTCTGTATATATAGAATAGTGATTTGATTTGAAATGACTAATTTCATTTATGCACGATAGGTCCTTGTTGTCATATTCTTCTACTCTCTGTTGGCTCCGGCTCCGGCTCCGGCTCCTGCCCTTATCCTTGCTCGGTTGTGTTTTCTCTCTCAGGTAAGTTCTCTGAACACTCAGTGTAATGTATTATGTGAATTATCGTGTTGTTTGGTAGTGGAGAGCTGAGCTCAATAGGATGTGATCTTGTCCGATTGTATCTCGATAATTTAATGTTTATGCATGTGTTTGTCAATATGTGTTGTTTGTTAGTGGAGAGCGGAGCTCAATAGGATGTGATCTTGTCTGATTGTATGCTGATAATTTAATGTTTATGCATGTGTTTGTCAATATGTGTTGTTTGTTAGTGGAGAGCGGAGCTCAATAGGATGTGATCCTGTCCGAAAGGCGGGATCTTTGGTTGTGTCTTTGATAATTTAGAAATTATGCATGTGTTTGACAATTAACTGCTACTTGTTAGTGGAGAGCGGAGCTCAATAAGATGTTTGCTACAATATTTAATCTAAGTTTGTATTGATTTACGCTGCAATTTATATAAGCTCAACAATGTTGCAAAATTTATAGGTTAATGGTTTTATTTTCTGTTAGAGTTAATAATTAATTTGTGAAAGCCTTAGTTTCCTATTTGAGATTCAATATTAATGAGCATGCGTAACTTATCAAGGTATGCATGCTCATTGTATTGAATCTTGAATTGTCCAAGTGGGACAGTTTGGGAAAAAACCTTTTTCACACTCGTACAATAGTCATTTCAATGTTCAAATGCCTTATATACTTGTTGAAATCTTGGTCTGATGCATTTCCTTTTGTTCTCCTGGTGCATACTTGATCGCGGTGATTCTCACCGTGCTCGAGTCGTGTAACTTGGAGACCGATGGGAAATGCTGTCGAAATTTTGTCAAGTATAAGGTATTTGAATATGGGAATAACTATTAGTAGCCGAGTGTGGCAAAGGTTTCTTCTCGAATGGGATAGGTTCATATCTTGTCATAAGAACGAGATTGATGGAGTTATTGGAATGCACCGTAATATATAAGTGTTATTGTAGGATTGGTCAGGCTATTTAATTGCAGCCAATGGATATTCGGAGAATCGGAAATGGATGTATCGTAGGTTGGATCGGAATAAACGTCTTAGGGAAGAGTATAGAGTTGGAGTGGGTGAGTTTATAGAGTTTGTTGTTAGCCAGGAGAGATTTATACGGCTCGGTGGTGATCAATTGAGGTGTCCTTGCAAAAGATGCAAGTGTCAATCTTACAAAAGAGTGGATGGAGTTGTAGCCGATCTTTATGAGAAGGGCTTCATGCACGATTACTATTGGTGGAGTAACCATGGTGAGATGTTGCCCGACTTAAACCCGATTGTGGTTGAAGGTTCGTACTATGGAAGTGGTGACCCAGGAGGAAGAATTGAATCCATACGAGCAGATGATAATGGATCATGCTTTGGACCATCGATTGGTGTTGTACTAGAAGAAGATGGGGGAGAAGATGGTGGAATGGGTTCCCAATACATAGAGGAGAATCAGAATCCCGAAGCTCAAAGATTCTATGATATGCTGAGTGCTGCACGATCTCCATTGTGGGAAGGATTTCGGGAGTACACGGAGTTGTCGATGTGCATGGAATGGTTGAGTATCAAATCTGACTACAATATGCAAGAAGGCTGTTTTAATCGCCTCACCAGGTCAGTGTCCAAGGCGTTGCCAGAAGACAATCGGATGCCTACTAGTTTTTATCATGCTAAGAAGTCTGTGGAAAATTTGTATCTGGGGTGTTTGAAAATTGATTGTTGCCCGAATGGATGTATGTTGTACTATAAGGATGATTCAGCGGAAAGCATAACATGTTGTCGATTTTGTGGTGCGGATCGGTATAAGACAACCACTAGGATGGACATTGAGAAGAAGAGGTCGCTAAAAAATATGTGGTACTTTCCGCTCGTGCCAAGACTTACAAGATTGTACTCTTCGATGGCCACTGCAGCTCACATGAGGTGGCATAGTGAGCATGAGAGGGAGCAAGATGTCTTGTGTCACCCATCTGATGGAGAAGCTTGGAAGCATTTTGATAGGGTTCATATGGCATTTTCGCAGGACCCTCGGAATGTCCGATTGGGGTTATCTACTGATGGATTTAATCCTTTTGGGCAGTCTGGAAAAGCATACTCTTGTTGGTCAGTTATCCTGACTCCGTACAATCTTCCCCCGGGGATGTGCATGAAGCGGGAGTTTATGTTCCTAACAATCATAATTCTGGGTCCGTCTAATCCAAAAGGTAAGATTGATGTGTACTTGCAGCCGCTGATAGTTGAGTTGACAATGCTGTGGAATGATGGTGTGTTGACATATGACGTATCTTTGAGGCAAAATTTCATCATGAAAGCAGTTTTAATGTGGACGATCAACGACTTTCCTGCTTATGGGATGATGTCGGGTTGGATGACCACGGGGAAGCTTGGATGCCCAATATGTATGGAGCGATCGAAGGCATTCACGCTTAAAAACAGTCGAAAGATCTCATATTTTGATTGTCATCATCAATTCCTTCCAGGAGATCATCCTTATAGGCGGAACAAGAATGCATTCAAGAAGCATTGTGCGGAGACAACACCGCCTCCACCACGGTTGACTGGTCCTAATGTATGGCGCAAAGTACAGTACTTACCGCTCGTCCATGAAACCCAAGGAGAACATATTCCTGGTTATGACGTCAACCATAATTGGACAAAACAAAGTATATTTTGGAGGTTGCCGTATTGGAGGACGCAGCTACTCCGTCACAACATTGATGTCATGCATACTGAGAGGAATGTGTTTTTGAATGTGTTTGACACTGTGATGGACATCAAGGGGAGGACAAAGGATACAAATAAAGCCCGATTGGACATGGCTGACATTTGTAATCGGAAGCAGCTTCAGTTGCAGGACGGTGGTCGTGGCAGACTTATCAAACCGAAGGCAAGTTATACACTAAGCAAAGCACAGAAAGTGGCCGTCTGTAAGTGGGTTAAAGAACTAAAGTTACCAGATGGGTATACTTCCAATATGGGTAGATGTGTTGACATTAAGGAAGCAAAGTTACATGGAATGAAGAGTCATGATTGCCACGTGTTCATGCAACGGTTGCTTCCAATTGCGTTCGACGACACTGAAGCAAATTTGGAACCCACTTGTTGAGCTTAGCCACTTTTTCAGGGAGCTTACATCGACAACACTAAATGTGAATCAATTAAAGGATATGGAAGTCAAGATACCCATTTTGTTATGTAAGCTGGAGCTAATCTTCCCGCCGAGTTTCTTTGATTCCATGGAACACCCGTCAATTCATCTACCGTACGAAGCAAGAGTTGGTGGCCCAGTCCAATACCGCTGGATGTATCCATTTGAGAGGTAAACAACATCAACTATTTTACTTAATACATATGAAATTCACGAACACGAGAGCGTAATTTAGGTTTCCCTAAAACTAGTAATTATTTGTATGTATCCCTCTGTAATAGGTTCCTGCACTCCCTTAAACACAAAGTCAAGAACAAGGCACGAGTGGAGGGTTCCATTTGTGAAGCATACTTAGTAGAGGAGACTTCCACTTTTGCCTCTTATTTCTATCCGGGACCGAAGTTAACACGAGAAGGACAAGGATGCCTAGAAAGCGTTGATTCGGGCGAAGGAAGTTCAACTAGTCCTCCTATATCAATATTCAACTATCCGGGCAGATTTAGTGGCAAATCAAAAGGATATTTCTTGAGCAACGTGACATTAATCTTTGCTCATACGTATATCCTTCAAAATTGTGAAGAGGTCGCGCCATATTTAGAGTAAGTTTCTACAATGTCTTTTATAAGTTCAATTGACATTTATGATTATTAATCGTCCTGTTTGTTAATCTCCCATATGTAGGATGTACGGAAATTTTCTAAGGGATCTCCAACTTTGACATTTCAAGCGATCGGGTTGATCGAGAAATTACTTCTCACTTTGCTACGTGGTTCAGTAAATATGTAGGTTAAGCACCTTCATTTGTTGAAATACATTTTATCTCCTTAAATATATAGCATGTATAAGAATAATATAATATTTGATTTTTTAGGTACTAGATCCAGAAAACAATGTTCAAAATCCATTGTTGACAAATTTGGCATGGGGGCCTAACAAATGGGTTACATCATGGAATACTTATTTTGTAAATGGATATAAATTTAACACAAAAACATGGAATGAAGGAATGCGGACGTGTAACTATGGTGTTTGTGTGCGAGCCACTGATGGCAATGTAGAGGATGATTTCTATGGGGTTCTAACTGACATCCTTGAACTCGATTATACCGGTTTCCCCGTGATGAAGTTAGTTATCTTCAAGTGTGATTGGTTTGATCCTACTCTTGACGTAGGGACAAAAATAGATAAAAATTATGGTATTGTTCAAGTTAGGCTGTCTCGAAGGTATAATAAGGCGTACGACCCATTCATTTTTTCACAACAGGCAGAGCAGGTTTATTACTCGCCATATCCCGAAGGACATCATGGCTGGTTGGGTGTTATTAAGATAAAGGCTCGCAGTATAATTACTGATAATGTAATCAACCAGCCTAAAAAAGATGCTCCGTACCAAGATGATGAGTTTTCAAGACCCCACGTACCGTTGCAAATTACGCCGGACATTATTGTTAATTCTATGGTGGACATTTCCGGAAATGGGGAAGAAGTTGAAAGAGAGTTAATGGATCTTTCCGAGTTGGACGCATCTAGCGAAGGTACATTCCGATCAAGTGATACTGATGAGAGTGAGGGTGAATTTAGTGACGGAGATTCTACTTAGGTAATTTATTTATGTCATAATTCATTGTGTAAATGTCATTCTACTTATTAGGTAATTTATTTTTGTATTATTTACACTGTTGTGTAATCATCTTTTCATTTTTTCCACAGATGGCAGATTCCTCTAGAGGTAGGGGTCGTCGTGGAGGTCGTGCTACGAGAGTCCCTTCCCCGGCCGACCCACAACCTTCAGATCGAGACCACCCTACCAGCACCTTTGAGGACGGGACACCTCAAGGTGATGGAGTTGCACCCCCCACCCAGCCTCATGTGGTCGGGACACAGGCTGCACCCTCATCATCCCCACCTATGGCGACAGGACCATCATCATCATCGGGACAGGAGAGCCGCGGTCCATCCGACAGGAGGATTCTTCTTATCCCCAGGGGGGATAACGAGTATGCTAATTTAATTTTTTAATATATATAAACTATCGTTAATTTCTATTTACTTGTTTTTTTAATTTATTTAGAACATTTATTAATGCTCTAATTTTGCTGCAACTTTGTGCCCGCGAAGGGCCCTTCTGATTCAATATCGAAGATCCTGCGACGCAAGTTTGATGGTCCATGGCCTACATGGAAGGCCATCCCTCTGGGGCATAGGGATCAGTTGCTTCTAGAGTTTAAGGTAACAATTTATTAAGTTATTTAAATTAAATTTACATTATATATATGTACACACGAATTTCCTAACAACTATAAGTTGCAGAAAGAGTATAGGTGGGACTTAGCTTTAGAGGCTCTCATCAGGGACATATTTGAGCATAAAGGCTCACTGGTCATGAAGAATATGACGAACAAGGCGAGGAAGGGTCGGGAATAAGGGGAGGTGGGTGGATCCTAAGATCGGGAGGCAGCTGGACCAGATCTTGGTCACGAGAAGTTCCAGGAGATCCAGGCCACGGCCGGCGTAATCGAGCTTCGATGGTGGCGCATGTGCTTGGACCGGTGGGTCTAAATCAGCCCGCCGCCCACTACGACGAGCTGGTAATACATTAAACTTTTGACTTAATATACTATTTAATTAATTAGTTTTCATTTTTAATTATTCTTATGAATTTAATATTATATTTTTACTGCGCAGAAAGCACGAAACAGTGAGCTCGACTACTATGGAGTTGGTGGAGAGGACGAAGAAGTTGAAGTCGGGGACATGGGTCAACGACAAGGCCCGTAACTATGCTTTGTAAGCAAAAAAATAATTTAGTGTTTACTTGTAATTTATTATAAATGAATTGTTAATATTAGATATAATTTTAACTAAATCTCTTCAACTATACTTTGTAGGTGGGCTTCAACGAGAAGAAGGACGATGCCATATCACGTGCCTCACAGTCACAAGATGAGGCTTTGACTGGTGATGGGCCCTGCTCTCCTGTCTCCGTCGACGATAATGCCATTTATTTGGAGGTTGTCGGGGGCAGGAACAAGAAGGGGCACGTGTATGGCCTCGGACACCTGGGAGGCGAGTTTATCGCTTCATCGTCCGGCAAGCCTGCTCCTTCCTGCGCCGATACCGTCCCTTAGGAGCAGTTCCACCAAATGCAAGACACCATCACGCAGCTGAACGCGGAGCTTCGGGAGAAGAGCGAGAGAGAGCAGCAGATGGCGAACCAGATTGCACAGTTGACTCAGGCACACCAGCAGCTGATGCAGGCGAGCATCGAGCAGGGCTAGACACTGCGGCTGGTGTTGGAGCATATGAGGATCCAGACTCCAGTTGCTCATGATGATGCTCTGACGGTTGTGCCGCCTGTTGCCGCTCCTCCAATTCCGCCGCCAGCTACTGATGCTACTACTCCAGCGGACGATCAGCTAGCAGACGTTGGTGGTACGGACACTGAGGATGATTGGATTCCTCCATCTCCCCCTCATCATGACTGATTTTTTTTCCATAGTTTTGACTTTAAACGATTCTTGTACGACATTTTGGATTATTCTTTTTATATATATTTATTATTTTTTATGATTGTATATTTCATAAGTAATTTGGTATGTTTTATTAGTAATTTTGCTAACGATTAAAGAAAATCAGGAAAAAAATTTTATTTTAAAAAGTAAAATTAAAAAAAAGTTAATAATAACCAGTTTAGCGACCGAATTAGAAACCGATAATTCGGTCGCTAAACTTTATTTACCATTTACAGATGAGGTATAGCGACCGAAAATCCGTCGCTAATATAGGTTAACAGTAACCAACTTTAGCTACCGAACTAGCAACCGATTATCGGTCGCTAGAAATGGTTACCCAAAAAATGCGACCAACCTAATAGCGACCGTTTTTTATTTTTTAGCGACTACATATTCGGTCGCTACTTAGCGACCGAAATATTAATTCGGTCTCTAAAACCTTAGCGACCAGGTATTCAGCTACCACCATTAATCGGTCGCTAATTCGGTCGCTAAATTAAATAGCGACCGATTTACACTGTTTAGTGACCCAATATTACGGTCGCTAAACAAATGTTTTTTTGTAGTGTTTTTTTCTTTTCTTTTCTTTATACAAACTTCCATCGTAGATATTTACATCCTCGTACTTACACATCAGTAACTTTATATAAATAGGTTATGCACCTAACAAGTCCATCACTATGTACGAATTTTTCTAATAAAAGTTTTCAACATATAAAGCTGAACTCAAACTGAAAACTCACAAAGGACATACATACAAACCTTCTCAAACCAAATAATCCAAAAGGAAAATCCTAAGATGGTCGCTCTAAAAACTATCCACTAGGGAACCCCGTGGTCATCACCACGTTCAACGACCTCTTCAAAAATAGAACTAATGTCCCGAGTGAAGTTAGAAACTTCTCTACATCATCTTTATACGAAAAAGTACACCACAAGTACACCACACAGAGAAGCAAAACAAGAAACAATGTCAAGGTGAGTTACCAATATATGAGTTAAAATCTTAGAAAATCATATACTTCACATTACAACAACATCAACAATATAATAATTACAAAGCACATAGTAACGGTTATAATTATCTCAAAAGGGTTTCAAATCAAAATGTTTCATAAATTATGTCTTAACACTTCAATATCCACTTTCTAAATTACAATCTCCGGAGATTCTAACTTCCCTTCTTCGAGTATGATAGGTCATGATATACCTATAACACAATTGTTTCGTGTGGGTGGCCTCTCAAATGAGTCTGTTGCCCCAATTGTTCTAGGGTATCGTATCTCTCCTATATAATATTTGGATAGTTCCCGATTGAGTATATTCGTGCAGGGTAACCGAGTTCCACGACAAGAGGTTGCAAAGCCTCAAGCATTTCATAAAGTTCGAGCCCGAATGTCCCTAAAGACCCAAAGACCAAGAATTTGCCTTTGGTCCGTAACTATCAAATTCGCCAGTTCACCCCGTGTGAAACTGTAACTCAATTCACAACGGCACGTCTCCCAAAATCATCTTTTCAGATATTAATTAGACTTTTAATATCCACTTAGAATTTTAAAACATTATAGAAGATTTTTAAAATCTTTTCTTCAAATTGAACACTAGTCCGACATCTCGGAACTTAGGTTCTTCTCAGTAGGAATGCTAGTCGGCAGGGTAAACTAGTTCCTTTCCTTTTCTCAAAAGCAAATAGGAACTCTAGTCCGGATTCTCGAAAATCCGAATCTCAGCATAGTACTAGCTTGGCTTCTCGGAAATCCGAATTGCGGCACGGTAAAAACTAGGTCCTTCTATTTTCATTTCTTTTCCACTTTCCAAAGAAAGTCAAAATTCATTTTTCAACTTTTCTGTGTTCATATACTTATAATAGAAATTAATTTTCCTTTCACAAGTCATGACTAATGTCATGTTTTCACCTGTCTCAGTCAAATAATATCACAAAAATGTGTTCATCAGGCATATATATAATCTAACTAACCTCAACAACGTATAACATATATATATATATATCGTAATTAAACAATATTAATCCAAAATATTTTAAATCAACACAACTAATTCTATATGATTACTAGGAACTCCACAGGCATACTCCCTTTACCTTTATAGACCAGAACAAGATCTTTTGTTCCGGTTTCCATAGTTTACTCATAGTTCAATGAATTTTCGCAAGATCGAACATCCACTGACAACTTGACTTGACGTTCTGGGTTACTCTGACACTTTGTGACAGGTGCAGACAGCTCCCTAAAACACAAATTCTGTCTTCTCTAATCAATACAGCCATGACAATATGCCGGAGAGGAAGTCCAAGCATTTTCAACAACAAGAAAATTCAGAAATTAATTTCTCATCATCCATCACTTAGTCTAAATTGATTTAAGTACTTAATTTTATAAAATAGAACCAATTTCAAATAAAGTCATATTTGAGTTTTCTAGCCAAAGAACAATGAATTGGCTTTGGGAAACACAAATTCATAGTCCCAATTACATAAAAACAACTTTTAATTTTAGATTACAAGATGAAATCAAAGTGCTAGGGTTAGGGTTTTCAAAATCAAATTGGGGATTTTCATCTAGGAGAGGTTATGGTGAAGCACTCACCCAAGATGACAAGGAAAGAAGATATGGTGACTGCAATGCCAACCAGCGCGGCGGCGGCGCGGCGGAGCACCGTAAAACAGCTCCTGAAACAACCATGACATCAAGAAAATGAAGACAAGCTTATGAGGAAGAAGATGTTTAAGCTGACAAGGGAAGGTGGTAAACCACCATGGACGACGCTTACCATGGCGGGACTACGGCGGTTCGACGCAGAACGGTGGCGGCGGCGTTTTGCTGTTCCGGCGACGCGTGCAGTGACGCGAGGCCCGGTGTCTCCTCCTTACGCGGCGATCGAACGGGGGTCGTCTGGGCTGTGCAGGGGCGGCGCCGATCTGAGCAAAGGAGGGAGGTAGATGAAGTTGGAGAAGTATGGGTTTTGCTAGAAGAAGGAAGAAAAAAAAAGGTTAAAGTAATCTTTTGGTCCCTATACGTGGTACTGATTTTCAATTTGGTCCCTATACGTAAAAAGTTATCAATTTGGTCCCTATACGTGACACTGATTTTCAATTTGGTCCTCACCGCTAATTGGTCCCAATATAAGAGGGACCGAATTGCAAATTATTATCACATATAGGGACAAAATTGAAAATAATTGTCACATATAGGGACCGATTTCGATTTTTTTTGTTGAATTGGTCCCTACATGTGACAATAATTTGCAATTTGGTCATCTTATATAGGGACCAATTAGCGGTGAGGACCAAATTGAAAATCAGTGTCACGTATAGGGACCAAATTGATAACTTTTTACGTATAGGGACCAAATTGAAAATCAGTACCACATATAAGGACCAAAAGATTACTTTAACCAAAAAAAATAAAAGAAAGAAAGTGAGGGAGGGGTATCGTGACCTGATGAGAGGAAGAGGAAAGAAATTGTGTTGTTTTAATATTATCTTTCCTTTTTGTTTAAAATAAAAGAAATAATATTAACCTTTAAATTTAAAAATAATTAGTGATGAATATATATTTTTAAAATTTGAAATAAAGTAAAGTTTAATAATTGAACTGATCAATTAAGAAAATTAACGATCCAAAATTAATATTCGATTAATTCCAAACTAATTTATTTTTAACTCCAAAATTAAATAGAGTAAAATATGAAAATAATTTATTTCAACCATATTATTTAAAACATTTTTCTATACAGATAACAATAGTGACAATAACGTGTAAATTATTGTCTAGTAAGCGTGCATACACAGAAATAAGGCAGTGCTAACGTACTTAATAAAATAAATTTTTTTGATTGAGTAATTAAAATTACTCAAACCAAACCAAACCACATAAAATAAATTTAAATTAATTATACAGATAATTAACTACTCCAAATAAAATAGTATAAACATATATATGTGTGTGTGTGTGTGGAGGAGGAGGGGGGGGGGGGGGGGTACATATCAAGTGAGAATGCCTTTTTTATGTGAGAGTGAGAGGATTATATCATAGTCATTGGATTAAAGTTTCAACGGTCAAGATTAAACCACAAAGTCATGTGACTTTTTTAAGTGGTCATGTGACATTTTAAAATCATGAAATAACTTTTATTCTTGATCATCCATGTATGGTTGTATGGTCAAGATTTAATCCTCTCACTCTCACATAAAAAAGACTCTCTCACTAGATACATCCCCTACACACACAAACACACACACATACATATAATTATTGTTATTGAAAAACGGTAAAAATCGGGGTGTTGCATTACTACCTCACTAAAAAAAAATTCGTCTTCGAAATTTCGTGACTCGTAACTAGACAGGATCTTGTAATTACTTCTTAATCCCAAGATCCCACATTATACTTCTCGTATTTACTTTCCCTTAGATGACTTTCATAACTTAATAACGAAATTCATACTTACTCTTTGTTCTATTATCCTCAACATCAAATTGTTTATCCTCAACTCATATTCTCCCTCATTAATATTTTACCTTAATCTCTCGTACACGAAAGATATAGTTAAAACTTAATCTCTTCTTCATTCAATACTAATCCATTAGAAAAAATTTCCCTCTACATCCTTAACTCTCATTTTTAACACCAAGATTCAACTAAGATATACATTCATCTCACATGAAGAGCAAAATCAAACATAATCACTTCTATTCTCAATTACTGGTCCACTAGAAAAAATGATTTCCACACATCTAACTCTCATAATTATTTCCAAGATCAAAACCTACTTTACCATTATATGCATCAACTTCCTACTCAAAGTATACGATGTAGTCTTAGCTCCTCTACACGAAGCCTATTTTTCCAGGTTATACCAAAATCACATATTTCAAGTCTCCAATCAAAACATCGTAATACTTCTTAAGGTAAACTAAAATAAAAAAAGGAACCTCATTGGGTAGTGTAACACCCCCCATTGGGTATTACTACGTAACACATGCGGAAGTAAATTAAAAGATAATTTACTGGTTACTTTTGGAAAATTGTTTTCTTTTAAACCAGAAAACTGGGGTATGAAATTTTTCTTTAAGGATAACTCTGAAGTCCATCATACATACATGTAAAACATAAAGTCACATTCGTAACAAAGTTACCATGACATACAACATTTCTCTAAGTTTCCATTTTCAAAAGAAAAAGTTTAAACTATAGATGGATGTATATAACACTACATTTACCGACCTCTTTAGATATACAACCCAACTCAGACTCCTAAGCTGGTCATTCTTTCAAATATTCATTGGAGAGACCCCCAATCAGAATATTTTCCCAACCTCTAGCACTAGGTCTTCAAGTGACTTAGAAAGTCTCCTCTGCAACATCGGTACTAGGGTACCAAGGTACTACAGCAAAACCCCAAGAGACCTGGTATAATTGTAAGAGTGAGACACCGACAAATGGATATATCATACAGCAACCATATACACGATACATACAACACATTGGCATATTAGCATTTAAGCATTATTCATAGATAAAACAACAAGTGTTATATCAGTGGGTCTCATACCAAAATCAATCAATTTTATAAAGATAATGCATGACACTTCAATCATCAGGCCCTAAACTTAGTCTCGTGAGATACCATCACCATCTTATCATTAAGAAAGAAACAGTTGATCAGGCTCGTATGCCGCATTGGCAAGTTGTCTCTGTCACCTCATGCACCCGGATCAACACCATCACGAATCCCTTATAACGACCATTCAGATGTATAATTGAATACCACATCTTAAGCGGGTATTCGGTAACTCAAGCACGTCTACTAAGGGGAAATGCATATGAATAAAAGACTTTTCATTATCGATACTATTCTTTGTGTTCATTCTTTTTCGTTGTCGAAGCCCAAGGCTAACGACTATTCACAATTTTCATTACTTGAAAATCAATAACACAGGACGCACAGTCCAAGTGCTCAATCACAACACCTTAGACCGATGCCGCAGTTCAAGGTTGTGATCGTAGAAACAATTATAATTTTATCCATGTTTTATTTCAACATGATAAGGACTCCTAGCCCATAACAATGAAATTAGGACACACGGTCCTCAATTCCAAGATTAGGACTCCTAGCCCATAAAATCACGATTAGGACCCTTGGTCCATAATTCTTGACACGGATCCCAGATCGCGTGCTTATAACTGAATACTAGAGGCGACGTCTCGCGAACTAGATTCTCTTTCACATGTGCTTACTTTTCGCTCAGTGAAAATCAAAACCAAAATAAAACCTCGATCAATTATCCAAGTAACCGGAACGTTTCTAAATCGTTTAGGAGAAAATCATTTCCTTTACAAATTCTTTTATAAAACATTTAGAAAATTCATTTGCTTTTGAAATCCTTGATGGAATAAAGTCAAATATTTGCAAAGGGTCTTTCCTTCATAAAATACATCGTTCAAAAAGTTTTCTCTTGTACAAAACTCTTGATCATAAAAAGGTAGTTTCTATTGACTTAAAAACACTTCAACTTTTCTTTTCAGAACAAGAATCTCATTATCTTGAAGTAAGCGTTTTAAACAATGAACTTTTATAAATGAAATCAATACTTTCAAAGTTCTATTCAAGGCTTATTAAGGTTTTTAATCCTTATAATCATTGTGCACAGACTCAAGTCCGTCTTCTCAAACTTCAATCAATTGTAATATATTCTCAACAATAACATCACAGTTAACGATAGTTCATTACATATATACAACTCACAATATTTTAAGGCAAGTAATAATCAACTTCAAGTAATAATCACAATAGTTCAAGTAAACAAGTCATTCAAGTATTTGCTCCATATCATAATAATATTCAGATCACTCAAGTAAACACATACACACATGCATATAGTCATTGAATATCCCTAGGCAGTCCCCTCTTACCTTCCGTGAAGGTAAGGAGATGATATGCTTGGAGAGGTATACCACGAACGTCCTTGTTTCCTTCGCGATGGAAGTCTAAGGTTATGAACACAAAATCACAAGTTAAGATCAAAAAAGAACACTAAACCACAAGGTATAGGTTCGGCCAAGACTAGTTCATAGGGTTAGAGATTCCCGAAAATTATACAACTCATGGATTTATGATCCTTAAGTGTTAGGAGTTCATAAACAATGATCATTTGACAAAGTTGAATTAAAATCCCACTAAGTTATAAACTTAGGGTATTCGACCAAGGCTAGTAAAATAGGGTAGCATTCACTAAACTTTCCAATCTCTTAGGTTTAGCATCCATATGTATTAAAGAGCTCAAAATCATGATCATTTTGGAAAAATAAGAACAAAGTATCCTAGGTCCATAACCTTCTAGGTTCGGCCTTCATAGGATTTATAGGCTAGAAATCTTTAAACTTTCCAATCTCTTAGACTTAGCATCCAAATATCTTATGGAGCTCAAGTACATGATCATCTTGGAAAACAATAGAAACTTAAACATTCCAATCTCTTAGACTTAGCAACCAAATATCTTATGGAACTCAAGTCCATGATCATCTTGGAAAAAAAATGAAAGTAATACATCCTAGCTTTAATAACATAGAATAAACAAGTTAGAAATCCTTAAACTCTTCGATCTTTTAGACTTAGCATCCAAATATCTTATGGGGCTCAAGTCCATGATCATTTTGGAAAAATAAAAACTCAAACATCCTAGAACCTAAACTCTAGGTTTTGGCCATCATAGGATGATGAGGAAAATATTCTTTGTTTAACAATAACTCTTAGGTTTAGAATCACAAGGTATTAAGAGTTCTAAATCCATGATCATACTTGGAAAGTTGAAACATAGTATCCTAGGCCTACTTATTCATATTTTCGACCGTCATAGGAACAAACTATCAAAACTTCCAAGATTTATAGATTCAAGATCAAGGGATAATTAGAAACTCAAACACATGATCATATTCCAAAAGTTGAAACAAAACCTCCTATGTCACAAATGCAAGCATTCAACCTTCATTGGAAGAGATGGGTAGAGATTTTTGTTTTACACAACCTCTTAGTATGTGAAAATATAAGTTAATACAAGACTATAGGAAGTGGTTTCAACTCAAAAGGAGTTTCCTACCATTTTAGAGAGATTTTAGAAGTTTAAAGCATATAAATAACACATAAAGTAAACTGAGAAATAAAAGATGAAAATTGAAAAAAGATTCATATGAGAGCACTACCCTTAGTATAAGGAAGAACTTTAATGAAGAACTCGAGTAGAAAATATGAATAAAAACTAAAGCTTTAAGAGCTTGAACTTTTAAAAGAAAGGAAGAAGATGAAGGTTTAATGGAGTTTGAAGAAGGAAGATGATGAAGTGAAAATGAGAGGGATATATATAGAGAAAGGGGAGAAGGTTCACGGTCAAGGGAGTGAGGGAGGGCTTGTTGAGCAAGCTTGGTGGTTTAATGCTTGATTGGATGGAAGAAAAGAGAGAAATGACTTTTTGGATTAGAATGATATTATAATTTGAAAAGTGTGATGATTACACTTTTGGAGTGTGTCATAGCCTCTTCCATCATGTCTCCTCACTTCTTTTATGCTCCCTAATCTGCTCAATTTCATACCCGGTTGCATTTCCGATTGTAATTCTTCCGACGTTTTCACCCGAATAAAATATTTTTTTTTTATTTTTAAACAATTTTTTTTAAAATAACCAAAGTTGAAGGAAACATAATAAAAATACTAACCGTCTCGTTCATGGGTCAAAATTATGTTTTCTGCACAGTAAACTTGTATCGACAGTGAAAACGCAGACCGGCTTTCGTCTGAATTTTCAACCGAAAATTTTACCGTGACTTCATGTGATATAACAACACAAGAAAATGATTTTAGTTTAATTAGAATATCCTGAGTTTAATCTAAAACAAACATATTTAAATATATATTTACTGCTACAGAAAACATAGGAAAATTAGGGTGTTACGGGTAGGATTATCTAACTCATCAACTTTGAACTTCTTTTGAAACTTAATTTTCACAAGAGCTTATCCCTCTCGTTCTAATCTACTTAAGTGGAATTACTATTCACATTCCATTCACAACACACACATCAGTTCTTATTCAGGATATCTCATCGTAGTCTTAGTTTCCTTTGAACATATTCCACCACTCCAAATCATATCATAATCATACATTTCAATCTTAAAGAACACGATTACACTCCTTCATGCAACTACAACCAAAAAGGAATCACTTCTGTTTGAATTATCCATAATCATAAATCTTGAACTTTTCTAACAACTTAGTTTTACTCAAGAACTCCTCTTTACTGCTCTCATTTCAGCTTAGGGAAAACTACTATAAACACTTTCATGTAAATCTCCCAACTCATACATCCAATCTCAACTACAGGCATCAATGATTACCCTACATTCCTTTAACGGTATTCTGCCTCGATCAACATTTGATGTATAGTAATTACCTCACTTACCGGTATTGATCTTAAGGATTCACATCTTACTAGTCACAACTATTCCTCAACAAGACTCTCGTCACTTCTTGTCCATCCGGCTAAAGGGATGATCGTAGTCAAATACTACACTTACTCCCAAACCAACTTCCTAAATATCATATTATTTTTCTCGCTCACCCACTCGAGTTGAGGGTGATCCATTGGGCTTAGCCTCAACTTGATCCTCAACACTTAGAGTGAACTTTACCAATAAACGTTGGTAAACTTCGGGTCTTCATTTGAAACGATACTTGAAGATGCTCCATGAAGTCTGAACAATCATCTGATACATTCTTCGGTTTACTTCTCCACTGCATAGTGGATCTTAACAAGTAAGAAAGGTGCCTTCCTCCTTAGCCTGACATTGATAGCTCAACATGAATTACGACCTCTTAGAGATCCTGGGTAAACTCATAACAAAAAATCATGGCGATGCCAACATCTTAACAAGGGAGGTCTCAATTGTCAAATTATCACTCTTTCACTGTACCCAGCTAACTTTGACACGCTGATATGAATCAGATACCCATCGTAATGACTCTTGAGATAGGTCACATGTCAAAGACAATTTTGAAAAGATACAGGGTAAAATTGATCAACAAATGATAAGTTTTATCGAACTACAACAAGACATGGTCTTAAAGATCACAGAAAGAAATTTTCAAGAAAAGAAATTTATTGATTTCACTTTGAAAAAAAAACTCAGAAGATTTTCATCAATTTGAAAGATACAGGAACATCCCGTATGGAAAAAGATTCTTCAATTAGGTTCGTGGGTGTTAAAATGCATGATCAATACACATTTACAAACAATAATTTAATAAAGTTCATTTTTCCACAAGAATTTCCAGTGGACTTGGGAAATCAAAGGATGGAGAGTTTCTAATCCTAAGAGGATTCATTCTGGGTCACCTCTACCAAAAGTAGAAGCGATTAAACTAAGTTTCATCAAGAAACTTCTGTTATCACGAAGCGATCGATGTTACAACTCAAGAAATAGTCATAACAAATTCTTTTAACGAAATATGAAAATTCCATACCAATGGATACTATCAATCAATCCACTTCAATATCTAATACACTAAGGGTTATTTAGAAGTGTGAGTACAACTTCTCACAAACAAGGAAATCAATTGGAATAGCTTGAAATTTATGAACTAGCATAACTAATTCATGAGTTCTGTCAGATTTCAAACCAAAATCAGAAAAATCTGTCTAACACGTACAAATTTCATCGCCGGGATTGTCTAATACAACCATAGGGCTCGAGAAATAAATGTCGACTTACAAATTCATGAGAATCGAATAGTACAGTGAAGAGTTTCTTGATCCCGATACACACCTCTAAGGTTGAAAATTCAATTCAATTTGCCTTAGTTCCAACCGATACAAAGGTCTTTCCAGACACACTTAGTATGGTCACCCTGAATTGGGCACGATTACTGACAACTTAATCAATTTATTAGACATACGAAGAATTGATCCTTCCTCATAAGCTGAGTTGACGGAGTTCGCAATTGACCAATCAAATCAACTATGCACGACAAAGAATACTTGTTCATAATTGTCATTTTTATTGAGTTGTCAGAAATCTATGCGGTGTCTCGAACCATCACACAACATTGGTGTTTCCTACGGAAATCACTCAGTCTAACAAACTGCTTAGACCATAGATCATTCAGTTGAATCGAGTTGTCTAACTCGATTAACTTTATAGGCGACATCCCACAAAAGGAGATAGAAATAGAATCGAACCTATTAACTAGTTCGATCGAAAATCAATATCCTTTGGAAGCAGAAAAAACGAAACATTTCCAGGGGAGACTCCTGAAAAATCCTTTTGCAAACGATAATCTTGAACATTCTCAACGAACATTCCTAGAAAATCTAACTCAGCATGCATACTATTCAAATGTCTGACATAAACCAAAAAATATAATCAAATGTGTCACTCATAGACCAAAACACGATTACCATTTACTAATCATGAGTTCTTACAAGATCTCAACTCAATTAGAACTCATTAAAACTCACATATCTGTGTGTCAACACACATTGTTTTGACAAGGAAACAATCCAAACTGTGACCAACCAGAGATCACAAAACAAAAACATAATAGTCCTATTTCCCAAGGTTCTCGAAAGACTCGACTAGCTCTGATACTACTAACATAACATCCCCCTTGGGCATTACATGTCGAACTCAAATTCCTTAAAACATATTAAATAAAAAGGAAAGCTGGTTGCTTTCGGAAAGATAAAATTTTCTGGTATCCCTAACTTTACTCGAAAATAAGTATGAAATGTTATTTTTTTTTTCTTAATACAAACTTCCATCATAGATATTTACATCCCCATACTTACACATCAGGAACTTTATATAAACAGGTTATGTACCTAACAAGTCCATCACTATGTACAAATTTTTCTAATAAAAGTTTTCAACATATAAAGCTGAACTCAAAATGAAAAATCACAAAGGACATACATGATATGGACATTGTCTGTTACTCGCTTTCTAGTAAGGTTTAGGTCACTCTACACCATTATCGAATTAAATGCCACTGTGTCATTTCCGACGTTAGATGGCTTCTTTCCCCCACCTGACAAATCGTATGATGATCGAAACGTAACGAAACGAGAAATCCCCCCAAGCTCTCAGTTCTGCCCTGCACAAACCTAAGGCCTCCGAGCCTCCAAAATTTCACCTAAGCATCACATTACGAAGCGTACGTTACCACGAGTTCAAATTCGAAAACGGAATCGAATTCCGATAACCGAAATGAAAGATAACTTAAGAAATGTAACGGACAACATTTTGACATAAAAGAGAGAGATTTACCTTCACTTTTAGAAGAAAAGAAGAATAGGAAAGCGAAGATATCGTCACCACGAACGCAACCATGTACTCGGATTTGCAACGGGACGATCGAATGCTCTAACTCTTGTCTAGAAGCTTTCTCTCTCTAGGTTTTTCTCTCCCCCTCTCTCTAAACTCACCCTCTATGTTTTCTAAACTTTATATCTTCTGTTGCTTATGTTTTTCATCTGAGGTAACTTAAGTTACCTCTTGGACTTTCTTATTTTTTTCAAATTCCTGGCGCTCACGCTTAGCGTGAGTTTACCCACTCTCAGCGTGGGAGCGTCCACTAGCGTGCTTGCATTCATGCCATGTCACCCGCCACATGTCCTCGTGCATGGCACCACTCCCCCACGCTCAGTGTCAACCCCCCCACGCTCAGTGTGGCCTCTGGTCAGCAACGTTGACCTCGTGCATTTCTTCAAGTTCTGAGCTCGTTTGAAGTCCGATTGACCTAAAATTTGAGATATAGGCTCATCAAGACCTAATAAACAATCTCAAACAAAAAAAATGCTTAATCTCATCCCTAAATCCAAATTTCTTGTTTCACACTCATACAGGGAAAACCCTAATTTATTCTTACGTTCAACCTCACTCGAGATGACTTCGTACTTTCCAAGCAAAGGTTCCTAGACCTAAAACAACATCTTAAATATTTAATCCAAGCCTTAAACCTAATCCTCTTACTTAAACAAAACATAAAATAACGGATGTTACATTTCTACCCCCCTTAAAAGAAATTCCGTCCTTGGAATTTACATACCTGAAAACAAATGGGGGTACTGCTGCTGCATATCTGCCTCACACTCCCAGGTGGCATCTCTAGTAACACTATCCCAGATGATCTTAACCAGGGGAATTTGTTTACCATGAAGTTCTTTAATCCTTCTGTATGCAATCTTTGACTGTAAAGCCTCATATTCTAGATTCTCTCGGAGTTGTATGGACTTAGGCTCAATGACATGAGAAGGATCTGGATAGTATTTTCTCAACTGGGAAACATGGAATACATCGTGAAGGTAGGAAAGGTAAGGGGGTAAGGCTATATTGTAAGGTACTGGACCGATTCGTCGAAGAATCTGAAATGGTCCAATGAATCGGGGAGTGAGCTTTCTAGACTTTATGGATCTGCCAATTTCGGTCTTTGGAGTGACTCTAAAAAATACGTGATCACCTTCTTGGAACTCTAAGGGTCTCCTCCTCTTGTTACTATAGCTCCTCTGCCTATCCTGCGCTTCCTTCATTTTCTCCCTTATCTTCCTGACTTGTTCCGTTGTTTGTTGTACCACGTCAGGACCCAACACTTAGCTCTCGCGAGTCTCATACCAACACAACAGAGTCCTACATTTTCTCCCATACAGATCCTCATACGGTGCCATCCCGATACTGCTATGGAAACTGTTATTGTATGTGAACTCATTCAAAGGTAGGAACTCATCCCAACTGCCAACAAGTTCCAACACACATGCTCTTAAAAGATCCTCCATTGATTGAATTGTTCTATCTGACTGTCCATCCGTCTGAGGATGATAACCTAAACTCATCCTCAACTTGGTTCCCAAAGCATTGCGCAACTGTCTCCAGAATCTAGATGTAAATCTAGTATCTCGGTCGGAGACAATACTCGACGACACACCTTGCAACCTCACAACTTCCTTGATCTAGATCTGGGTCAATTTCTCAAGACTGTAACTCTCACCAAAAGGTAAGAAGTGAGCACACTTCGTCAACCTATCAATGATAACCCAAATCGCATCAAGCCTTTTAGGAGTTCGTGGTAATCCAACCACAAAATCCATAGCTATACTATCCCATTTCCATTCTGGGACATCCAAAGACTGCAACAAACCCGCGGGCTTCTGATGCTCTATCTTAGCTTTCTAACAAACCAAACATGATAGAACATACTCCGCCAATTCTTTCTTCATGTTTGGCCACCAAAACATCTTTTTGAAATCTTGATACAACTTGGTGGCTCCTGGGTGGAAACTTAACTTACTCTTATGTGCCTCCTCTAAAATCATCTTCCTAATCTCTAAGTCCTCTAACAGACATATCCGATCTCTAAACCTTAACACTCCATCAGATCCTTTCTTAAACTCTGAAACCTTGCCATCATCTATACCTCGACTCACATCCTGCAGAACTTCATCCTGACTCTGCATCTTTCTAAGGTCTCTCAAAAACTCACTACTGATGGTGATCATACCTAAGCATATCCTATCCTCAATCAAATCCATACCTAGGTTCATATCTCTATACTGTTCAAGTAACTCCATCTCTTTCACCATCATTGCGGACACATGCAAAAATATCCTACTTAGTGTATCTGCCACTACATTCGCTTTCCCTATATGGTATTGAAGATCAAACTCATAATCCTTAATGAATTCCATCCATCTACGCTACCTCATGTTCATCTCCTTGTGATCAAACAAATACTTTAAACTCTTGTATCGCTGAACACATTTAACTTAGCTCCATAAAGATAGTGTCGTCATATCTTCAATGCGAACACTATAGCTGCTAACTCCAGATCATTGGTCGGGTAATTCCTTTCATGAACCCTCAACTGTCGGGAAGCATAAGCCACAACTCTTCCCTCTTGCATCAGAGCACAACCCAAACCTTGATATGACACATCACAATACACGTCAAACTGTCCTAATGGATCTGGTAATGTCAACACAGGAGATGTAGTCAACTTCTCTTTAACTTCTGAAAACTCTCTTCACACTTCTCGGTCCATACAAACGCCACACCTTTCCTTTTTAACTGCGTCATAGGAAACACAATCTTCGAGAAACCTTCAATGAACCTCCTATAATACCCTGTTAACCCTAGAAAGCTTCTCACTTCACTCACTGACTTAGGCCTCTCCCACTTAATCACTGCTTCAACTTTAACTGGATCAACAACTATCCCTTCCTTGTTGATTATAAGACCTAAGAACCGCACTGCCTCTAATAAAAATTCACACTTGGATAACTTCACATATAACTGCCTATCTTTCAACACTTTCAAAACAACTCTCAGATGTTCCTCGTGTTCTTCCTGGCTACGGGAATAAATAAGAATATCACCTATGAACACCACCACAAACTTGTCAAGGAACGTCTAAAGATCCTATTCATGTAATCCATGAACACCGCTGGTGCATTAATTACACCAAAAGGCATAACTAGGCACTCATAGTGTCCATACCTCGTCCTGAAAGCTGTCTTAGGTATATCCTCTTTCCTTACCCTAATCTGATGGCATCCGGATCTTAAGTATATATTAGGAAACACTGAAGCTCCCTTCAACTGATCCATCAGATCATCTATCCTAGGCAACGTATACTTACTCTTGATTGTTACCTTATTCAACTTCCAGTAATCCGTACACAACCTAGAAATCTCATCATTTTTCCTCACAAACAATACCGGTGCTCCCCAAGGTAACACACTTGGTTTGATGAATTCCTTCTTCATCATATCATCCATTTGTTTCTTCAACTCTGCCAACTCTACGGGTGACATCCGATAAGGAGCTACTGATATAGGTCATGTCCCTAGTATGAGATCTATAGTGAACTCAACTTCCCTCTCTGGTGGCAAACCTGGAACATCTGGAGGGAAAACCTCAGGAAACTCTCTCACGATAGACATAGAATCTACACTCGGACTCTCCTTTTCCAAAGATAAAAGCATCACATACTGCCGAGAATTGTCACTCCTCATAGCTGCTCCTTCATTGGCAGATACTGTCCTAGAAGGTTCAAGAAAAGATAAGGTCTTTAGGGAACAGTCTAACACTACATGGCTAGCCGAAAGCCAATCCATGCCAAGGATAACATCTATCTGTTGCATAGGCAAACAGATGAGATCTACAAAGAATGTCCTATTTTCAACAACTATAGGACACTGTAGGTAAACAGACATAGTGATCAAAGGATCACTGGTAGGGGTAGATACTGTAAGTGTATATGGTAACTGGGAAACGGATAAGTGTAAATGAACTACACACTCATGCAAAACAAACGAATGCGTAGCCCCTGAGTCAAACAACACATGCGAAAGTCTGCCAGATAGTAAACACATATCTTGAATAAGATCTGCAGACTGAGAGGATTCAGATCCTCTCACAGTAAAAACCATCCCCGTGGCCTGAGGTCTGGTCATTTGTCGTCATGCCATTGGAACTCCTCTCCCAGCTCCACCTCTAGAACTACTGGCTCCTCTGCCGGCAGCTGGCTGCTGCTGTCCTGCTCTCTGTCGGTAATCCCTAGCAAAATGACCTGGTTTGCCACAGATGTAGCAACCAGATCTATCTGTACAATCCCTGAGATAATGTGGATCTACGCATCTGAAATATGATGGGCCTCTCTACTACTGACCCTCTCTGCTAACTGACGCTGATGCTGTAGCTGGTACTGGTGGTGCAGATGTCTGAGTGCTCTGCCCTGGTCTAGTGTATGGTCATCTCCTCCACTGAGAACCTCTTGTTGGAACCAAAGTGGTTTTTGTATTAAATAATCTATGTGTTTTGATGTTAACAAAATGATTAAATTTGATTTGCAAAGTGTTAGTTGATGTCTAACAAGTTTATTTAGTTATGCAGGAACACTTAAAATTATAAGACATGGAAACTTAGATTAAGTTTTCATATGTATCTGCTTGGACTCATAAAGAGAAATGCATGACCACCCGTGTAGACGGGCTACTCAATAGTTTGGTAAAGTCATTTATTTATTTAATTGAATAGACTGGTTTTTTTAAGTAGACGAGACACTAAATGTTTACTAGATGGATTTTAAGTTTAAAATCAATTAGACTAGTTTTAACTTGCCAGGTCAGCATACGGGAATACTTGGCAGAATTAGATAAACGGAAAAACAAAAATCAAGTAGACGATCTCTAAGTGCCAATTCACTAGACGGAGATTGTGATAACTCACCGAGGAATAGCAAGTCCAAAGTCTTGATAGACGGGCTCTATATGCCACTTCATCAGACGAGCCTTATGAAAGAACGAACAAACCTAGTCTCACAAGTAACTTAGTAGACGGAATGTTTGAGTAGACGAGCTCTATCTCATGTGTAAATAAATGCAATACAGTTCTCTCAGATTTATTTCAAATGATTGAATTTATTTCAATAGAATAATTGTTCTTCACTTTTGTTTCTTCTGCTTTAATGTTTTACCTTGTTGTAAAAGAAACATAGTACCATCAAAGAAATACAAAAAGCAGATTAGTACATTGAAAATTGCAACCCGATCTGTACGATGACAACTTTATGGCTGAAAAAGCTGGATTGTACACAAAGGAGGAACAACAGCTTTCAACCTGCAATGCTCAGAGCAGTGAGTCTCCATTTTGTGCTACCCTGATAACCAAGAGTACATTTTAGCGTTGCCAAGATCAAACCTTCAGTCACAACGGACATTATTTCATCTCTAAACGGAAAATTCAAAATGGCTGTTAAAGCTTTTCAAGAGAAGGATAAGGTCGCTATAAATAGAAGACATCAAGTACTGAAGAACAACTTTTGCAAGCCCAACCTCTGTCGATACAATTCTTGAGAAAACAAGCTCTTATTCTTTTATTCTTTTATTAGCAAAAAGTTTGTATCTTTAGTTTGAATATTGTGAAAATATTCAACAGATATTAAACTTTCATATCCTCACACATAGTGAGTTAAGAAGATCATAAGATAAATCTCTTTGTTAGAGTTAGAGCATGGAGAGGCTTGGTAAGAAAGGAATACTTGTAAGCCTGGAGAGATGTTGAATACTTGGTTGTAATCTATTTGGAGAAATAGTGGATAAAACCTTCAAGTCGAAGGGACTGGACGTAGCTCTTGGTTGAAAGAGAGTGAATCAGGATAAAATCCTTTGTGTGAATCTTCTATCTCTAAACTCTTTCAATTTTATTTGTTTTTACTGACTAATGGGTTTTGATATTGCTTTTGTTAAAGCTTTTAAAAGATCTATTTCTATGTGCTTGCTTCTGTTTTAACCTTTTTGTGTGTAAAAATAGTTTTAAAGGTTGTTTTTCGAAAATTATTAACAAACACAATTCAACCCCCCTTCTTGTGTTTGCCTGTGTCAACTTCAGTTGGTATCAGAGCTCAGCCTCAAAAGGGTTGAGCATCTAACAAATGCTGAGGGAGTACGATCCAACAACCATGGATGCAGAAGGACAAGCTATCAACAGACATCCTCTCTTTGATGGAACATATTATGACTACTGGAAGAAGAGAATGATGGCCTTCTTGGATGCACAAAATGTAGATATTTGGGAGCTTATCGAAACCGGCTACACAGCCAAGAGATGAAGCTGGAGCTGCTATTCCTAGAGCCCAATGGACTAAAGAGCAGAAAAACCAACATCAGCTGAATCTGAAAGCTAAACACTATCTCATGTGTGCTATTACCAGATCTGAACATGATAAAATTCACAGCTGTAATTATGCTAAAGAAATCTAGGACATTCTTGCCCTAGCTCATGAGGGTTCATCACAAGTGAAGGAATAAAAAATAAGCATGCTGGTTCACCAGTATGAACTGTTTAAGATGGTTAATCATGAATCAATAGATCAAATGTTAGGGAGATTTCAGACTATCACCAACAGTCTCAGATCTCTGGGAAAAACATATGAAAATAGAGCTCATGTCATAAAAATTCTGAGGAGCTTATCCAAGCAACGGAGACCTAAAGTTACTGCTATTTAGGAAGCCAAAAACCTGAATACACTATCTCTGGAAGAGCTTCTTGGATCTCTCAAGGTTCATGAACTTGAACTTAATGAAGAAGAACCAAAATCCGATATCTGTAGCTCTAGTTATGCTCCGTGCAAGGCAACAAGGTCAGGATGAGTGAAAAATCCAAAAATTAACAATGTTTAGCAATTAAGCCCAATAATGTAAAACTCAGCCAAATCACCAATATTAAACACATATAACAATTAATTAGTCCAAGTATACACACTAAAAGGTAACTCAAAAAATGAGTTATCAAATTCCCCCACACTTACTCTTTTGCACTCCTGAGCAAAACTCAAAAATTGAATTCCTAAAAATTTTATGAACACAACAAACACACTTATCAATGAATCCTAAGAATGGACAAGAGTGAGAAAGATACAAACATTCAAAGCATCGAGAAATCAAAACAATTATGAATACGTCATTAACATCTCAAGCAAACAAGGAGGCAATTCAAATCAAAGATGAACCCAAAGTGGTAGAGTCCTCACTAGGCATACACTCAAACTCTCAAGTGTTTAATGTTTGTGTTTACGCTCAAGGCACATCACGAATGCTAACCACTACCATAAGCTTGACAAGCCTCTAACATCCACCACTTGAAACACATGCACATAAAGATCAAAGGGACTTTTTCAAGGTTGTAATGGAGCTAAGGTATGGGTGGATACAAGAAGGGGTGTTAGCTATAAACCAAAGAGACTAGAGGAGCAATGTGGAAGGGGAGTGTCATGCCTGCTCTGAAAGTGCCCACTAAGCCTAGTGGGGCTCCCTGTCCTGATCCGTACGTCATCGATACTGGACCAGTATATACAAAAAAAGAGTGACCGGGTCCACAAGCCACTCGTTAGGGTCCACAAATTCGAACTCAAATTTCCCCATGAGGGGGAATCCCGAGTCCTGGGTCATCCAGGAATGATCCCAATGCGCCATCAGTCCGGTCCGAGTCTAAGGTACAACCATAAACAAACAAACACACATCAAAAGAAAAGGGGATAATAAACAATATAACGTCAAACGTTGAAAGGGTTTGGCAACATTTAATTCTTATTTAAACATTATATATATATATATATATATATAATATATATATATATATATATATATATATATATATATATATATATATATATATATATATATATATATATATATATATATATATATATAGCCCAACCATCCTCAATCCATGTCTAAGATTTTTCCTCTACCCTCCGTCATGATGCAATGCAATTCCTGTATGAATCATCTCATAAGGTATCGGCCACATATCTGGATATCCATAATGACACATCTCCAGAGTCCCCGACGCACTCCCTCGTCCGCGGATGGAGGATGCCCATACAAAGCTATGGCACTATAGTTGCAGAATACAATGCACATCTCTGAACCCCGGTCAGGGTGCTTATGCAAAGCATGAACTATAACTGCAACAATAAGGAAATAATGTCTGGGACGGTCCTGCCGTTAGCCTAAACCCCGTGAATTCTCCCTCCCAGGAATAGATCCCACAGACCATGTTTCAGGTCAACCATATCACAGACCATGTTTCAGGTCACCCCCTAGTGCCCTAACCGTTCATCATAATCTCATAAATAACCTCAATAATAATCTCATCTCGTCAGTCTCATCATCATATCACAATAATCATCTAGGTTAGGCACTACTAACACATATATGGTATGAATTCCCCAATACATCATCATGACTCATCATGTTTTATCACTTACTCAATCTCCAAGCATAATCATTACACTCATTTCATCATACCATCATGTCATCAAAATCATCATCACAATCATGTCATTATACCATCATTTCCAATTATTTCCAAATATAAAAATAATAATAAAATATATACATATTCATAGCAAAAGAATTCCAACACTCATAATATCATCCAACAATTACCAATATCAGTTCAACCAATCAAAGCAGGCAATCACTAAATAATATAATAATATATTTTTATCGTAACGACGATAAACGCACAATTTCAATATCATCATCGGTATCCCTAAGTAGTCCCCAATGTGATATGGACATTGTCCGTTACTCGTTTTCTATTAGGGTTTAGGTCGCCCTACGCCATTATCGAATTAAATGCCACTGTGCCATTTCCGACGTTAGATGGCTTCTTTCCCCCATATGACAAGTCATACAATGATCAAAACACAACGAAACGAGAAATTCCCCTAAGGTCTCAGTTCTGCCCTACTCAAACCTAAGGCCTCCGAGCCTCCAAAATTTCACCTAAGAATCACATTACGAAGCATATGTTACCATGAGTTCAAATTCGAAAACGGAATCAAATTCCGATAACTAAAACGAAAGATAACTTAAGAAATGTAACAGACAACATTTCGACATAAAAGAGAGAGATTTACCTTCACTTTTAGAAGAAAAGAAGAAGAGGAAAGCGAAGATATCGTCACCACAAATGCAACCATGTACTCGGATTTGCAACGGGACGATTGAATCGCTCTAACTCTTGTCTAGAAGCTTTCTCTCTCTTTGTTTTTTTTTCTCTCTCTCTCTAAATTCACCCTCTCTATTTTCTAAACTTTCTATCTTCTGGTGCTTCTATTTTTCATCTGAGGTAACTTAAGTTACCTCTTGGACTTTCTTATTTTTTTTTCAAATTCCTGGCGCTCATGAGTTTACCCACGCTCAGCATGGGAGCGTCCACTAGTGTGCTTGCATACGTGCCACGTCACCCGCCACGTGTCCTCGTGCATGGCACCACTTCCCCACGCTCAGCGTCAACTCCCCCATGCTCGGTGTGGCCTCAGGTCAGTAACGTTGACCTCGCACATTTCTTCGCGTTCTCATCTCGTTTGAAGTCCGATTGACCTCAAATTTGAGATATATGCTCATCAAGACCTAATAAACAACCTCAAACAATCGTAAATGCCTAATCTCAACCCTAATCCAAATTCCTTGTTTCACACTTATACGTCTTGAGAACGATAATCAGGGAAAACCCTAAGTTGTTCTTACGTTCAAACCCACTCGAGATGACTTCGTACTTTCTAAGCAAAGGTTCCTAGACCTCAAACAATATCTTAACTATTTAATCCAAGCCTTAAACCTAATTCTCTTACTTAAACAAAACATAAAATAACGGATGTTACATTGACAATGGTGGTTGAACATCTGTGGTGACAACCAAAACCAAAATAAAGAGGCTAAGCCTCAAGGAAGAAAATATGGGATTCAAATGAGTATACAAATGGTGAAACCACCATGGAAGGCAGCAAGGGAATTACTACGACGGGGGGCGGCAGTTCGATGCAGGACAACGACAGCTCCGTTTCACGGCTCTGACGACGCGTGCAGGGACATGAGGCGCGATCGTCTCCTCCTCGTGCGGCGACTCCGAGTAGCGGTGCAAGGGCGGTGGTCGCGCAGCTGCTTCAGGGAAGGAAGGAGGAGAACTTTGAGACTAAGGGAGAGAGAAGGAAGTGAGATGTGAGTGTGGTGTGGTTTTTGTTGGAGAAGAAGAAAATAAAATATGTGGGTGTGGTGTTGTACGCGTAAGAGAAGAAGAGGAGAAAACAATTTTTTTTCATTTTCTTTTAATTAGTGTAGATACCAAATAAAAACGAGTGGTTGAGATTGAGTTTAGAAAAATAATAGATTTTTGGCTCTTGAATCTAAAAATAATGAGTGACAAATATATAATTTCAAAATTCAAAATAAAGTAAAGATTGATAGTTGAAATGATCGACTAAGAAAATCAATGATCCAAAATTAATCTATGATAGAGATTAATTTTACACCAACATATTTTCAAATCTATAATTAAATAGAGTAAAATCTAAAAATAAATTTCTTCCAATCATATTATTTAAAATATTTTTCTAAACAAATAATACTAGTGACAATATCGTAATATTATTGTTTAGCAAGCGTGTATACACTGTAGGATCGCAGTGCTAACGCAACCAATAAAATAATTTAAATGAGTAATTAAAATTACTTAGACTAAACAACATAAAAATAAAAAAAAACGTTTAGAAAATTAATCACTCTTAATAAAGCAATTAAACATATATGTAAAAAAACAGGGATGTTACACACTTTGCATTATAATGTGGGGCTAATTATTTAAGTTTGTGGTACCATTAGGTCCCTATCAAGAAGAAAAGAAGAAGAAAAGGAAATACCAATTGAATGGATACTTATATCTAATCTCCTAGGGTAATGGCGGATCTTATGTTTTGATATCTTTGATGTTTCCCCAATTTTAATATGATTTAGTGTTTCGTTTAATTGGTTGGTTTAATCCTTGCGTTTGAATTTCTAGAATTTTTTATCATCATTTACTAAGTTAATTAATTGACTAATGACCGTACCACAATTAGTTAACGGAACTCTAGGATTAATCGGATTTGGGGTTATGTGGACCAAACACAATCCCCTGTTTTCAATCAATTATTGAATCAACAAAACTTGCCAGTTCTTTATGCTTCTTTTAACTGTTTGCCTTGCATGACCATTAGGGGGGAACTGTTTAAGGGAAAGAATATTAATATTGCAAGACCATTGGGTAATAATAGCTTTAGAGCGAGTGATTGGCAATCAATAAGAAACACATATCATTGAGGAATTGGGTAATATCATAGGTAATAACATAAGTGAAACCAAGCACCTTAAGCTTTCCATAATTGAATCTTTGCTTGTAATTCTTTGCTTTTCTTGGTTTCCACAATATTGTTATTTTTATTTCTTTGTTTTCAACCAATTCGATTGTCTTAATAACATAAGGAAGTAATTAATCTAGTACTTGTTAATAATCTCTGTGGGTTCGATACTTGGAGTCCCAAATACTCCTATATTACTTTTGCGATAGGGTGCACTTGCCCTTAAGTGTAGTTTTAGCGCAACAAGTTTTTGGCGCCGTTGCCGGGGATAGTTTTTGACAATATTAGGGAGATTAAATCCTAGTTAATTTAGACGCCATTTTATTTACTTTATTATTTTCTTATTTTGATTTACTTCCTTGTATGCTAACGTGTTCTCAATCTCTTGACTTGCAGTATAATCCTGAAATAGAAAGAACTGCGCGTAGAAACAGAAAGCAAGCTAGAGAAAGGAGAACCATGGCTCAAGAGGATAACAGGACAATGTTGGACTTTGCTCGTCCTTCAACCACCAATGCTACAGGGAGTATTACTAGGCCTACCATTGAGGCCAACAACTTTGAGATCAAGCCAGCTTTGATCTCTATGTTGCAAAATGTAATTCAGTTTAATGGGAGTACAAGTGAAGCTCCCCATGATCATCTTGCTGATTTTCTTGAGATTTCTGGCACCGTCAAACATAATGGTGTCTCAAATGATGCTTTTAGGCTTTGACTGTTTCCCTTTTCTTTAAGGGATAGGGCCAAACTTTGGCTAAAGTCCTTGCCGTCTGGTTCCATAACCACTTGGGACCAACTCTCTTCTAATTTTATGGATAAGTATTTTCCACCTGCTAAATCTGTCAAACTACGTAATGACATAACTTATTTTGTGCAGGTTGAAATGGAATCTCTGTGTGAGGCATGGGAGCTATTTCAAGAGCTGTTGAAGAAATGCCCCCATCATGGCTTTCTGCCTGGCAGTTAGTCCAAGCATTCTACAATGGGCTATCTTCATCAAATAAGAGCACGATTGATGCAGTAGCGGGAGGTAGTATATGGAATAAGAGGCCACAGGCAGCTTATGAATTGATAGAACATATGACTTCTAGTTACCAATGGCCATCCAGTGATAGGCATGTGAACAAAAGGCAATCTACACTTTTACAAGTCGGAGCCTACAAAGCGGATGCTAACGGTGCATTGGAAAACAAGTTGGAGGATCTTTCAAAGAAGATGGAAACAATGATGCAGACATAGGCTCAGTTGATAACTCAAACTGCTCCACCTCCTGTTATTTATGATCTTTGTGACCAGGAGGGACATGAGAGTACATAATGCCAATCAGGCAACCCTTTTATGGCAGAAGAAGAGGTAAATTATGTGGGTAATCCTAATCGGGGTAACAATGATCCTTATTTAAATCACTACAATCCCGGTTATAAGCAAAACTCAAATCTCTCATATGGAAGTCAGAACCCGAATATTCTCTACAGGCCACCTCATTTGAAAAATCAAGGCCCGAGACAATAGGAACGTAAGCTGAATCTCTATGATACAATGATGAAACACATAGAGAGCACTGATGAGAGGTTTAAGACTTTGGAGAATCAGGTGTCTCCTTTGGTAACATTGATGACACAAAGAGAAAAAAGGACTGCCTTGTCAACCAGAGAAGAATCCAAAGGAGCATGCTAAGGTGATTACCCTTAGAAGTGGGAAAAAGATAGAGGTTCCTCGTGAAGAATAGAATAAGTCAAAAACCAAGGAGGTTTCTACTGAAGGGAACCCAAAGGATGAGGTAAGTGAGAAAGATCTAGTGAAGGAAGTTCTTGTGCCATCTCCCAAGTCAACCATTCCTTTTCCTCAAAGGTTTAGCCAACAAGACCCCCAGTTCACTAGGTTCTTAGATATGTTAAAGCAACTTCATGTAAATACCCCATTTGTGGAGGCCATTTCTCAAATGTTCAAATATGCTAAATTCCTTAAGGAGATTTTGGGCAATAAAAAGAAATTGGGAGACTTTGCTACAGTGAGGTTTAATGAGGAATGTTGTGCTATTCTCCTCAAGAAGTTGCCACCTAAACTTAAAGATCCAGGGAGTTTTACTATTCCTTGTTCTATTGGTACTTCTTATTTTGAAAAAGCTTTATGTGATTTAGGTGCCAGTATTAACTTAATGCCTTGGTCTGTTTTCTGCAGGTTAGGTATGCAAGAGCCAAAGCCCACTACTGTTTCATTGCAGCTAGCAGATATATCCATTACCTATCCTAGAGGTATTATGGAGGATGTTCTTGTCAAGGTTGACAAGTTTATCTTCCCAGCTGATTTCATAGTGCTTGACATGGAGGAAGATGAAGAGGTTCCCATAATTTTTGGAAGGCCATTTTTGGCCACTGGTAGGACTATCATTGATGTGCACCAAGGGAAGCTTACTTTAAGGCTTAATGATGAGGAAGTGGTTTTTAAAGTTTTTGATTCTTTGAAATTTCCTTCCACTTTTAATTCATGTAATTTTATAAATGCCTTGGTTAGTACATATGCATTAATATCTTCTCATTCTCAGCAGCGATTAATGGAGGACACCCTTGAGAAAATCTTATTTTTAGAAAAGGATGACCTTGTGGATTCTGAGGAGTTGATAGATAAGATAATGGCACTAGAGGCAGGGATTGCCCAAGAAAGATGGAGAGGGACTAAGCAATTTGAAGTTCTTGAGGGACGTGGTTCACAAAAGCCAAAATCATCAACTGAATAACCCCCAGAACTTGATCTTAAACCTCTTCCTTCTAATCTTAAATATGCCTTTTTATTTCCTCCTTCTTCATTGCCAGTAATAATTTCTTCTTCTTTGACAGGTTCTATAGAGTAGAAACTGTTGCGAGTTTTGAGAGATAATAAGGAGGCCTTTGGGTGGACCATTCATGATATTAAGGGTATCAGTCCCTCAATTTGCACCCATAGGATACACATAGAGGTGTAACACAAACCCAAGGTGCAACCTCAAATAAGGCTCAACCGAAATTTAAAGGAAGTGGTGAAAAAAGAGGTAATTAAATTGCTTGATACGGGTATTATTTATCTTATTTCTGATAGTCCTTAGGTGAGTCTTGTTCAGGTTGTCCCTAAAAAGGAAGGAACTACTGTCATGGAGAATGTCAAGAAGCAATTGATAGCTGTTAGGGAGGTAACAAGGTAGCGTATGTGTATAGATTATAGGAAATTAAATGAGGCCACTAGGAAAGATCACTTCCCCCTTCCTTTTATTGACCAAATGCTTGAGAAACTATCTGGTCATGGATTTTATTGTTGCTTGGATGGGTACTCTGGATATATGTAAATACCTGTGGCTTTTGAGGATCAAGAGAAAACCACTTTTACTTGCCCGTATGGTACTTTTGCATATAGACGGATGCCTTTTGGTTTGTGTAATGCACCTGTCACTTTTCAAAGATGCATGATGGCTATATTTTATGATATCTTAGAGGATTGCATTGAAATATTCATGGATGATTTTTCTGTTTAGGGGTCCTCATTTGATAATTGTTTGCATAATTTGGGGGTAGTTTTGAAAAGGTGTAAAAACACCAGTTTAGTTCTTAATTGGGAAAAATGTCAATTCATGGTAACTAATTGCATTGTTTTGGGGCATAAGGTTTCTCATAAGGGTATTGAGGTTGACCCTGCAAAGGTTGAGGTAATTGCCAAATTGCTTCCTCCTAACTCTGTTAAGGCCATTAGAGGTTTCTTGGGGCATGTTGGTTTTTATAGGAGGTTTATAAAGGATATTTCAAAAATTGCAAAACCTCTTTCTAATCTTTTACTGAAAGATGCCCCATTTGAATTTTCTGATGCTTGTTTGGAAGACTTTAAAATTTTAAAGGCTAAATTGATTGATGCAGCTGATGTTGTTGCTCCTGATTGGTCTCTGCCATTGAGCTTATGTGTGATGCTAGTGATATGGCAGTAGGTGCTGTTTTAGGCCAACGCAAGGATAAAAATTTTCAAACCATTTACTATGCTAGTAGGATTCTTGATGAAGCACAAAAGAATTATACCACTACAGAAAAAGAGTTGCTAGCAGTAGTATTTGCTTTTGATAAATTTCGTCCTTATTTGGTTATGTCTAATGTTGTTGTTTATACTGACCATTCTGTTATTAGACATTTACTTGCCAAACAGGATGCCAAACCAAGATTGATCAGATGGGTGCTTTTGTTACACGAGTTCGATGTGGAAATTAGTGACAAGCGAGGTGTGGAGAATTCAGTGGCGAACCATCTCTCAAGGGTGGATGCTTCTGTCAGACCGCAAGTAGAAGAGGCCATAAAGGAGACCTTTCTTGATGAGCAATTATTCTCAGTTTCCAAACTTCCCTGGTATGTAAATTTTGTCAACTACAAGGCAGGTAATAAACTTCCCCCTAACCTTTCATATGCTCAGCGTAAGAAATTTCTTTCTGATGTTAAGTATTATTTGTGGGAAGAACCTTATCTGTTTAAGGTCTGTAGTGATAAAATTATTAGGAGATGCATTCCTGAGGTAGAGACACATGCTATTTTAGAGAACTGCCATTCTAAGGAAGTTGGCGGCCATTTTGGCCCAACTAGGATAGTCCAAAAAGTTCTTCAATGTGTTTTTTACTGGCCCACTCTTTTTAGGATGCATACAATTTTGTGAAATCTTGTGATAGATGCCAGAGGAGTGGGAATATTTCTAGGAAACATGATATGCCTCTAAATAATATTTTGGTTTGTGAATTATTTGATGTTTGGGGCATCGATTTCATGGGACATTTTCCCAAATCTTTTTCAAATGAATATATTCTGGTTGCTGTGGATTTTGTCTTAAAGTGGGTGGAAGCAGTGGCTTTACCCACTAATGATGCTAAAGGAGTTGTAAATTTTTAAATAAAAATATTCTTACCAGATGTGGCACTCCTAGAGAAATCATTAGTGATGGTAGCACCCATTTTTGTAATAAACAATTTGATAATCTTTTGACAAAATATGGTGTCACTCAAAAGGTAGTCACCCCTTACCACCCACAAACTAGTGGGCAAGTATAGGTTTCTAATAGGGAGTTAAAGAAAATTTTGGAAAGGACAGATAAGAGTTCTAGGAAATATTGGTCTTTGAAACTTGATGATGCATTATGGACATATAGAACTGCATTTAAAACTCCCATTGGCATGTCCCCCTATAGATTGGATTTTGGAAAAGTATGTCACTTACCTGTTGAGTTAGAGCATAAGACTTACTGGGCCTTTAAATTTTTGAATTTTCATATGCATCTTGCAGGTGAAAAGCACTTATTGCAGCTTGATGAGATGGATGAGTTCTATCTTGAAGCATATGAAAATACCAAACTATACAAGGAGCGTACTAGAAAGTGGCACGACAAGCACATTCAGAAGCGTGAGTTTCATGTTGGTAGTAAAGTTCTAATTTTCAACTTACGACTTCGTTTGTGTCCAGGAAAACTGAAATCTAGGTGGATTGGCCCTTATGAAGTTACCAAAGTCTTCCCATATGGCGTGCCTGAGGTAACCAAAGATGGGAAAGAAACCTTCAAGTTTAATGGGAAGAGAGTGAAGCATTATGAGGATGGCGTGGTACCTGAGCGCCACACAGTGAACTTGGAATAACACCCCTCTCGGGGACAACCGTCAGGCTCGTGACGTTAAACAAGCACTTCGCAGGAGGCAACCTGTGTTTATTCCTATATCCTTTTATTAACTGTTTATTTAGTAGCCGAATCCTTCTCAATTTTTTTTCTAAATTTATTTTTTAAGAATTGAATTAAGTGTGGGGAGATTGGTAGGATTACAAAAACTAAAAAAAATTAAGAAAATAATGCTGGGGCAGACACAGTTGTGTCCACACCTGTGTCCAATACTCGCTTACGCTCACTTTGGTTAGCGTTGAATTGAGCACGGTCATACACAAAGTTTAGCACGACCATGCTAACTTGCGGATTTGAAAAGTTAAAATGGGTCTGAGCACGACCGTGCTCCTTTCTAATTTAAATTTGAATTTTTTTAAATTTGATTTGAATTTGAATTTGAATTTTTAAAATGGGACTGAGCACGGCCGTGCTTAACATTGAGCACAACCGTGCTCCTTTACTGATTTGAATTATAAATAAAGTAGGACAAGAAGAGCGCGGATTAAGATTAATCGTGCTCTCACCTTCCCCTTCTTACTTTTTTGCTCTGTCAACCCCTTGCCCCTTCCCTCAAGTGTTTGTGCTCCAACTCTCAAAAGGTACGTTCTTCATGTTTTCCATGCTTTCTGTATGCTACAATGAACGAATGCATGATTTGGTCCTTTTTGTTTCCCTTTTCTTTCCTTTATTTTCGTTTTCTTTTATTATTTTGATTTTAATCTTAATTATTAATACTAACCAAAATTTTATTTGTGAAAACAGATGTCATTCTCAATCTCCCCGGATCATCCCGAGTTTCAACACATCAAAGATTCAATCCGAGACAAACTGTGCCCATTCCCAGAAGTTGAACGTTTGACTAAAGAACAAAGGAGGAAGATTGCTACAAATTCCTACCCCGGATACACTCCATCTGGCTTGGATTTCTGCGGGATGCAAACGAGTATGACGGGGTTGAGATCCTTCGAGATATTGAGCGGAGGGCAGGAGAACCCCCACGTGGGTACTGTGCTGGGCGTAAGTGCTATCATGACATGGTTGAAAGGAAAATCAGGAGACCAGACCAGATCCCATTCCTCGAGATAAAGTGCTATACTGAATAGGAGAGAAACAAATGGTGTGAGCTTTACTTGGTAGAAGGAGAGGCAGCGAATGATTATGCATATCTAAAGATTGAAGAGGCTAGGCTTGTTAATCTAGTATTGGAAGGAATTCCGGAAGGAGAACCAAATGCGGATGAGAAAGAGAAGGAGTCCTCTCGGACTCCTTGATATAACAATTTCTAAACCCTTCTCTTTAATTTTCTTTTTCAAAATAAATAAATAATATATATATATATATATATAATTTTTAAAAAAATAAAAAAAAATTAATTAAAATTTAAAAAAATTTAAAAAAACTTAAGCACGACCGTGCTTTTTGATCAGCACGACCGTGCTCATCTGCGGTTTTGAAAAAAAATAAAAGTGGGGCAAAGCACGGGCTAGGGTTCATTTTGAACCCGTGCCCACACTCTGCCCCTTCCCCTCTCAAGCCCATTGCGCCGCAACAACTAGAGAGAGTTGCTCATCATTTTTGCATCTCATTTGCTCCTCTCTTCTTGATTCAGGTAACATTACATTAACTCATACTATTTCCTTGCTCACATATCTGTGTAATGAGTTTTTGGTAATGGGATTTGGTTGTTATTTTGCTGTTTATATAACTGAGGTTGTGCATATTGCTCATGTTATTAGTTGCTGCTTGTAGATGCTGAATGCGTGCATGTTCTTTGTATTTTTATTTGCGCATTTTTTATCTCTGTTTCTGCGTTTGGACATTAAGTGTAACACCACCCTTGGGCATTACTTCTTAATACTTGTAGAAATAAATTAAAAATGTATTTGCTAGTTGCTTTCTGAAAATAATTTATGTAAATACATAAGCGTCAGAAACTGGGTATAAAATTTGTCACGACTCAAAACCTAAGCCGTGATCGGCGCACAGGCTTACAATCCTAACCTGGCAAGCCTATTTATTTTAGAAATGTACTTGAATGAAAAGCTAGATTTTTTACAAAAATTTCGACAGAGTCTCCCCTGTAATTCCAATATCCCAGAATGAAAACACCTACTGAAATATTTATATTTTCATCCCAGAAATTCCAGTCATACAAAATACATCAAGATAGTATTATTCTGAAAATATTTACATCAACAAGATATACATGACTAAAAGGAAAATCTTAGATTTCCATCCAAAATAAATGCTCTCCGAGCCATAAACATTCTATTTAAAATAAAGGCTCTCCGAGCCGTACTCATACATACTATCAGAAATTTACATCTCAAAAACCTAAGCTGGTCGTTCTAAAAGACAACTACTGGAAAGAACTCCGTAGTGTTAAACTCAATGACTTAGAGATTTTGATATATGACAAATACAACTTAATGTGTATGCAAGTGTTTTAGTGTCAAATTCCAAAGACATGTATCTAGTAGTAATCAACAAGTTCAGTGAGCAAAGACAAGGAGAATATTCAAGGAAGAACTTGAAGGAATCAAAGCAAAGACAGGGATCAAAGGATCATCAAGACAAGAGCTTAAAGGAGAAATTAGATTTAAATCTTAGATGATTTGTAAGAGATGAAATCTCTTATTCACAAATAAGCTCAATTAAAAAGATGCATGAAGAAAATAAATTTTCATAACCTGCATTAAAAGGAATAAGTTTTTGTTAATGAAAATGATTTTTGTAAATAAGAAGTGCTCATCCAAAGTGCTCTTCCAACACAAGTGACAAGAGCGCTCGTCCAACACTGAAGTAATAGAAGCCCTCATCCAACACTGAAGTAATAGAAGCGCCTGTCCAACACAAGTGACAGAAGCGCTCGTCCACTAAAGTGACACAAGCGCTCGTCCACTGAAGTGACAGAAGCGCTCGTCCACTAAAGTGACAGAAGCGCTCATCCACTAAAGTGACAGAAGTGCTCGTCCATTAAAGTGACAGAAGCGCTCGTCCACAAAAGTCTTTGGACCTGCTAAATCCTTAAATGAGAAGCTCCGTCCAATGACATGGTGATAAGCCTCTGCCTTATCTAGTTTTATGACTAGTAAGACTGTGGTTTATGTGCTAATTATTCGAATTCAATCTCGTTTTCGCCCAAATTTAGCCTTGTTTGTTCCTAAGTTAGACTTTGACTCGTTCTAGGAATTTTTAGTAGTTTTTAGTTTATTTTGAATAGAATTACGCTTTTGTTTTCTTTTGTTGTTTCAGGTCAATAAGTGAAGCTCTGAGAGTCAAGGAAAGTCAAGAAGCAGTGGAAAAAGCACTTCTAGAGATACTCGCCTCGCGAGTGGATGCTCGCCTCGCGAGCCTGAACATCAGATAAAGCAGCAACAGTCATCACTCTGGGTCGCCCCGCGAACAGGATGCTCGCCTCACGAATCATGGAGACCTGGAAGTCAGAGACCATCACGGCCTAGCCGTGATGAAGGTCACAGCCTAGAATTGAAGTCTCGCCCCGCGAAACACACTCTCACCTTGCGAGAGTCCAAATTTGAATGCGCGCCAAAACTAAAATTCGCCTCGCGAGAGATGCTCGCCCCGCGAGCGGGCAAGAACCAGAATCCTTATTTAAAGACTGTTTCAGATCAGAATTAGGGATCCAAGTTTTTCCACTTGTTTAGATCAGTTTAGTTACGAATCCTTGTTTTCTTCTGGAGCTGCGTCTCCCTTTTTCTTATTTTATGTTATTATAGAGATTATGTCGGATTGTTTGTACATCGTCACGGGCATGAGGAACTAATCCCCTCGTCCGAGGGATCAATGAAGCCGCCCATGGCGGTATAGTGTTCATGTGATGTATGTTTTTCTCCCCTTCTCTCAATGAATGTTTTCCAATTCTGATTTGAATGTGTTGATCATATGTGTTGCGTGATTGACTAGTTAAACGTGTTGAGGCTGATCGGCGATTCGCGTTTTAGAACTTGGATTGGAATCACTAATTGAATAATGAGCACGACAGTGGATTTAGGAGATTAGTGCAACCTTATAGGGAACAAGAATTAATAGAATTCGATATTAGGGTTATGAGACCTAGTAAGTAATTAATCCAATCGTCGAATACGTCCTATTGAGCACGACAGTGGATATAGGAGAAATTGGGGGTCCCTGTTGACATTGTAATTGAACTTAGGGAGGAATTCATCATCACTTGGGTACTATACATGATTGGGTAGGTGGATTTGTGACCTTGGACATTTTAATTTCAGATTTTTAGTTAATTATTTTATTAGATTTGTTAATTGAATTTTTGATCTAATCTCTCTTTCTCAACCACTTTCTGTCACTTGACCAACGTATCTAATTTCCCACGGATTAGTCGAATTGGTAGCCCAATCCCTGAGTTCGACCTCGGTAATTACTTACCGTGTTTATTTTATTACTTGCAACGACCCGGTACACTTGCCGGTGACTCAACAAGTTTTTGACACATGGCATATGGAGCTCGTCTACTAGTTGGAGCACTTCCAATTACTTTGTGTTTTAGTACTCCCGTCTGCTGACGTGGCATATGGAGCTCGTCTATTAGCCCGTCCGAATGTAAAATCTTAATGGCTAGATGGACGCGGTTATTTTCAAGATGGACGCGAATTCTATAAGAGCCAATGAAGAATCTTATTTCAAGAACCAGAATCAAGAAAACAGATTATGTTAATCAGATCCAAATCTGTTTTGATTGATCCCAACGACTATAACTTGTTTTCTATATAAAGAGGGATCAAAGGAACACTTTCATAAGAACGATATCATATCATAACATATCACAATTTTACGAAATCATTTTGAGAAATCATTTGTGAAAATCATTCATCTTCTTGCTTAAGCTTATTGTGAAAAGAGTGTTTCAATACTCACAAGTTCTTCGATTTGTTTATCTGACTATTGAGAGTTAGGAATCAACTTTTGTTTTTACATTTTGATTGTAAAGAGAGAGGGAGTCTTTCTGAGTGATTAGGGTGAGGTATCCCTAAGGAGGAACATTGAGGCTCTTCACAAGAGTGTAGTATCTCGAGGTGAAGGAGTGCTCTGTGGTGTAAAGGTTTTTCAAGCTACCTGGTAAAGCTTGTGTGTTAGTGTGTGAAATCCCACAGGTGGAGTGGGGATTGTATGTAGGTCACAGTGGAGGTGACTGAACCAGGATAAATCTGGTTGTGTGGTATCTCTAAACTCAAACTCCTTTACTTTCTGTTTATGATCAAGAACCTGTGATTTTGATGTTTAAAATTCAATATAATTTCTGTTCTTGATCTGTATAAATTGTATTGAAACCCGAGTCCCTTTGTAATCAAGTCTATGTTATCTGCGTTTAAAACTGAGTTGATCAAAACCATTCTTGATTGCTGAAACTGAACTATACTGAAACTGAAACTTGCATAACTTGTTCTTAATCTTTAAAGAATTAATCAGTTTATGTATTTTGTTATTACTGAGTCTTGAACCCGAATATATTCTCTATTAATTCTGAATCAATCTTTCTTATCCTCATCATCCTTCTATTCAAGATTTTATATAAACCTTTCAACGATTTTGTAAAAGATCCTGAGGCCACAAATCCGCAACTCTGATTTGAAAAGCTTTGTGAAAAAGTTTTAAGAGGGAAAGATTTTTTAAGAAAACTCAATTCACCCCACTCTTGAGTCGTTGAAGCCAAAACAACACATAGTTCTCACCATTAGAATAATCACCCACCTCTTCAAGGATCGGGATTAATATCCCCGAGTAAGGTCAGGAGCTTCTCGGCACTGCTCTTCCTAGAGTACCAAAGTACAACAACAAAGGACCGGGAAAACTTGATACGTTGTAAGGGTGAAATACCAATATATGGATTAATTACGATAACTACATGCACACGCACACAACTCAACTTGCACATATAATATTCATATTCAACTGTAGTTTTTCACAAATAAGCATAGCATCAAATAATCATTATTGTTTTTGAAAAATGTATGGCACTTCTATAATTCAACGTTTGATTCTAATATCCGGAAATCCCATCTTCGTTTAAAAATGAACTGATCAGGCTCGATTGCCAAAAAGGCACAACGTGTTTTACCACAATACTGCCCAAAACTCCTGGCACAGTGATCAACGTGTGTGGATATCCAAAGCATACTGTCCAACATAAGGCACGGTAATCAAGGCGTATGGATTTTATTGTCCATCAAGGCACAATGATACAACGTATCATGAAATACCTTACCCTTCAAGGCATTCATACGAAACAATGTGGGAACGTCTGTCAAATGCAAGTAAAAACATCTTCGTTTTTGCAGCTTTTCTTTGTGTTTCATCCTTTCCTTCGTCGAGGCTCAAGGCTCACGACCACCCAGGAATTTTTGACGTTTTAAAACTTTCATTGTCAACACATGACATTTTAGTCCGAGTGTTCAATCACAACAGTTCTAGACCTGTGCACCGGTCTTGGACTTTGTCGTTGTAGAAAACAACTTTCACATTTTTACTACTTTCACCATGTTTTATCATAACGTATGTAGGACACACAATCCACAACAACTTAAACAGGACACACAGTCCACAACAACGTGTATAGGACACACAGTCCACAACAACGTATATAGAACAGTCCACAACAATGTATATAGGACACACAGTCCACAACAACGTAAATAGGACCCATAGTCCACAACTTCATATATAGGACACACAGTCCACAACGTTGTGATATGGATCATGGATCCACGTGCTTTAACTCTAGTATCCCGACGTCTCGGTTAATAGGTTCAATTTTCAATGTTATTTTTCATTCAGTGAGAAACAAATACAAAACCAAAACTTCCGTAACTTATCCAAGTTACCGGATATTTTTGCTTGAATAAATTCTTTTCAACAACATTTTCTTTTGAAATTCATTTTTAAAACTTTAAACTTTAGGAATTCCATTTCTTTTTCTAAAAATCTCCTTTATTTTGGAGAAGTCTATTTCCTTTCAAAAATCTAGTAAACCTTTTTGAAGGAAAACTCTTTCTAAGAACATTCGAAACTAAAATCCCATTTTCTATGGTACTTCACCATAAGTGTTCTCAAAATTATGTTTTTCTTCAAAGTAAGATCTTTCAGCTTAAATAATTTTCCTTTATAAAATTGTTTTGATTCTAAAATTTTTCTCTTTCATTAAAACGTTACTAAAAGAAATCTTTTCAAAACCCCAAAATAAAATTGTTTTTTTCATGGTTTCTTACCATGAAATCTTTTCAAAGTTTGATTTTTCTTAGTATAAAATCAATTTTAAATTTCCTTCATAAAAGTTTTGTTTTATTTCAATTTTTTTTTTAACCAAAATGGGGTGCAAAGGCATCACTGTGGAGACTTGACATCCCAACTATGTTGGCACCCCAAGCCCCACCAATCACTTGCAGCACACCATAAATTTATTAAAAAGGAGAAAACAGTACAAAGCATGGGGGACAACACCAAAACCCATGAGAGAAACAGAGTTATTTAAACCTATAATTAGGCAGACCAATCCTATTCCGGAAGAAGTCTTGTAAAATAAAACTAGGACCTAAATTCCACCAGACAAACACCTGGGAAAGAATGCCATAATTTGCTAATTTGTCAGCGCAGGAATTTCCCTCTCTAAGAATGTGTGAGCAACCAAAATGCATTTCCTTAGTTAAGCTCAGGCAATTCATCCATCTGTTACGAAGAGGCCAAGGAACCAACTTTGGGTTGGAGAAAGATTCCACTGCCAATTTTGAGTCACACTCAAGTCAAAGCTTGCGCCAATTCTTCTTATGTGCCAATTCAATGGAGAGGATGGCGCCCATGATCTCAGCAGAGAAAGCATCAGATATTCCAATATGATAGGAAAAACAACCCAGAATGGCTGAGCTGCTGTCCCTAAAAATGCCACCACAAGCAGCCCGTCCAGGTGAACCTCTGGCTGCACCGTCACTGTTAGCCTTAACCCAACCCGTTTTTGGAGGATACCAAAAAATCTCCTTAATCACTGGAGCTCGAATGGGCTTACCAATAACCTGGAAATGCTTTAAAATAATGAAATCCTCAATGGAAGAAGACATGGAGCCTGAAGAAGAATTTCCAGATAAAGCCACGTTAGCCCGGACCAAATTCAAAGAAGCCTCAAAAGATATTACCTTCCCTTCAAATTTAAGTTGGTTTCTACAAAACCAAATGCCCCCAATAACGTTTACAATTGCAGAGACAATGATGTCTCTGACTTGAGAGCTCCATTTTCTGCTGCAAACCGAAAGGACAGTTTGGATTGAAGAGGTATCAATAGGCATGTTCAACACATAACTAAGCCAGTGCCAGAACCGAAGAGCAAAACTGCAACCAAAAAAAAGGTGATCTGAAGTTTCATAATCCTGGCAACACAAACTGCAAATGGACACCACATGACATCCACGAGACCAGAGCTTATCCTCAGTTGGGACCTTATTGTGAATGAGGCGCCAGATGAGGAAAGATTTGGAAGGAGGAATAGAAGTGGACCAAATAAGCTTACACCAAGATTGAGCAGACGTTACCGGAAACAGGAAATTGTAGGCATCTTTCGAGGTTAACTCACCAGAATTAGAGGCGGCCCAGTACAATGAGTCATTCACAGGAGATATAGGGATGCTAATACGGCTGAGTTCAGATGACAGATTGAGGTTGCGCTCCAAGATGGCTTGAGGGATCTTCCATTTGCCATGATCAATAAAATCCTCTACCTTGGTCCGCAATAAATGGTGCACACTATCCGGGATATCCAGAAGATCAACAATAGGATTGGACAGCCAACAATCAGTCCAGAAATTGATATTCGAGCCATTTCCAACATTCCATCTACTGTTAGCTATGACAGTCGAGATTTGATTTTTCATACCTGCCCAAATCGAGGAGCTTATGTGATACTGGATGGGGGTTTTTTTCAAAAAGACCCTTGCACGAAGGAGATGCGCCCATTGTTTGTCTGAAGAAACTAGCTCCCAAAGATCTTTTCAAAGAAGACCGCTTTATTAATAGAGCTAAGGGATCTCAATCCGAGGCCACCCTCAGCAAAAGGGGAGCACAATGTGTTCCAGGCCACTGTGACTATCTTCCGGGAATCAATGCTACCCGACCAAATGAAGTTCCTAATCCAGGTATCTAGCAGTTTTAACAAGGAAGCTGGCCAAACATAAATCTGGAACGAGTAGAGTAACATACCCTGAATTGTAGACTTGACCAGCTGGACCCTTCCCATAACGGACAACATTGCACCCTTCCAATTGGCCAATTTGATCTTGATCTTGTCCGCAATATACATCAGATGAATCTTCTTTGGTTTGCCACTAAAAAGGGGCACACCAAGATAAATAAAAGGGAGATGGCCCAGTTTAAAACCAAGGGTATTAATAATCTCCGACAATCTTCTAGATGGAACATTCCCGTGATAGACTTTGGATTTGTCTAAACTAATCAATTGGCCCGAGGCCTCACCGTACCTTGTGAACAAAGACATTAAACAATCTATGTTTCTCTTGGTTCCCCTACAAAAGATTAGGATGTCATCAGCATATAGCACATGAGAAGGGACTTGGTATCCTCTGGGACTCGACATAGGTAACAACTTCCCTTGCTAGACAAGAAGAGAGATAGCTCTGCTAAGTACTTCCTCAGCTACACAAAAAAGGAGGGGGGACAAAGGACCACCTTGCCTAACGCCCCTCTTACAAGAGAAAAAGCCAACTGGATTACCATTAACTGAAATGGACAGCTTTGCAGAGAGCAAGATAGTTTTCACCCAATTGCAGAAAACAGGATCAAATCCAAACTGGTGAAGGACCTTCAGAAGAAAATTCCAATCTAAAGAGTCAAAGGCCTTCTTGATATCAATCTTTAGAGCAATGTTACCTCCAAATGAGCGCTTGTGCATAAGGTTTACAGCTTCGGAGGCGACTCCAATGCAGTCATGTATATGTCTACCTTTGATGAAGCCCCTTTGATTTTCCGAGATAATCTTAGGAGCGACCACAGCTAACCTGTCAGCTAAAACCTTTGTAATAATTTAGAATTTAAAATTTGCCAGGGAGATTGGTCTATACTGATCAATTGACACGGCCTCCGGAATCTTGGGAATTAAAACCACCACATTAGAGTTGAAATTAGGCAAAATCCAACCCTGCTGGAAGAACTGAAGAACAGCAGCAAAAACATCATGCCCAACCACATCCCAGAATCTTTGATAGAAAAAGGCACCAAAGCCATCCGGTCCTGGGGCGCCATTACCATTCATGGAAAAAACTGCATTTTTTACTTCCTCCAAAGAGGGCAGATTGGTCAGCATAATGTTGTCCTCAAGGCTCACTGCAGGAGAAATGACTTGCTCAATCAAACCGTTATCACTGCAGTTGTTCTCAGAGGCAAACAGTGAAGTGTAGTATTCACAGACATGAGATTCTATATCCTCTTTTCTGTCCAGAATCAGACCATCCTTTTTCAACACGGACATTTTTTTGGTTGTATTTCTGAATTTAGTAACCTTGTGGAAGAAGGACGTGTTTCTGTCACCATTGGAGTGCCAATCAATTCTGGATTTTTCCCTCCAAAATTCCTCCTGGAATGAAAGAGCAAGACTTAATTCCATTTGGGCAACTTTCTCCTGCTCAAATCGGTCATCAGAGAAACCAAGCACAGAGGTTTGCTCTTGAATTCTGTCCACGGCCTGTTGAGCCTTGCTAACTCTGTCATGAACATTGCCAAACACATCTTTGTTCTAGACCTTCAACTTATGTTTCAGATGCTTTAATTTTTCAAAAAGAATGTGCATTGGGCATCCACAACATGCAACTTCCAAGCTTCCGATACAATACCACTGCAGTCCTGATGTTGAGCCCACATTCTGAGGAATTTGAAAGACGAGTTGTAAGAATTGGTCGCTGTTTCCAGTGATAAAAGGATTGGAAAATGATCAGATTTACTTCTAGTTAAGGTGCAGCAGGAGACGCTTGTCCAAGAATCCAACCAAGCATCATTTCAAACCACTCTATCCAATCTCTTTTCTGTGAGGTTGTTACCCCTTCTTCCATTGGACCAGGTGAATAAGGAACCTCTTGTAGGCAGATGAGAGAGGCTATGAACATCAGACCAATCTTTGAAATCATTACAAGAAATTTGAGACGGAACTATTCTTCCTCTATGCTCATGATTTCCTAAAATGGCGTTAAAATCACCAATGAAGCACCAAGATCCTGGGTGGCTATCCTGCAACAGATTTAACTCATTCCACAAAATCCTACGGGAAAGATAATTAGTGGCCGCATAAACAGCAGAGCAATATAACAAGCGATTCTCCCAATTGATGGAAAAAGAGACATGCTGAGTAGAACTACTAATAACAGACGGAGAAATGTTTTCATGGTAAATGCACCAAAGATTAGGAGCCAAATTATCTCTATCATTAACCGCAAAAACCTTAAGATGCAAGCTACTGAAAAATCTTCTAGGAAATTGATCAATCCTAATCCATGGTTCAGCAATGAAAAGAAATTCTGGTTTATTCACAAGCAGTAACCTTTTAAGAACTAACCTAGTTTCAAGGTTGGCAACGCCTCTAGCGTTCCAATAAAGCATCTTCATTAGGCAAAGTTATGAGGGCCAGCCCTATGACGGGCTTTAAGATGATCCTTCTTCCCATTTTGGTTAGCCTTTTTCTTAAGTTTCTTCTTTTGAGATTTGCTTAGGACCACTGTAAAATCCTGATTGTCCGCCAAATATTTAACCGCTCGGAAGTCATCATGAACCAGATCAATGTTTGGAGGGTTAACCCCATCTTCCTCCTCCTCCATTTGATCACTCCATAATCTGCCAACAATCCGCAAGTCCTGAGCCACATTCTGATTTGAAATCTGGTTGTCAATTGCAATAGGAGTTTGCAAAACAGAATTCTGTAACGCAGCAGAGGCGGAATTCCTAATGACAGAAATATTTCTGTTATCTGAAGATTGTAGAGAGTCTTCCACCACAGTACCAACCATAGAGGCGAAACAGAATTTTCTTGCACCAATTGGAGAGTCCAACACGCCATTCTGAATTAGTTCTTGTTCTGAAATAAATTCCCACAGCAACCACCGTTGTTGGATCAGATTAATGTCAGCGCCGCAACAAAACCAGCAAGGGGGTTCACATCTGTCCCCCGATTCCCTCAAATTCGGATGGAGATCCGGGCAATCTGCAGAAACAGATTCAACATTATTGGCCGTAGCAACTGGATTGACAATTCGTTGTGCTGCGGGTTGGTGATCCAGAAATTCTGCAGAAACAGAATCTGCATTATTAGCCAAGGCAACCACATTCGGAACACCTTCAGGATCCAAAGTTGCAGCAATGCCATTGTTGACAAAAGGGTCGGACACGAGAGTTAATCACAGTAGTGTTCTGATCAGTATTCTTAGGCACATAAATCTTGCGGGAATTTCTCACTGGTGGGCGTTCAGAATGAATACCCGCGTTACTGCCATTCATCCGTTTGCAATTAGCGATAGAATGGCCAATATTCTGGCAGAAAGTACAAAAAGCAGGGAGCTTTTCGTATTCGATATTAACAACAAAATCATGTTCCTCTCTCTCCACAATTACATGACCGTGCAGTTTCGCCTTTAAATCTATATCAACCAGTACCCTTGCAAAATGGCCGAAAGTCTTCTTGCTCGTGGCTTCGTCGAGACTGATAGGAATACCCAAACCACCCGCAATTGCAAAAATAATTTTCGGTCTCCAATATTCTTGAGGCAGCCCAAAGATGCAGACCCAACACTGTGCAGAGGATTGCTTTTGATTGTACGGGTTGAAATCTGGTGTCCAAGAGGACAAACGCAGAATTCCCGGATTGAGATTCCATTGACCAATTGCCCAGACACTACGGAGGTCCTCTGCAGAAGCGAAAGAAAATTCATAAAAACCTTTTCCTAGGGAGATCATTGCCCATTGATTCAAAGGTTTCCACAAGGCCGATAACTTGGCTCTCAATTCATTCACCTTGATTGGCTGCTCACCTTTGGAGAGGATTAGACGGCCATGTAGAAGGTTTTTGCAACTTTCTAAACCGGCTTTATATTCCTCCTCTGGGATTTTGATTGAAATAGTTTCCCCCTTTAGCCGGGGACGAGGAAGTTGGCTATAAGGGAAATCACAAGCGTTGTTAAGAGCCTGGGCAAAAGTTTTCCTTTGAGAGGGGGCTGTGTGCGAAGGAGATTGGGACTCCTCCAAGGCCAGAAAACTCCATGGGCAGATGGCTTGAGGCGCGGCAGCCATGAATCATACAGAAGTTTTGTGGATGACGGCTAAACCCTAGCAGAGACACTCATGAGCGCCTGTTCAATTCCATTTAAATGTTTTGAAAGTATAACTCATTTTTCCTTATTCCAAAACATTTCTTCAAAATAAATATTTATTTACATTGTTCTTCATATAGTTTTTCTTAAGACTTTTATTTTAAGGATTTAATTGAGCTCTAACCAAAGGTTAGGCTTCCCATGCAACAACCACAACATATATACAACAATTTCAATATATATATATATAAACAACATTCATATAATCATAAGTCCTCAAACATACCCTCAACACTTCAAGAACTCAAATTTTAATTAAAACAGCTACAACAACATCAAATAACATATAGTTATCAGATCAAGCAACAACAACTTAAGCCACCAATCAACATCAACAAAACACTTAGAATTAATCACAAATTAACACATAGTTATCATAAAGAGTATCCCTCAGGCAGTCTCCCCTTACCTGAAACGACGGGTAGACAAAGTCTTTGTTTTCGTGTTGCCCAAAGCGAACTTCATTTGCCCACAGCGTGCCGCAAGTCAAAGAATTAAGCGAACGACTTAAATGAAAACAACAAGGTCGTCTTATCTTTAAAAGTATAGGTTTTGGTCATAGCTGGAAAAATGATTCTACATATGTCCGATAAATTCTTGGATTACATTTTGTCCAAGACTTACTTACTTATATATATATATATACTTTAACCCCATATTTATATCTTTATATTAATCACCGGTTTATAGTCCATTTCATTCCAAAAATCGTTACTTAATCATGTTAAAAGACATTATTTTTAAAATCATATTTTTCATTCCAAAAATTTGGGTGAACTCTTTTATAAAATCATATTCAGAACAGCAATGAGTTTAAATTGTGAATGATCATTCAAATGACCTTCAAAATCCTTGAAAATTTAATTGAAGGTACCATACTCACACATAAACATATTGTAGTTGGTCCCATGTCAAAATTCGAAGTCATTAATTTATTAAAAATCCCACACTGCCTCTATTTGTACCGGATTTTCGAGAAATCCAAGTTCACTAACATGTAACTTTATGAAATTGTTTCTCCTTATATACATATGTAAAAATCTCAAATCCTCAACCAAACTTTATATATTCTTCAAAATTAACCCATAAAATTTTATAAAAGTTTCTACCCTTCAAAATCATATTTAAAATCACCATGCAACCAACTATGTACATATTTTCGCAGACAGAATTTGGTTCTACTTTGAGAGGTGTTTTGACCTAGTAAATCTTATCCAAATACTTACATATTATATATCAAATTAAATCTCCAGAAGTCTTCTTTCCAAACATGTATTTATTTTTTAGAAATATGTCTTCTATAAAAATTTGTGGGCTCACGAATAAGTGTATGTCTTGCTGCCAGATTTATATTTCACATATGTTCATCCACACCAAGTTATTATCTTCACTCTAGTATCATTCACAAGCCATAAAATCAACATGCAAGGGCCCTAGACCCTCTAAAACATACATGCAAACACCCAATGTTAGGAAAATCATAAAATCACTCTATTTCTCTCAAGCATGGGAAATTTTTAACAAAACATTCAATTTTCTACATATAGGGTTTCACCACCCTATTAAAAATGTGTTTGGAAAATCTTTTCACCACATGCAAACCAATAAGATGAGATTAGAGGTGGGTAGAAGTTTATAAAAATTGATTTCTTGCTAAAAATATATTTCTAAGAATTTTTTTCTTAAATTTTTTTAATTAAACCTTAAACATGCAACACAAAGGTCAACATGCATGTTGATGAATGAACAAATATTAGAGGAGATCAAGAGTAGAGGAGTAGAAATAAACCCTTGATGATGAAAGGAAGGTGAGCAAGCTTCAAGATTTCCTCTTTATCCGAAAAGGTTTCTCATTTGAGCTTCAAGGTAGCTCCTTTATGGTATATCTACGATTTTGAAGAAGATATTAAAGACATGCAAGGAAAATAAACATGGAAAGTGGTCTTGCGTGTGAAGATTTTACTTTTACCCACCTTGAAATAAATTCTACCAATATAGAAATGAAAGAACTAGATGCTTCCTTCAAGCCTAACGCATGAGCAAGAGACACTAGTGCAAAATAGGTAATAAACAGGTAAGGTTAACGTCTATTAACCAAAATTGGACGTTAAAAAGGAGGCGGTGACAATTCTGTAATTATCAGGTTCATTTAAATAACTTTTTACATCAGTTGTTTAAACAACTGACGTAAAAAATGACACGGTTCACGTTTTACATTAGTTGTTTAAACAACTGATGTTAAAAGTTCATCTTTTACATCAGTTGTTTATACAACTGACATAAAAGGTGACCTTTTAACGTCAGTTGTATAAACAACTGATGTAAAAAGTGGAATCAAATTAGAAAGTATACGTTACACATAAACCCGCGCACCTTCCTTCTTCACCCTGCACTTTCACTACTCTCTGCCTCTCTTCTGCCCTAACCATTGTCAAGCACCGTGGCAGCGACCAAGGTCTTCTCCACCACCACCGCTGAGAGTTCTTCTCCGCCACCATCGTGATAGTATTCTCTGGTGAGTCATCTTCTCCCTACTATTATATCCCCTCTCCTCTCTTCTATCTTATCTTCTATCTCATTTAAGGGGACTTTTCTTTCTCATTTAATGTTCTCATTCACTCTCCTTCACCACTGAGCCCTAACAGAATCCACTCTCCTTCACCACCGCGCCCTAACAGAAGTGGCCGTATTCTCTGGTAATGCCCTAACTTTATGAACTGTGTGAAAATATGTCAGAGTCTTTATCTCTGTTTCTTATTTCTGATAAATGGTTTGTAAATAGCAATGTTGGAATAGTGATGTGGTATAAGTTGTGTTATTATGTTTATCTCCGTTATATGTATGGAGGGTATTTTGTTGATAACTGGTATTTAATGGAGTTTGAGAATGGTGATAGGGAATTTTGATTTGTTAAGGTTCATAAAACCAGTCGGAAAACCATGTGTTTGAAATGGTACCTGGACTCTGATAAGTTATTTTCTACACTTTACATATGGCTGCTAAAGAGACTAACCTATTGTTAAAAAATTTCAAAACTCGGTTGATAGTCCAAGAATATATTCAAAAAGTTCACTAAAGAGAGGGATAGGAACCTCATTTTTTATGGAATGCCTAATAGTAACGGAATGTTCTATTGTCCTTGTGTCAAGTGTTTGAATACGAGGAAATGTATTTATCTATTTCTATTTATCTTTATCTTTAGTTATCCATGTTAAAAAAACATATTTTAATATTTACCGTTTCTGAACAGGCATACACATGGATCACTCGGACCCGCATGCACGGGAGGACACTATGGGGCCTACGCAGGACACTATGGGGACTACGCTTGATGATACTGTAAGTTTACATGTTATATACTATCTTTATTCTTTATTTATAATGTAAGTTTAAGTTCCTTATAAATTCTTTATTTATCCTTGTTATACATAACCCTTTAATTTAACATTTTTTTGTCCAAACAGACATCACAATCTCGGAGGAAACGGGGTAGAGGAGCCACGTCATTGAAGAAGTTAGAGAAGGCTAGGCAAAGTGGTCAGCCTCTTGAGGTGTCCTTTGATGCTAAACTAAAACCATGGGGCCCTCGTGCTAGAGAATTTAAATGGTGGGTGATTCTACAAACCAAGCAGCACGTTAGCATCCAATACAATCATTGGAATGACGTTCCACAGAACGTTAAGGATCAGATTTGGGAGGCTATCACATTGTTTTACTTTTACATTCTTTTGATGTACTTTATTAAATAATTATTCGAGTTCTAATTCATCATGTTTGTTATGTATTTAATGTGTAGATAGCTTGGACCGTGACGAATGACGAGCATCATCGGGCGAAATGGCTCTCATTGGGGGCAAGGCACTGGAGTGGGTTCAAGCATGATCTTACTAGGCACTATGTATATGGGAAGAAGAAGCTTTATAAGATCTTCTTGGATTGATAGGGAGATGTGGTATAAATTTGTTAGCATTCGACATGGGGACATATTTCAGGTTAGTTGATGAAGTTAATTTATTTATGCTTCTTAGAGATCATTTAAGTAAATAAATTAAATGTATTTAACTCTATTAATTATGTGTTTTTGTTTAAATAGGCTAAGGCGGAGATGGGTAGGCAGAATCAAGCTAAGAACGTCCATACCCACACCTTGTCTCAGGGTGGGTACGCCACTAGGATTGACGAGATGATGGCGGAGAAGCTTAGGGTGAAGCAGGAGGAGCTGGCTGTGAGGATAGCAGCTGGAGAGGTGCCTGAGGGCACACCTCTTGATCCTCCGTCTCCTATCTCGCGCGAGGATGTTTGGTTAGCCGGCCGAATGACAAATAAAGGCTCTTTTAAAGCTGAAGCCACTCGCGATGTGGCGGATAAGATTGTAAGTAACTACCTATATGCATTTATAGTTGATATTTGTTTATGGTTGATATTTTTAAGGAACACCTTTCTCTTACATGTTTTTTCAATTCTTCATTGTAGATGGAGCTTAAGGAAAAATGCACCCAGGGCTCATTCGTCCCTTCTGAATGTCGGCACATATTGCTCACTGCTCTAGGTAAGGACGACCATCCTGTTCGGGTGATCGGTGTTCCAGATACGATGGGCATCAAAGAATATTATGACAAGTCTACCTCACAAAGACGGGTCATCGATGAGGCTGCACTTATAGAAACCATTACACAAAAGCTCATTCTAACCTTGTCATTACAGACTAGCTGATGAGCCGCTTCTTATCCATTCCAGATTTCAAGCAAGCGCTTTTTAGGGAGTTTGCCTTCGTGGGTTCCCAGGACACAGCGGGAGCTGCCAACCCTTCACATGTAAGCACAAAAGAGAGCTATAATAGGACACATGTGGATGTGAATGAGTTGGCAGAGAGTGAGCGGGAGTTGGAGGTCCGACGCCGTAAGCTTGAGTGTGAAGCGAAACGACGGGAGTTTGAGCTGGCGAAGCGGGAGCTCGAGTTGGCACGAAAGGTATATATTCATTATTAATGTCCAAATTTGTCAATTAATTACTTATGTTTTTTTAATTATCAACAACTTATATACCTGATTTATTTAATATTGAAGGCAAAGGCCGGTAAGATTTCTCTCATGACTCGGTTGTTCTCGATTGGCGAGGATTATGCACCCGTGCTTTTTCAATGGGAGTTGGAGTATGATGGTTGACTGGCATAACCACTTCATGAGCATGAGCTTGGATTTATATTATGTGGTGACGATATTGGGTATTTTTGCAATGATGACCAGCAACTATCCACCACGGTTGTGAGTCTTTGGTCGACGTAAGTATGCTTTATAATTTTATAATTAATTCAATTTATATATTTTATTTGAATTTTATGATTTACTGTATTCATATCGTAGGCATCTCCATCGACTTCAAATCGAGAGGGGTGACAACCTATTCGACTTCTTAGAGCCCTACTCCCTTCAGCCTGAATTCTTTGACAATAAAAAAGAAGTCACATCGTACTTAACGAGATTACTAGGAGGTGATGATCGCAAGGAGCTATATCTGGCACCGTACATAATGAACAACCATTGGCAGTTGCTCGTAATTCATCCTGCCAGGCATACTGTCATCTTCCTATGCTCTCTCCACGGGGACCCGCCACGGGAGGTGGTGGAACCTATCAATAGGTGAGTAATTAATCTTTTATTTAATTTAAGTTTTAACATTTGTTTTTATTTAACAAACATGATGAATTGGTTAATTGACATGAATATTCTGTTTATGATAGTGCGCTCAAGACTTATAGTTTGAGCTATGCCAATGAGAGGAGTAGGACTCCTAAGTCTAGAGGAAATCCTGATTGGATTATCCTCAAGGTTGGTAGTTTGTTAAATAGTATATAATTTTATAATTACTAATTACTAATTCCAAATATATATGTTTATTTAACTGACATTAAATTTCATTTCTTTCGTAGTCTCGATATCAGCTAGACCGTTGGTCCTGTGGATATTATGTGATGCAATCTATTACGGAAGGATGGAAGAGGGTAATAATACTTAATTAAACAACTTATTTAATTATATATTATAGTTTTCATTTTCATTGTATTAATTAATGTTACCGTAATTTATTTGAATGTGTGGAGGCTTTTAGTAGCGACCAATCTCCTCTAAACAAAAAAGAGTTCAAAGACTTGAGGACGCGGTTTGGATAATTTTTCTTCAACTTTGCTAAAGAGAAAGGATTACCTGCAAGTATACCTCTGGAGTATATAACAGATGTGTAGTTAGTAATTAGTATAGAAACTTATATGTAAGTGTGTAGTAATTAGTATGTTTTTTATCCTCCCATTTGATCCTTAATTTTTATATATATACTTTTATTTTATTAATGAAATTTAAGTGAAATATTAGACTGTTACTAGACTGTTTACTGGACCGGACTATTTACTGAATGTAGGGATAGCTGGGGGAAGGGAAATATTGTAACAGATTTTTTAAAAAAAAATAAAGCCTTTAATGTCAGTTTTGAACTGACTTAAAAAGTTACACTTTTAACGACTGCTCCAATAATGTCGGGATTTTTCAGATGTCAAAAATCAATTTTGACTGGCGTAAAAAACACTTCCTGCACTAGTGAGAGGAACAAGGATGGAGATGACCTCTCTCCTTATGATAGCTCCCGACCAAGAGGGAAGAAGAGAGGTTAGAGGTTACCTGGTGAAGTTTGATCTTGATTTAGTGTTGTGTTAGTGTAGGGGATCTTAGATTGAAATGGTTGGGGTGATTCTATTTGTGGGAGGATCATATGAGTGAGTAAGAAATGATGAACTTAAAGTGTTTGAGAGAAAAATGAGAGAGTGAGAGGGATATAGAGGGGCGTGAGGTTGGAGAGGAAGAGGGGGAAGAAAGGTGAAAAGTGAAGAAGAAGGGTGGTATTTATAGAGGGTGAGGGGGAGAAAAGAGAGAATTTTAAATTTTTGTAAAAATAAAATTTGATTTAATTTAAATAATAGTTTACTTGTGAAAAAGAAGAAAATGATGGTTTGTAATAAAGAAAAATACTATTTACATCAAATCAAGTCTCTTCAAATCTTCATTAAATCCATTTTAAATAGATTTTGTTCCTTTCCGGTTTCATCGATTTCCCGACTATGAAAACCGATTGTATTTTCTTTGGTAACTTTCTACTGGAAAAATTAAATTTTTTTGTAATATTTATCAATGAAATTTTTTAAAATCATGGAAATGGTTAAAATTGAGTTAGGAAAAATTAATTTTTTTTTACGAATCAAAATTCATTTCTGGGACAGTAAAGTTTTACTGACAGTGAAAACACAAACCGTTTTCGTTTTGAAATTTCAACCGAAATTTTGAATAGTAGCTTCCTACTATAAAATAAATTATGAAAGTAATTTAGGTTTATTAAAGTAATTTCTCAAATTTAAAAGATTAATCATGCACACACATACATAAGTACGGATAATAGGAAAACAAAAAAATCGGGGTGTTACATTAAGCACGACCGTGCTATTCATAATCTGCATTTTCTGGGATTTTATATTGAGCACGACCGTGCTCATCAGTAAGCATGACCGTGATGTTCTTCATTTTGCAGAAACACCCTGATTTGGTGCCCAAACTATTTGTATTTTTCCTCATTCTTCGTGGCACTGATGTACTTTTTGTTTAATTTTCACGATTATGGCTCCTAAACGTGCCCGTCAGCCTGCTCAGCCTCCCCCACCACTACAGGGCGAGTATCTTCAGTTCCAGAGACCTGAACATATTCAGCGGTTCCACAGGCAAGCTCCTTTCGAGTTTGTCTCGACTATGAGACTTGACATGGACATATAGACCGCTCACGGGCTTGCACCCCGTGTCCTTCAGCTGATTCGGCACATTGGGTGGGAGCACATTGGATCCATCACCCGTCCTGCTTATTGGGAGCCCACCCTGAGTTTCTCTCCACACTGAGCTATGTGTACGACGATGAGGGAGCGGAGCCCTTTGTCATTTTTCAGATGCATGGAGTACAGAGGGAGTTGACTCTGATCGATTTCAACATCCACATCGACTTTGCGACTGAAGAGTCAGTACAGACTGATCTGTACCATAGCAGATTGCTGGAGCCCCCATCATATTTTATAGATGCGGTCATGTGGGCCTCGATCACCGGTGGGGATATACACTATAACCCTCGGATGTCGAAGGCCTCCACCATCATTGACATACCATTGCGTGTGATTCACCGCTGGCTAGCCCACTCCATCACAGGACGCTTTTCCAAACAGGGTGTGGTCTCGAGGATAGATCTGTACATCCTGTGGTGTATGGTTCAGGCATGACCGCTGACCGCCGGCTATATTTTTCTGCAGACATGCTTGAACATTGGCATGAGGTTGAGGGAGGGGCAGACAGGATACATCTTGATGGGATCTTACATCACTCAGCTGGCGCTTAGCTTTGGCGCTATAGATCCTCGTGCACACCAGATGTGTCCTACACTCACCATTAATGAGAGGATGCTGACTCACATCGGTGTATTGGTGCGTGCCCGAGGAGGAGATCTTTGCGTTGCCTCTCCAGCTGCCTCTCAGGAGGAGCCAGCGGCAGCAGACCATGGTGCGCCCCCTTAGGAGGAGCCTGTCGCAGATGTCCAGGAGCAGGTCCCAGGCGCAAATGCTCACATGGATGACCAGCCTGCTCCACCACCACCGCAGGCAGTCGTGGACGGTCTCATTGCACGCTTAGACAGTCTCGAGCTAGGAGTCTATGCTCGATTGGATGTTCAAGAGACGTAGATCCAGGGTATTTACCATCGGATGGATGCGCATGACCAGTAGTTAGCGACCATGCTCTAGATGATGCAGCGCCATTTTGGCCCTCCTCCCCAGTGATTTTTCTTTTATTCATTTTTGTACACAAGCGGCTATGCTATTGTATAAAAAATTGACGTTGCAGTCATGACAACTATTACTTGGAAGTTCTCTGTCTCTATCTTTCTTTCTAACTTAGTTAATTTTCTCTATTCCTTACTTGTGCTTTTAATTATTTTCATTGGGGACAGTGCTAGATTCTAAGTGTGGGGAGGGGAAATTACTTATGCTTTTATTCCTATGCATTAAGGACAATGTTAGATTTTAAGTGTGGGGAGGGGAAATTCAATTTTTCATTACTAGGTGCACACAATTTCATTTGATTTATCTGTCATGTGCACTTAGTTGACTGTGATGATTGCATTATGTTTTTGGGTGATGATTCTGTGCCACACTTATAGGGAAAATTAGAAACTCATATCATCAGGGGACCCAATTAAAACTTTTGATAGCATTGACAGACATATGACTAAAATTGAATTGGGATTATCATTTGAAAGCTAAAAATTAGCATGAGGTGCCTTGTTTGATTGCTTTTCATTGAATTGAGCTACTAAATGTGAGACTTGAACCATTATAGGGGTATTTGTTAATCATGATATTCACCCTTCTCTTTGTGTGATATTCCCCAAGATGGTACATTCTAGAACTTGCTTTGTGACCATTTAAAGGCGAATTTGATTTGCATGCATGTTGAATATGATTGAGGCAATTGTAGGTATGCTTTTTTCTAGTCTTCAGATATATTGTTTTGCCATGTCCATTAGTGGCTGATAGTGTGATTTTACATCATGTTTCCTGTATACTTTTGCATGCATTTTTCATATAGATTAGGCATTCTTTATTTGATTTTTGTTAGATTTTCCCTTGGAACGGGTGAAGCGGTTTCTTGGTGTTATTTTGCAGGAATCAATGAAAAATCTGGTTAACTTAGAGTCAAGGGAATGAAGAAACAGTGGAGAATGCAATTCTGGGAACGCTCGCCCCGCGAGAAGTTACTCACCTCACGAGACTGAAGACAACCAGAAACAGCAGAATGTCATCCTTCCTGTTTCGCCGTGCGAATCACACCTCGCCACACGAACCTGAAGGCTGACTGTGCCAGAGAATGCAACCATTTCTGTGTCGCCTCGCGAACCGTGTCTCGCCTCGCGAGCCTGAGGACCAGAAGCCATCACGCCCAGGCCCTGATACTCATCATGGGCGTATTTGAGAAGGACCTTTCGGTTTCGCCTCGCGATCCACTCTCGCCTCGCGAGAGATCAATTCTCTGAAGACCAGATTTTTAATATTCGCCTCGCGAGCTACGTCTCGCCCCGCGAGCGCGTGAAACCCAAAACCCCTGTTATAAGCTGTTTTAGAGCAGAATTGAAGGGGGATGGGATTGGGAGATAAGGAGGCGGCCAAGAAACCCTAGAAAATGCCATTTCTGCTGCTGTGGTGGCTGGGTGCATCTTTCCATGGAGTGATTCCCTTCCTTCATCTTAGTATCTTTTCTTTCCCCTTTCTCATTGATGATGTGTAGCTAAACTCCCATTGTTGGGGTTAGGGTAGCTATTTCTGAATTCTCATGTATATGACTTGAATCTTGTAATATGGTTTTTACTTCTTTATTGAGTGATTGATTTTCTGTGCTTAATGCTTGTTGTCGGTAGCACCCCCATGACTTGATTAGTGTTTTGATATGCAATTGGAAAATTCGTATTAGAACCGGAACTGAAATTAATCACCTGGTAAACCTTGTATCTAGGAATGGAACTAGGTTTATTAGCAATCGTGTAATCCCTAATCATAATGCAAATTCATTAATCTAGGCCACCTAAGGAATTAGGGTCTATTAGTGGATTTAGGCTCTTGTCATCCGAGGAATCGGGGCTTGAGTAATTTAGTGGATTGATTGTCATAATTGAAGTAGAAACTGTTTATTAGTCATTTCATTGCATGGGGATGAAGTTTAGTGAACCTAATCCCAACATCTTTTATCATGTTTGAAACCCATCTTTTATTGCCTTCCAAGTGTTTGAGAAAATTAAAAAAAGAGTTTGTTTTTCTTATTTTGTTTATTTTTACTTTTGTGGGCTTGATAATTAGTATAGAACTCTCTTCAATCCAAGAATTGCTTAGATAGTAGTTGAAATTGTACGTGCTAGTACTTGTCGCAGTCCTCGTGGGAACGATAAAACGGTCTCACCACCGTATTACTTGCACGACTGGGTATACTTGCCCAGATTCGTCAACAAGTTTTTGGCGCCGTTGCCGGGTACTGCTTTCAATATTAGCATATCCATTTCGGTTACTAATTTAAGCAAAAATAAAAATAAAAATAAAAATAAAAATAAAAATTTCTGTTATAAACTGTTTGCTGTCATTTTTTTCTGTTTTGTTTTTGCTGTCATTTTTCTGGTGTGTTTGTTGTTGTGTGCTAACCTTTACTGCTAACACTCTTGTTTGCTAGACTGTTTGTGTATGCGAGGTACTATTCCAGCTGACCAACTCCTATACGATCCAGAAATTGAAAGAACAGCTAGGAAGAATAGGAGGCAAGCACGACAACAGAATTTGTTAGAACAACAAGGAGAAGAACAAGAGGCCTCCACCTCTCAAGTTTGTCAAGAAGAACTCAAGATGGCAGGCAATGGTGAAGATGCTCCACCACCACGGAGGACACTTGGAGACTATGCCAATACAAATGTCAACCGGCATGTCACTAGCATAGTGAGGCCTCCAGTGAACTGCAACAATTTTGAAATCAAGCCAAATCTCATCAATATGGTTTCACAAAATCAGTTTGCTGGGTTGGAGAAGGAAGATCCTAACAGTCATGTTTCCAATTTCCTAGAGTTGTACGATACGGTGAAGATAAATGGTGCCTCCGATGATGCAATTCGCCCGAGGTTGTTTCCTTTCTCTCTAAGAGATAGAGCCAAGTCTTGGCTCCAATCACAACCAAGGGGGAGCTTCACTACATGGGATAACTTAGAGGCAAAATTTCTGGCAAGGTTCTTCCCCACCTCAAGATTTGTGAAGACAAGGGGTGACATCATAAGCTTTGCTCAACAAGAAGGTGAGACTCTGCATGACGCCTGGGACAGGTTCAAGGAATTGCTCCGAAGATGTCCAAACCATGGGTTTGATGATCATACCCAAATGCAAACATTCTGTAATGGATTGAGGCCGTCAACCAGGTACATGTTGGATGCCTCAGCTGGAGGTTCCATGAATACAAAGACAGCAGATGAAGCATTGGTTTTGATAGAAGCTATGGCGTCAAATGACTATTTGATGCATCATGATCGGGGTCCCACATCAAGAAGGGGAGTGTTGGAGTTAGATTCACAAACTGCACTGTTGGCTCAAAAAAATCTCATGACACAACAACTGGAGTCTCTTACCAAGCAACTAGCTCAACTCCCACAACAACTTCAAACTGTTCAAGGGACAACCATGCCACACCAACAGGTAATGCGATGTGATTTTTGTGGAGGTGATCATGATAATGGAAGATGTGAGGCACCGCCTAGTTCCCATGAGGAAGCTAATTATATGGGGAACTATGGGCGGCCAGGCAACAACCAATTCCCTAACAACTACAACCAAGGGTGGAGGAATCAACCAAATTTTGGTTGGAAGCAAGATGCCGGACAAACAAGCAAGCCTCTTCCTACACAACCGCCTCAAGACCGGATTTCTAACTTGGAGAACACTCTCAATCAGTTCATGCAATTGACCATGTCAAACCAGAAAAACACCGATGCTTCTATAAAAAATTTGGAGGTTCAAGTTGGACAAATTGCAAAGCACCTAGCGGAGCAATCTAGCAGCAGTTTTTCAGGTAACACTCAAACTAATCCTAAGGAGCATTGCAATGCTGTTGTTTTGAGGAGTGGTAAAAGTCTTGAGAATGTGGGCGGTGAGCCTTTGGTGAAGAATCAGAGAGTTGATGAAAAAAAAGAAGTGAGTGAAGAGGAAAAAGGCAAAGAGGTTGTAGTTGAGGAAGAGGAAAAAGACAATGAAAAAGACAAGAGGGAGAAGCTAGTGGATGAAAATTCAATTCTGAGGAGGACTAAAAGTCAAATTTTAAAAGATGGAGACAAGCCTCAAGTGATCCCCTCTTATGTGAAGTTGCCCTATCCTCATTTGAGCAAGAAAAAAAGAGAAGGAAGAGCAGTTTGCCAAGTTCCTTGACATTTTCAAGAGGCTACAGATCAACATACCCTTTGCTGAAGCACTAGAGCAGATGCCCAATTATGAAAAATTCATGAAGGAACTGCTCACGAAGAAAAGAAAGTTTAAAGAAGGCGAAACTGTTGCCTTAACTGAATAGTGCAGTGCGATACTTCAAAGAAAGCTACCTCCGAAGCTGAAAGATCCTGGTAGTTTTACAATCCCTTGCACTATTGGGAGTGTTGCTATCAGAAAAGCCTTATGTGACTTGGGAGCGAGTATCAATTTGATGCCGCTTTCAATTTTGAACAAGCTTGGAGGAGGAGAGGTGAAACCAACCAGGATGGCATTGCAACTAGCTGACAGATCAATCAAGCATCCTTATGGTATTCTGGAAGATGTTCTGGTAAAGGTGGATAAGTTTATCTTCCCAGCGGACTTTGTGGTTTTAGACATGGAGGAGGATGTAGAAGTTCCGCTCATACTGGGGAGACCTTTTCTAGCGACTGGTCGCGCTTTGATATACGTAAAAAAAGGCCAGCTGTGATTCAGAGTGCAAGACGAAGAAGTCACTTTCAATGTATTTGAAGCTATGCATCGCCCGACCGATGAAGAGGATTGTTTCAGCATGGACATTGTGGATACAGTGGCTAAAGAAGTCGTTGCACATTAGCACCGTCCCTCTACTCCTGAGAAGAAGGAAAAGCTCAACATGAAAGCAAATCTGAAGCTCTGCAAGACAAATGATGTATCAGTTGGTGATGAAGTTGGATCTTCTCATCTTGTGAAAACAGAACCTCCGCCGGGAAGGAGTAAGAAAAAGGGCAAGAGGCTCAGAGCGAAAAAGGGCAAAGCGGAAGCGCAATTGTTGGCCTTATAAGCAAAATCAGCTCTTTAAAGGAGTTCCATGGAAGAAAAGTTCTCTTGCACTTTTATGCCCAGCCAACCCCGGTTAATTGAAAGAAGCCCGTCAAGCTAGTGACGTTAAAGAAGCGCTTATTGGGAGGCAACCCAAATTTTCTTAACCCTTCTCTTTAGTTAGATTTTATTTTTGATTTTAACCTCTTGAATAATTTGAGAAGATCAAGAGGAAAATATCATAGATTAATAGGTTTGTTAAGTGTTTTCAGGGAAGGAGGAAGGAGAAGCATCAGGCTGTGACCCAATTTTCATGCAATTCCTCCTGACTAGACATGTGAGCCAGCACCAGCTACCGCTTCGGTAAGTCGTTCCAATTTTTCTTTCCTCTCTCGATCTCGATTGTTTACATTGGGACAATGTAAATTCTTAAGCTTGGGGTAGGGGTATTTTGCATTTGCATTTTTCATGTTGCATTCATATAGTTTTGCATGATAGCTTTGCATGATCACACAATTAGATTGCCCTTGCTTAGACTATGCATCCAATTGTGAGAACTAAGTGTCAAATAAATTGTGATAGTGAATTGTTGAACCCATTTTTTTTTATTCTTATGATATGGCTGCAAATGAAAATGCTTGAGATGATCTGTGATAGTTGATAATTAGCATATGGTTCTTTAGATCTGTGTTTCTCATTGATTTTTGAACTACTAAAATGTGAGATTTTGAGCCAAAGGGGTACACACCAAATATACCCCATTCTTTGTGTTAGAGTGTTATTCCTCTCGGATGGTATTTCTCTAGAACTTGACTTGAAACCATTTTGAAGCTTAAAAATTTTTGAAAACATTTTTGAAAATGATTGAGGCATTAGGTATTTTTCTGGCTTTCTGAGCTTTGAATGACTAAATGCTACCCCCTTAGTTGCCCAATTTTGAGCTTGAAAGAATAAAAATACTTTTCTTGGTACCTTAAATTAATTTGTTGAATGATGCTTGATAGGACCTTCTAAAGTATAAAAAAAAGGGTAAAAAGGTAGTTGAAAGAGTGTGGGATGAAAGAATCAGAAAAATGGTCTCTTGAGCTGTAAAATCCCCCCTTCTCCAAATAAAAGAAAAAGAAAAATCTATAGAGAAGTGGATGACAAAAGAAAGTGAGAAATAAAATGAAAAGAAAGAAAATAAAGGTGGAAAAGTAAATCAAAACCCAAAAAGGTATTTTAGAAGGTCATGCTTTGCAATGCTTGATAGTTTGTATAGCCTTTTGAAATGTCCTTTTCTTGATTTCCCCACCTAACGATTAATCCCATGGCCACATTACAACCAAAGTAAAGACCTCTTGATTCTTAGGTGCTTTCATTAATAAAGTAGAGATTTGGTTGATAGTCAAGCCTATGGTAGAATTCATTCCTTGAGGAAAATGGAGCGAATTGTCACATACCCCTAAACACTTGAGTGAGGTAGAAAGAGAGCCAAGCAAATGAACAAGCTTGGGGTGAGCTTCAGGTGAGAAAGAGTGCCCAAATCAGTGAGAATATGAGTCTAAGGAACCTAAGCCTCTAATTGGACTTGAATTGATTATCTTGCTGAATTGTTTGAAATGCCTATTACTTGGATTAGTATTTACTCGGGTTCTTGGTTCACTATCTGTGTTCTGATTGTCTTTTTCTTCTGGCCTTAGTGATTGCTTGAGGACAAGCAATTGAATAAGCTTGGGGTGATTTGATAGTGTGATTTTACATCATGTTTCCCGTATACTTTTGCATGCATTTTTCATATAGATTAGGCATTCTTTATTTGATTTTTGTTAGATTTTCCCTTGGAACGGGTGAAGCGGTTTCTTGGTGTTGTTTTGCAGGAATCAATGAAAAATCTGGTTAACTTAGAGTCAAGGGAATGAAGAAACAGTGGAGAATGCAATTCTGGAAATGCTCGCCCCGTGAGAGGTTACTCGCCTCGCGAGACTGAAGACAACCAGAAATAGCAGAATGTCATCCTTCCTGTTTCGCCGCGCGAATCACACCTCGCCACGCGAACTTGAAGGCTAACTGCGCCAGAGAATGCAACCATTTCTGTGTCGCCTCGCGAACCGTGTCTCGCCTCGCGAGCCTGAGGACCAGAAGCCATCACGCCTAGGCCCTGATACTCATCACGGGAGTATTTGAGAAGGACCTTTCGGTTTTGCCTCGCGATCCACTCTCGCCTCGCAAGAGATCAATTCTCTGAAGACTAGATTTTTAATATTCGTCTCGCGAGCTACGTCTCGCCCAACGAGCGCGCGAAACCCAGAACCCCTGTTATAAGCTGTTTTAGAGCAGAATTGAAGGGGGATGGGATTGGGAGATAAGGAGGCGGCCAAGAAACCCTAGAAAATACCATTTCTGTTGTTGTGGTGGCTGGGTGCATCCTTCCATGGACTGCTTCCCTTCCTTCATCTTAGTATCTTTTCTTTTCCCTTTCTCATTGATGATGTGTAGCTAAACTCCCATTGTTGGGGTTAGGGTAGCTATTTCTGAATTCTCATGTATATGACTTGAATCTTGTAATATGGTTTTTACTTCTTTATTGAGTGATTGATTTTCTGTGCTTAATGCTTGTTGTGGGTAGCACCCCCATGACTTGATTAGTGTTTTGATATGCAATTGGAAAATTCGTATTAGAACCGGAACTGAAATTAATCACCTGGTAAACCTTGTATCTAGGAATGGAACTAGGTTTATTAGCAATCGTGTAATCCCTAATCATAATGCAAATTCATTAATCTAGGCCACCTAAGGAATTAGGGTCTATTAGTGGATTTAGGCTCTTGTCATCCGAGGAATCGGGGCTTGAGTAATTTAGTGGATTGATTGTCATAATTGAAGTAGAAACTGTTTATTAGTCATTTCATTGCATGGGGATGAAGTTTAGTGAACCTAATCCCAACATCTTTTATCATATTTGAAACCCATCTTTTATTGCCTTCCAAGTGTTTGAGAAAATTATAAAAAGAGTTTGTTTTTCTTATTTTGTTTATTTTTACTTTTGTGGGCTTGATAATTAGTATAGAACTCTCTTCAATCCAAGAATCGCTTAGATAGTAGTTGAATTGGTACGTGCTAGTACTTGTCGCAGTCCTCATGGGAACGATAAAACGGTCTCATCACCGTATTACTTGCACGACTGGGTATACTTGCCCAGATTCGTCAACAGTTGCCCATTTTGAGCCTTAGAAAAAATGTTTTCCATGGTACCCAAGTATAAATTTAAAATTTGTTTGGCAGTAACCATATGGAAACATAAATGGAGCAATTAGATTTGGAATGTATTAATGAGATATTGCTTATGTATGACTGCCAAAATTATTGTTGGGAATTTCTTCTCTCTTTTTGATGTGAAAATAAAAATTGAAAAGAAAGAGAGAGATGAAAATAACTGTGAATTGAATTGAAAGAAGGGGGGGAAGAGAAAGGAAAAGTAATGTGACATTCTTTAGAATGGATAAATGGTTATTTGCTTAATTCTTGATTTCCTTTAGCCCTTTGCATATCAATTTTCTTTCTTTGACCTACCTGACATCATTCCCATGGCCACGTTACAACCCATGAAAGACCTCTTGATTCTGGATGCATGTAAACTTATAGTGGAGATTTGGTCAATAAACAAGCTTATGGTAATATGCTTTCTTTTGGGAACTTGAGTGATAATTGTCTTTATCCTTGTACACTTGGAGAGTTTTGAGAAGAGTGGCCCCTTATTCATTGAGAAGTTTGATTTCATGGAACCTAAGCCTCTAATTGGGCAATCTCTTGATCTTTCCCATAAAAATCGAGGTTGATTTATCTGTCATTTCATGTGAAGATTTAGGGTCCCTTGATGGTTGGTTCTTTGATTTTCTCATATTTCTTTTAGGCCAGGATTATTGCTTGAGGACAAGCAATCCTTAAGTGTGTGGAGGTTGATAAATTGTCATTTTGTATACTTTATTGTTGGGAAATTAGGTGTGATTTTTTATTTATTTGGAAATTATTGTGGATACTCACCCTACTTCCCACGATTATTGTAGAATTTGTCATCATGGCAGTGGAGCATTTAACTTGGAGAAAAAGCAACAATTCTGGAGGATTTTTGGATAAAAAGACTGAGTTCTGAAGATTACAAAGGAGCACGGCCGTGCTAAATATCAAGCTTGACCGTGCTCATTAGAAGAGCCCATGCTGATCAGCACGCCCTTTCTTGCTTGCTGAAGTTTGCATCATTTTCCAAGCATGACCGTGCTCATCACTAAGCACGACTGTGCTCATCATCAAGGCCTTGCCGACTTTCTCATTTTTAGCACGGTTTGACGCCATTTTTATTGAGCACGACCGTGCTCAACATCCAGCACAGTCGTGCTCGTGTATCAGAGGCCCAATCACGTAGGTTTTCTCGGTTAGCTATAAAAGGAAGTGACGAGGGCACGAAAAAAGGAGGCTGATCGCAGAGAGAAAAATAGAGCCATCAAGTGAAGGACCGTCTCCTAGTTGATTCGAAGACTGTTTTGCATCAAAAGGGTGTTCGGGTTTTAGTTTCCTAATTCTCTCTTATGGACTGTTACATGTTTGTGATTTGTATAGTGATCTTTTTGACCATGCTTAGCTAATTTCATTTCTAGGGTAATAGTGGATCTTATGTTTCGATACCTTTGATGTTTTCCCAATTTTAATATGATTTAGTGTTTAGTTTAATTGGTTGGTTTAATCCTTATGTTTGAATTTCTAGAAGGTTTGATCATCCTTTACTAAGTAAATTAATTGACTGGCGACCATACCACAATTAGTTAACGGAACTCTAGGATTAATTGGATTTGGGGTTGTGTTGACCAAACGCAATCCCCTGTTTTCAATCAGTTATTGGATTAACAAAACTTGTCAGTTCTTTATGTTTCATTTAACTGTTTGCCTTGTATGACCATTGGGGGTAACTGTTTAAGGGAAAGAATATTAATATTGCATGACCATTGGGTATTAATAGCTTTGGAGCGAGTGATTGACAATCAATAAGAAACACGTATCATTGAGGAATTGAGTAATATCATAGGTAGTAACATAAGTGAAACCAAGCGCCCTAGGCTTTCCATAATTGAACCTTTGCTTGCAATTCTTTGCTTTTCTTGGTTTCCATAATCTTGTTATTTTTATTTCTTTGTTTTCAACCAATTCGATTGTCTAAATAACATAAGTAAGTAATTAATCTAGTACTTGTCAACAATCTCTGTGGGTTCGATACTTGGAGTCACAAATACTCCTATATTACTTTTGTGATAGGGTGCACTTGCCCTTAAGTGTAATTTTAGCGCAACAATAACCCCAACGAATAAAACAATTTAACAAAAAATTTGCAAATGATGTTGTTCTTAGCCAGCGCGGTAATCGGAAAAACATTCATGGTATCCTCTTATTTTCAAAATAATATAACTCAAAATATTTTCTATAAATTAAGGATAATTAATTCACCCTTTCATGAAATTCATGCACAAGTCATAACATCATCAAATAGAAATAATCCATCACTAGTAGTACACATAACATAAATAAAATCATACAAATGACATCTCTTGTGTCCAAATAATCTCAATCTTTCATCCCAATCTCCTATATTTAATTTACCCGATTTTAAGTCTATGAGCTCATGACAAATGCATTGGCGTCCCACTATCTTCCCCTTCCCAGAAGGAGGTATCTATAATAGGTCTCCCACTTCCCAAAAGGAGGTATCTGTCTTGTTCTCTAACGAGGGGTATCTGTCTTTCCCTCGAACGAGGAGGTATCTGTCATCTCATCTAGCGATAAGGTAACCGTCATCCCCTTCCCTGGAGGAGGTATCTTAACAATCACAAATAATAATCCAAATCACATTTTGGACATATAGCATGATCCCGGGACATGACATATGACCTCATACATCAATCTCAATGATATAATAACTCATTACATATATCCCCCTTCCTAGAAGGTGGTGAAGATAAACTCCGTGATGCTAAAACTAGATTATTTTAATAAAATCTTTACTTATAAAAAAATAACTCATTTCTAAACAACTCATAGACATTCCAAATAATGTCTAGCATAATACATTATGATTGAAAAATATCAAACAAGTCTTAGAGCATATAACCAAACCATGCAGACAACCAACATCACATCATTTTATCAATTATTGAAAATTCACAAATCAATTTGATGTTCTTTGACCCTAATATGGCAAAAACCCAAATTTCTCAATCAAATCACCCAAAATCTCAATATAAATTTAAAGAACCCAAAACCCCTTTTCAAATACCATGGTAGGGGAGAGAAAATGTGTTTTTACTCACCTCTTGAAGACCTCCAAGTAGCACCAAGCAATTCCTAGTTCTCATCATCTTCCTCTTCCTAAACTCCTTATTCCACAACTCCTTCCCAAACCATGAAATCTCTCTTCTCTAGTGTTTTTCTGACTTTCTAGTGTAATCAGGGAAGGTGCTGCTCATGCTCATTAGGTTCGTATTTATAAGCCTCCCAAAGCCCAAAACATATTAAAAAGCGTCAGGGACCACCTATCCAACGCTTAGTGCAGTCTTTCGTACATATCTTAAGTTATAGAGATCCAAAAATTATGAATTTTATATCTTTGGAAAGCCAACAGAAATATCTACAACTTTTACGAAGATCACGAAATCTTAAACGTATGTTTTAGAAAAACGGTGCAGGCATTGAAACTTAAACATCATGTATGAATTTGATAATAACTTGAGCTACAAGAATCCAATTTGGACTAATTCAGTGTCTATGAAAAGATAAGAGACGGAGCTACATTTCATATGAAGATATTCAGTCAAAACAAGTTCGTTTTAGTCATGACATATCCATATGAAATTTGGTGTCGGGTCATAGGAGGTCTCATGTGAAGGATTATTGGCTATCAGATCGAAGGATTATGGATAAAGTTTGTTAACTTAGACATAGATTAAGTTGCTATAAGATCAGAAGTTAGATTTGAATTCAAATACTATAGTTTGTTATGATAGGATAAGCTTAGAGAGCATATATGCTAAGGCTATTGATGTATATATATTATTGTATTGAATTGTGTAAATTCAGTTAAGGAGAACTTAATGTTTTACAAAAATTACCTATGAGCTAATTTTTGGGATGTTACATTATTCGTATCACTAAATTTAATATCTTACCCATATTTACATATATGATACATATATTTTAGATTTATATACAATACCATATATAATAATATTCTACTTCACTCTAATGAAAACTAGAAAATAAAAGTACCAAGATATTTGATGCGTAATCTTACATCAACCTAACTTTATATATATTATTACTAGAATTCAGCCACATCAACCAAAATAGGCTAAAGGTTTCTAAAATTCTCAAGCTTTTGGATTGATGATCCTTAGGCATTAGAAAGACAAGATCAATGATTGTAACTCAAAAATTGAAACAAAATCATCTAACTCATCAAGAGCTAGGTTTCGGTCTTCATAAAAAAAATAGGCTAGGAAATTTATTTGGTTTCAATCTCTTGGATTCAACAAGCATATGTATTAGAAAGATGAAATCAAGTGTTACTTTCCAAAAATTGAAACAAAATTCATCAACTTCCTCTAGCTAGGGTTTCGGTCATACGAGGAAGAATAGGAAAGAAAATTTCTCTTGAATCATGCTCTTGGATAATGAAGATAGGAATCATAGTGAGTTCAAGAAATTGGTTTCATAATAAAATGATTTTTCTAAGATTTTCTAGAAATTTTTAAAGAAAAACTCAAGAACTTGAAACATGATGATCATGGCATGAAACTCATGAACTCAATGAAGAAGAAGACATGAATACTCATGGAGATGAAGATATACCTCTTTAATGATGAAAAAGTGGAGAGAAATGATCGAGTTCTTCAATAATCTACTACGGTGTTCTTAGAAATTTTGAGAGAAAAGCTAAGGAAGATGAAGATGAAGTTAGAAAATGACTAAGTGTTGTGTGTGTAAGGGTGTGGGCCATGTGGGGTGGCGTTGTTTTGGTCCAAAATTTGTGATGACACACTTGTGATTTTAATGGAAAACCAAGGGCATTTAGTCATTTCCATTACAAAATATCTAAGACATTTACGTGTCATTATGACTCGGATAGGATCGACATAAATGCTCGTCATGTCAGTCACATCAATCACCTCTGCTCCGTATCTAGCTCTGTCGTTTACCCGACTTAGGTTTTATGTAAGTTATTTTGAAGTTTTCGCCCGTATAAAATATAATATTTTATTTTCACGCAAAAAATTTAAAAAAAAACCATTATCGTTGCAAATACGATATAAACCTTAACCGTTTCGTTCACGAGTCAAAATTAGATTTTCTGATCAGTAAACTTTTATTGTCAATGAAATCACAGATCAGGTTCCATCTGAATTTTCAATCTAAAATTTAATCGTAACCTTATAAAATTAAATAGAATAAAACTATGACTTTAATTTATCCAAAATCATTTTCTAAGTTTCGAATAAAGATATAAATATTTATGTATATATATACCGATATTTGAAAGTAGTGAAAATCAATGCGTTACAACGATGACATGATGATGAATCGGAATGAAAGAGAAGAATGGATGCGGATTGTGGTGGCAGATGCCCAAAATTGAAAAAAGCTATGTTGGATTATTAGAAACTAAATGGCAAAAATGATGATTTATTCAGAAACTAACCTTTGAAGCAGAGAAAGTTAGAGAGGAAAATGAAGCCAAACCAGAGAAACCTCTACAGTGAAAAATACATTTTAAAAAAAAGACAAAATCATAAATGAAGAAAATGAAGAAACAGTAGAAAACACAACATGTTGCAATAGCCGTTTCAATAGATGCTTCAAATCATAGCCAGTATTATCTTTGGGCGTAGTGGGCATGTCAAGTACAATACATTTTTAGTTTGGAGAAGAAATCAAAATTTCATATAAAAAACCCAAAATGAAAATCATAAAATAAACCAACCTTCAGCATTCCTTGTATGGTAAAAGAGAAATGAAAAAAATGATGCGTTCACACTGTGATATCGTAATATATATATATATATATATATATATATATATATATATATATATACTTACAAAACAATAATATTATCTTATTGTTATTATTATCATTTGTTTAAAAAATATTTTAAATAATGTTATTGGATGAAATTTATTTTCAAATTTTATTATATTTAATTTTAGATTTAAAAAAAATATTTGGAATTAGTCATAGATTATTTTTGGACTATTGTTTCCTTTAATTGACAAAAACAACCCGTTTAAAAACCAATGGTTAAAAACCAATTGTTTATTGTTGATTCAAAATATTTCTCTCTCTTCCCATGTGATCCACGGCCACTCACTTCAAATCATCGTCAATACATTTGAACAATTGTCACTTTTCCTGCTACTGATATTGGAAGGGATAACTGTACTTTTGATCCTCTAACTTTAACTCATGTGTGATTTTGGTTTCTAATATTTTTTTCGAATACATTTGATCCCCCAATTTTTTGAAAGTTGCAAAATTAGTCCCTCCATCCAATTTCCACCAATTTATGTCCTACTTGACAGGTGTGGTACCATATGACAAGTCGACCTGGATTTATTATATTAAAATAATTATTATATTTTAAATTAAAAAATTAAAAATTAAAAAAGGGTCCAAAAGTCATCTTCCTCCCCACAGGTGCTACCGTTTTGAAAACCGGACCGGACCGGCCGGTCCGACCGGGAACCGGGACCTTGGTCGATCCGGTTCACAGGGAAAATCGGCCTAGCATCGAATCGGTGGAAAAACCGGAAAATCGGTTCAAAATCCCAGAAACCGGTCATAATCGTAGTAGTGAACCGGCGTAACCAGGTTTCTTAAAAAAAAAAAATTAGTATAAAAGGATTTGGGTCATCCTAGCCAAAACCCAATTCTTTTGTTTTCTAACATATGTGGGCTAGTTGTAGATTTTGGGTTGGTTTTCCCTATGAAGATGATTTTAACATATATTTTTATATTTATTTAGTTTAATTTCAAAATAAAAAAATTGTGCTTAATAGTTTTAGTTGTTATGTTGTTTTTTTGTTTAATATTGTTACAAATATTATATTAAAAATTAAAATAATATTATTTAATTATAACCGGTTCAACCACGGTTCAACCTCAGTTGGACCATTGAACCTCGAACCGCTGCCTTCACCGGTTCGATGGCCGATCCGGTTTTGTAACCCTTACTCCTTACTACTCTCCCCACACTTTAGAGATTCAGAGGAACCATATTTCTAATCAGTTATCATTCTCACCTGAGTCCTAAATATGTCTTCTCTTCTCACACCATCAAATAAATATTTTATTATCCTTCCCCAGGAGATCGATCGATTCCCTGCCTATATATGTCGTAAACCTGTCCACGACGGCGAGCGCCTATGACCAAAGGTCGGAGATGTAAGCCACCGCATCCCTCCCCATGGTTCACGATGATGGTTCACGATCTGCAACTGGTGACCGGATCTCTAGGTGGTGATCGCGTGCGGTGACCAGGTCGTGCTTCGCCGCGGGACACTGATCTGGTGGGTGAGAAGGTGAAGATGTGGGTTGTGGTTAAAGAAGGAGTGATGGTGGTGAAGGTTATAGAAATATGTTCAAGGAGTTTGTTGTTAGGTTTCAATGGTTTAAGGTTTTGGAAATGGTTGCAAAAGGAAGGTTCTGGTTACTTGTGAGGTTTTTGAGGTTGAAGGAGATGTACATGGTGCAAGTGTAGTGGAATGGCTGAAGCTCTGTTAATGGAAGCTTTTGGTGAATGATGAAGTTAGGGGAAAGTTTGTTTGTCATGGAAATTGCATTGAGTTTTTTAGGGAGTGTAATTGCAGAGGCAACAAGGGAGGAAGAAGATGACTTTTGGATCCTTTCTTAATTTTTATTTTTTTTATTTAAAATATAATAGTTTTTTTAATATAATAAATTCAGGTAGGACACAAGTAGGTGAAAATTGGATGGAGGGACTAATTTGGCAACTTTCAAAAAATTGGGGATCAAATGTGTTCGAAAAAAATATTATGGATCAAAATCGCACATGAGCTAAAGTTGGGGGACCAAAAGTGCAATTAAGCCTTCTTGTAACATTAATTTGAGTTGTCAACCTATTGATTATTTTAGATTATTATAATTACTTTATTTATTTAATAAAACACTATTTTATTTATTTAACAAAACTACTGTAACAGTGATTAGAATAGCTTTGTGTTAGGCCAGTGTCTCATCTCATCACCGTCCCTGCAGGTTGTTGAGACACGTTACTAAATTTGAAGCCTTTTTTTTGTTTTTAACTAATTGCTTAAATTGTTTATCAGCTTTACACATGCTGCTATTATATAATAAAAAATGGAAAAGTAAAAGACAAATACTAATTTGACACAGTTTTTAGATATCAATGCGGCAACATCTTATATTTGTGCGTAAATATCTGGTAAATCGGGTATAAATATATGGTGAATTTAGTTTATTATCTGGTGAATGAGTTTTTTTAGAAATAATTTTTTTGGTTAAGTATGTGCAAATATATGGTGAATCATATATAAATATATGGTAAATTCAGTTCATTATCTGGTGAATAGATTTTTTTGAGAAATATATTTTTTTGTTAAGTATATGAAAATATATGATGAATCAGGTATAAATATCTGGTGAATTCAGTTCATTATCTTGTGAATGTTTTTTTTATAAATAAATTTTTTGGTTAAGTATGTGTAAATATCTGATGAATATCTGGTGAATGGGTTTTTTGAGAAATAAATTTTGTGGTTAAGTATGTGCAATATCTGGTGAATTCAGTTCATTATCTGGTAAATGTTTTTTTTATAAATAAATTTTTTGGTTAAGTATGTATAAATATTTGATGAATATCTGGTGAATGGGTTTTTTGAGAAATAAATTTTTTGGTTAAGTATGTGCAAATATCTGGTGAATCATGTACAAATATCTGGTGAATTCAATTCATTATCTGATGAATGGATTTTTTTAGAAATAAAATTTTTATTTTTTTATAAAAAAAAAAAAAAGTGACGCTGCAGTAACACTACATTATATTATTGTAGCATAATGTCATATTGATATCGGAATATTATGTTCAATTAGCACGGCTCAAAGTAAAAAGCTTGCTCCCATCAAGGGATTGCATTGAAAGTTTTTCTATGACTACAAGTTAACCCACTTTGACCATCATGGTGAGTTGATTTGATTGTATTGATTTTCTATTTTTTTTACAAACCAAGATTAAATATATAAAAGTACATGATGTACTCAAGCAAATACATCCACAAAAATAAACTTCATATTACCATAAAACCCCAATTGTTTAAAGCCCTGGATACAAAACTGAGATGAGGCTTCCACCAGAACACACCAGCAAATCAACCAAACTACCAGGAACCAAGAAGTAGTGACAATACCAGAGTGGAAATGCGGGAACTTAGACAAACCAAAAAAAGCACCTGGGCCAAATCAAAGACCATCAACAACCAGACTCATTTGAAAACCACATGACAGCAACATAGCCTACTAAAAAACATGTATTCTACACATGCTCTATTACAATCAGGTAGGAAATATTGCATAACACTACAAAAGATGAAACTCTCAAGAGACAATCTAGCAAAGAATGCAACCAATAGCACACACACACCATCATTGTTGGCTTTGAAATTTTTTATACTCATTTTTATTTCTCTCATTGTAGGAATTTTTGAATAAAGAGGTAAACAATCCAGCTGAATTTGTTTCAAGAAAATCAGGTAAAGTGACTACCTTATATATCAATGAAATGACCTGTTTTAGTGTGCTACATAGAAAAGGAGATTATATAATGTGTTTCTGTAATCAATTGTGAGAATTCTAATTTATGCATTGAGACTCAAGATTATTTATGCATTGAATGAAACTAATTTCCAACCTAATTCATATTATTATATCAAGTAACCTCTGTAAACAATTTCTATATTGCCTATTTTATATTTTAATTTAAATTTTGTAAATGAGTAACAAAAAAACACAGAGCAAGAATGCAGCACAATGGTACCCCATATTATATGAGGTTCCATTTATCGTGTATTGCATCGTGGGAGCTTGTCCCGACAAAACATCGTTGAACACATTCGATTGGTTTAACACGTTAATGTCGTTGTTTGAACCTACAGTGCCAAAACATGCGTGCCAAATCCACAAGTCTTGTGACGCCACTGCTTCAAGCATGATCGTCGGTTTGGCATGATCACCTCAACAAAATTGGCCTTTCCACGCGATCGGACAATTTTTCCATTCCCAATGCATACAATCAATGGAACCCAACATACCTGGAAAGCCATGTGCCTCTCCCATCTGTAGTAGGTGTTCGATGTCTTCGTTGTTAGGCCTTCTGAGATACTCATTCCCAAATATCGCATAAACACCCATTACAAATCTCTCTAGCCACTCCACTGGAGTGCTTTCACCAATTCGAACATAGTCGTCCATACTGTCTGCAGTGGAGATCCATATGCCAATATACGAATAGCGGCAGTGCACTTCTGCAATGGTGAAAGGCCCATTCTACCAACTGCATCAGCCCTCATCTACAATTTGAAGGAACACATGTCTTCGCATTCGGAACCTCCTTCGAAATTGAGTCTCTGTATACACTGGATTTTCATAAAAGTAGTAATTGAACAATTGATTGTGTCATTCTTCACGACTCCGATCTATCACAGTTCTTCTTCGCCTGCGCCTAGTGGTGTTGTCAGCTTGTTGTTGCATCTTGAGTATGTACCTCATGATTTCTTCTTCAGGGTTGTCCTCTAGTTGTTCTCTACGATCTGGTTCCAGAGATTATCAAAAGCGTCAGAATTGTTTGGATCCATTATGAGAGAATGAGAGAAGATTGTACAATTTGATAAGAAGTTGAGGATACAAAGTGAGTAGAGAAGTTGGATGAAAAAATGCATGCCATTATATCAAATTTATAGAATCGTGAAAATGATAGAAAATTATTATTTTTTAACCAATGTGTAATTTCAACAAATGTACCAATGAATTAAAATTTGCTGTGAGTACCGATTACTCTTTACCCATTATACCAATCAAACATTAAAATTTTGTGTGAGCAGTGAACCTAGAGTAGTGCATCCATCAGTTATCTTTCTTCTTTAACTCATTTATTTTAAATTTTAAAAAAATATTAATTGTCGAATATAAGATGGAGAAGTTTCATCCTAAAACTGTCACTTTTTTTAAAAATGAACAAATCAATTTTATCGATGTGATATATTATAAAATTTTCAAGGATAATTTGATAATATAAAAAAGTTGACACTAAAAACTGATTTTTTTTAACTTTGTCATTATCTTTTAGCATTAGCATAGATTCAAGTGTAATCTGGAACCTTGTTCTATTTTTTTACCTTTTTTTATTTCAAATATCTGCTCTCATTTCTTCATTCAATTTCAACCCCTTTTTTTCTTCTTTCATTTACGAATGACTCTCTCCTCCCTCAAACTCTCTGAATCGTCGCCTCTGTCTCCTCTCCCACAAACACTCACACACTCATCTTCCTCAACCCTCAAACCTGGCCATCGACCCCTCACTCTCAGTCTAATCAGAGCGCGATCGTCCCCTCTTTCCTCAGTCTCATCTTGTGCGACACCCATACATGAATCCGGTTTCCTCCTCTCCGATCTCCGGCCACCACAGCTTATCCCCCCTCCCCTCACTCGGACTCTACAGACCCGGTTCCCTCCTCACCCACACACAAATCCGGTTCCCTCCTCACCCACAGATCCGGTTCTCCACTCCTGTCTCTGCCCAAATCGGCTTCTCTGCCCGAATATGGACATCTCCTCCCCCTGCATGCGCAAAACGAGAGGTTTATGTTGCTGCATCATGTATTCTCCCATTCCTTCTTGGTTTCTGATTTTTGATTTTGGATTTCTGAGTATGGGGTTTTGGTATCTAGGTTTGGGGTGTATGGATTTTTATTGATTTTTTTTTCAATTTATATGGAATTTTCTAATTTCTGTTGTGATTTTTGAGTATGGAATTTATGATTTATGCTGTACTTTTTTTTCAATTTATATGGATTTTCTGGGTTTTGGTATCTATGAGCTCCTCCCCATTTCTTTGTCACCGTTATGTTGAGCTCCTCTTTCCCTCTCTATTCTGTTACTGATTATTGTAGAAAAAGTGGCCAAAATATTGTATTTTATTCATAAGGATCCGTTCACTATATAGAGAACGGCTCTTAATAGGAGCTTCCACGTAGGAACTCTCCAACGCTGTAATGAGTTAAGGAACAGGTCTTAAGTTTTAAGCAACGCTTCCGTGTTAGGCGTTGTCTTTGCTCTTAGGTCACTGTAAAATCTGAAATGATTATTTTTAGTCACTACTGTTATGTGACATCTATTAAGTATTTATTTGTCTAAAAGAAGGTCATATGATCATCCTAAGGTATACACAATAATCTCTGTGGTGTCATATTAGCATATGATTCTCCTAAAATTTTTCTTGAATCCTAAAATGAATTACATTTATCTTTCATAAAATGGATGTTAGGGACTAAAAACGGTGATATCAAATTTTTGAGAGATTAAAACCAAAGAAAAACAATTTAGAGTGCATTTGTTATTGATTATTTTGTTAAACAAATACTTTTTTTTATCTGAATAGTTATTTTTTAAAAAAATTTAATGTGTTTGTTTTTACTTTTGAAAATAATGAAAAGCATAAAAAATTGATTTTAGGGTTCGAATGAAAAGTAACTTTCATTAGCTTAAGTAACTACTTTAAACAACATGATTTTTATGATTGTAAACAAACACAAATTTGTTTATGCTTTTCTTTAAAATCTCTAAAAAAATCACTAAATTAATTTGTAACAAAATCATTTATTTTTTTAATAGTAAACAGACTGGTTCTCATAGGGATCAAAATCAAAATTGCTCATTTTATAAGGATCAAAATTAGTAATTTCATATTTTAGAGGAATGAAAACCAAATAAAATATTTTACGGGGACCAAAACCAAAATCAGCACATTTTCTGGGGACTAAAAACATATTTAACCATATAATGTACTATCTCTTTACACTAATAACAAATTAGAAATCATGAAATTGGTGATTTTTATGTTACTTACGATACAATCAAATATTTTTAATAATGTTTCAATTTCTAATTGGTTGACAATGTAAAAAAAATTGCACTATCAATATATACCAATTAAATTCATAAAAAAATATGATTGTTCCATTTATTTTTATGTATTGATTAAAGAATAAAGACTCAAACAAAAAAGAAAATAAGTAAAGACTCAAACAAAAAACACGAACATATATTTGGTATCCGGTAAATATAAAATATCAATTAGGGACATTTTAGGCTCCAAGAATTTTAAATGATGTTAAAATTAGTCATATTTAGGATAAATTTGAGGGACATTTTCGTCCCTATCGGAGACTATATATATTGAACGTCATTTGAAATTTATGAGTACTAAAATGTCTCTAATATTTACCATTTCTCATGGATCGTATGTCTTGGTTTTTTTTTCTTTACTCTTAATTAAAATAAATGAATTAATATTTTAAGTAAAATGAAAACAAGTGCAAATAATAAAAAAATAAAATAAAAGTGAGTTGCTTAAGGGTTGTTTATTGTATGTACCATTGAACTGCACCAAAAAATTTGTGTTGCACCAAAAAAATGGATAGATTGTTTAAATATAATGTGGCACAATATGTTTAAATATAATGTGGCACAATATGAGCCACATTGGGGTCCACTTAAGAAACCAAAGCGGATTGCTTAAACACCTAGCATTGGAGATGCTTTTACCGTTTGAAGGGAAAAAGAGATACCTGTAACACCCTGTTTTTCCTATATTTTTTGTAGCAATAAATACATATTTAAATATGTTTATTAAACTCAGAGGATGATTTTAATTAAACTAAAATCATTTCCTTGTATTGTTATATCATATGAAGTCACGGTAAAATTTTCGGTTGAAAATTCAGATGGAAGCCGATCCGCGTTTTCACTGCCGGTACAAGTTTACTGTGCAAAAAACCTAATTTTGACTCGTGAACGAAAAAATTAGTGTTTTTATTATGTTTCCTTCAACCTTGGTTATTTTGAAAATTTTCGTGCAAAAAATATATATATATTTTATTCGGGCAAAACGTCGAAAAAATTACGATCGAAAATGCAACCGGGTACCAAATGGAGTAGATTATGGACCATAAAAGAAGTAAGGAAACATGATGTAAAGGGCTATGACACACTCTAAAAGTACCATCATCACACTTTTCAAATTATAATACTATTCTAATCCAAAAGTCTTTTCTCTCTCTTCTTCCATCCAATCAAGCATTAAACCACTAAGCTTGCTCAACAAGCTCTCCCTCTCACTCCCTAGTATGTGTTACTTCCATTTTTTCAAGATGATCATGGACTTGAGCTCCATAAGATATTTGGATGCTAAGTCTAAGAGATTGGAAAGTTTAAGGATTTATAACTTGTTTATTTTATGTTGTTAAAGCTAGTATGTGTTACTTTCATTTTTCCAAGATGATCATGGACTTGAGCTCCATAAGATATTTGGATGCTAAGTCTAAGAGATTGGAAAATTTAAGGATTTATAACTTGTTTATTTTATGTTGTTAAAGCTAGTATGTGTTACTTCCATTTTTCCAAGATGATCATGGACTTGAGCTCCATAAGATATTTGGATGCTAAGTCTAAGAGATTGGAAAGTTTAAGGATTTATAACTTGTTTATTTTATTTTATTAAAGCTAGTATGTGTTATTTTCATTTTTTCAAGAAGATCATTGTTTTGAGCTCCTTAACACATATGGATGCTAAACCTAAGAGATTGGAAAGTTTAGTGAATGCTAGCTTATTTTACTAGCCTCGGCCGAATGCCCTATGTTTTTAACTTAGTGGAATTTTAATTCAACTTTGTTAAAAGATCATTGTTTATGAACTCCTAACACTTAAGGATCATAAATCCATGAGTTGTATAATTTTTGGGAATCTCTAACCCTAAGAACTAGTCTTGGCCGAACCTATACCTTGTGGTTTAGTGTTCTTGTTTTGATTTTAACTTGTGATTTTGTGTTCATAACCTTAGACTTTCATCGCGGAGGAAACGAGAACGTTCGTGACTTACCTCGTCGAGCATCTAACCTTCTTACCTTTAAAGAAAGTAAGAGGGGATTGCCTAGGGATATTCAATGACTATATGCATGTGTGTATGTGTTTATTTGAGTGATTTGAATATTATTGTGATATTGAGCCAATACTTGAATAAGTTGTTTACTTGAACTATTGTGGTTATTACTTGAAGTTGAACATTACTTGCTTTAAAGTGTTATGAATTATATATATGTGATGAACTATCGTTAACTGTGATATTATTGTTGAGAATATGTTACTGTTGATTGAATTTTGAGAAGCCGGACTTGAGTCTGTGCACAATGATTATAAAGGATTAAAAGCCTTAATAAGCCTTGAATAGAACTTTGAAAGTATTGGTTTCATTTATAAAAGTTCCTTGTTTAAAATGCTTACTTCAATAAAATGATATTCTTATTTTGAAAAGAAACGTTGAAGTGTTTTTAAGACAATAGAAATTACCTTTTTATGATCCAAAGTTGGTACGAGAGAAAACATTTTTCGAACTATGTGTTTTATGAAGGAAAACCCCTTTGAAATTAATTGACTTTATTTCATCAAGGATTTCAAAAGCAAACGAATTTCCTAAATGTTTTATAAAAGAATTTGTAAATGAAAAAGATTTTCTCCTAAATGATTTAGAAACGTTACGGTTACTTGGATAAGTGACCGAGGTTTTGTTTTGGTTTTTGATTTTCATCGAGCCAAAAGTAAGCACGTGTTAAAGAGAATATTAGTTCACGAGACGTCGCCTCTAGTATTCAGTTTATGCACGTGATCTGGGATTCGTGTCAAGAATTATGGACCAAGGGTCCTAATCGTGATATTATGGGCTAGGAGTCCTAATTTTGGAATTGAGGACTGTGTGTCCTAATTTCGTTGTTATGTGCTAGGAGTCCTTATCATGTTGAAATAAAACATGGATAAAATTATAATTGTTTCTACGACCACAACCTTGGACTGCGGCCGCGGTCTAAGGTGTTGTGATTGAGCACTCGGATTGTGCGTCCTGTGTTATAAATTTTCAAGTGATGGAAATTGTGAATAGTCGTTAGCTTTGGGCTTCAACAAACGGAAAAGAGTGAACACAAAGAAAAGTCTTGTCAATGAAAAGTCTTTTATTCATATGCATTCCCCCTTGGCAGACGTGCTTGAGTTACCGAATACCCGCTTAAGATGTGGTATTTGATGATGTATACATCCGAATGACCGTTATAAGGGATTCGTGATGGTGTTGATCTGGGTACATGAGGTGACGGAGACAACTTGCTAAATGTGGCGTATGAGCCTAATCAACTCTTTATCTCTTAATGATAAAACGGTGATGGTATCTCATGAGATTAATATTAGAGCCTGATGATTGAAGTGTCATGCATTATCTTTATAAAAATTGATTGATTCGGGTATGAGACCCACTGAAATAATACTTGTTGTTTGCCTATGAGTAATGTTTAAAATGTCAACATGCCAAGGTGTTGTATGTATCATGTATATGGTTGTTGTGCGATATATCCGTTGTCGGTATCTCACTCTTTCATTTCTACTTGTTATTCTCTCTTCCTTTTGGTATCGCCGTATGTACATGAGTCCAGATGGATCCCAATATCCCGCTGGTGCCGACAACATCGAAGACTGAGGTCTTCGACGATGCAGGGGATACTGGGGCATGGCAGATACACCCAGGGGCGACATCTGTCACATACCACGGAGCCATCACCACGACCGATCTAAATGCTGACAGAGACCCAATCCGTAGAAGCCACACTATGGAAACTAGGAGGGTAGCTCTGCCTCCGATCTGGTATTACCTTCACACACTGCGAGCTCACGGACTGCTACATGAGCCACCACCTCTTGACGTAGAGCCGACAGCGCCGATTGAGGAGGACCCCGAGGAGGACCCTGAGGAGGATCCCGAGGAGGACCCCGAGGAGGACTTCGATGAGGTCATGGAGGAAGATGAGCCGAAGGATCACGTTATGGATCATGATGACGACGATGATTCCGTTGATGAGGGAGGCGACGTTATAGACCCATTACCTGAGGCCTCGCCTCGTGGGAGACCTTGTGGAGACCCTGCTTGCAGCCAGTGTCAGTAACCAGTTTGGAGCATTTTGTGGATAATCTTCCGTCATCTGACTTTTAGAGTTATCTTTTGGATGTGGTTCCGGACCCTCTTTCCCTGTGTCTTACTCTTTTTTTTTAAGTTGTAACTCCTAGATGCCTACATCTATTGAAATAGCCATTGATAAGGCCCTATCTTATGTACTGAAACTTGGCTTTCATTGGGACATGTTATATATGTATGTTGTCTTCAATTCATGTTCTGAGTGTTTATCACCTTTATCCTCCTTCATCTCGAAAAAAAATTAACTACCGTTTTTAGTGTACTCATCCATCGAGAAACTGATACTTTCAGAAAGTAACCAGCTTTGTAAATAAGAAATATTTCCGCAATTGGTTAACCATGTGATGCCGAGTTTAGGGTGTCACAATACCTAACTAAGAGAAAGAATATTGAATAGGGAAGCTTTCTAGACCTAGAAAGAGATGAGTTTGTGTTTTTTTAATAAATTAAATATATATGAATTAATATTTTAATTTGAAATAAAAATATAAAGATGTGGGGTCCATTGTGGGACTGATTAAAAGTAAGTTATGAACTTAAAGATGGTTCTTGCATTGGAGATAAAAATGGTAGGTGCTCTTTAAATCCTATTTGACGTCTTTGGCCCCATTTAGGAGTTAAGAACCAAAACATAATTCTTGCATTGGAGATACTCTTAGAAGGAAAAAGACAAAGGCGGCATAGGAGTTGGGGAGGGAAGGAATAAGATTCTGAATTTGATTCATGAACAAAAGGGTCACTAGGGTTTCAAAGTTATACACGTGTGCCTGGGAGAAACTCTAAAGAATATCTTGGTTTTATTTTCGACTCGGCTTACCCATTTGTTTTTTTCAATATATACTTGATGATGTAATATTTACCAAATGAAAAATAAAGTAACGTCTGTATTGTTTACTTAATCTGTTTTGCTTGTAATTATAAAAAATAACAAACAGCTATTATTACTTAATCTCTTTCATCAACCGATAATATATTCCTATAAATGTACATAATTAAAAATAAACTATAATACATACACAAAATTTGTATTTTTTTTTAGTGCATTGGACTTCATGTAATTTTTACTTACATTTTTTTGTGTGCATTTTTTAGTTTTAAATGGTCGCCTATTGGACCGATGAACCTTGAATTGGTGTCTTCACCGGTTCAATGATTGGTCCAATTTTAAAAAAATTGGTTAAAACACGCATATGAGTTAAATTAAATTAAAAAACACACTTATACCCATTTATTTGGAAAAACACGTATGAATGGTTCTAGAATGAAGATGGTTTGCATATTTATTTTTTTAAGTTAATATATATGAGATAATATTTTATTTTAAAATAAAAATAAATAAATAAAAAGTATAAATATGTACGGTCCATTGTTGGACCGGTTGAAATTTGAGTTCTTTAAGATCTTTGCAATGGAGTAAAAAATGGAAGGTGTTCCTTCAATTTTGGGTGGCATTCTTAGGCCCACTTAGAGAGAGTTTTTTTTTCTTGAAAGGGCTCACTTAGAGGGTGTTAAGAACCAAAAAATGATTCTTCATTGGAGATGATCTTAGTTATCCATGTTCTTTTAGTTTGGATTGGTTCCTTGCTAATTTATTATTTGGTTTTGGGTGCTTCGTTTCATCTAATTTTTCACTTCATGTATTCATGTTGCGAAATAAGGTGTATATTGTATTACTCGATTATATTTAACTTTTGAATGTTTTTGAGGTATTGTTGTCATATTTCGATTGAATGTCAAGTGTATTTGTATATTTTATTTTTTTGGAAAATTAGTTTATTAGATTTTATTATTTTTCAGTTGATCACTAAGTTCTTATTGATTTTAGTATTAAGTTTGAGGTTTTTTTTAATGCTTTTAGAGCTGATAAAGAAAACAACTTCAGTTATAAGTTGTGTTATTGTTTCCTGTTCAAGTTTCAGGCTACGGAAATTGCTTTCTTATGTACGCATGACTCCACTCATTAGTCATTTATTGATCCTCAATTTCATTCTGCTGATAATATTTACATACTCCTGATTTTGTTTAAATTTTAAAAACAAGTTAAATTGTTATAATGGATCAATTTCTTCTTGATGGTTACATTTTGTTTAGTTTAGTGTAATTTTGCAATTTTCTTTAAGCTTCAACTCATCCTTAGGATTAGGGGTGCCAATCTAGTTGGGGTGCCTTTTTCTATTATGATGCTTTTGCATGTCTTTTTGCTTAAAAAAAACAACTCTTCCTTCCTTCTCTCTACACTTTCTGGCACTATCCAAGCACTATCCGGTCACCACTTGGCCACGCCTGAAGAAGAGAACTCAATAACGCAAACAAGCTCGTTGTATTGTGTGTTGTAATCTGATCGTTTTCGTGTTGGGCCGCTGTTACTGTCGCGGTAAGCCTCTCCGGCCGCCGTCTATGGTGGTTTCCACCATACTTGTCTTCTTTTCAACTTTCTTTTCTCCTTCCCTAAAGCTTAGCTCTACTTTTTCTTTGGTTTTGGTTGCTGTAGAGAATGTGCCACCACTGTCCTCCGTCGTCGCCATCGGTTGCGCCACGCCGGAGCTCTCACAGCCACCATCAAGTCTTCTCATCTTCTTCGTTGGGGTGAGTGGAATCTAACCTATTGTGTTCAGTTTCAAGAAATCCCCAATTTTGTCAAACTCAAAGCCTAGCCCTTTTATTTCAAATTTTGATTTTGGAATTAATCTGTGTTTTTATGCAATTGGGACATTAAATTAGTGCTTTTGTAAACCAATTTTATCATTCTTTGGTTGGATTGAGTTTTCCCCAAATTGTTTAAAAACCCTGAGCTCCAAATCTGTTTTCTTTTGAAATTGGTTTTGTAATTATGAAATTAACCTTGTTTTAATGCAATTGGGACTGTTAATTGATATTTTACAAAACTGATTTTGTATTTCTATTATCAAATCTCATTTCCCCAATTTTGATGATAAACCTTAATTTTCTCAAATTGAGTTTATTGAAAATTATGTTGTTTGATTAATTTTGTGAACTGTTTGGTTGTTACAAACGCTTGGATGATCTCTCTTGGATGTGGACATGTTCTGCTTGCTTGGTGAAGCAGAAACTGCATTTTGGGGACTGACAAGAGCTGACTGCATACCTTCAGAGTATCAGAAAGACTCAGGACGTCATTTGGAGGTGGGGGAAGATTATATGTTAGGTGTGGTTCGAGGTATATGCGGGTTAGTGTAACTGCTTAGGAATATTGAGAATTGTTTTAATATGCTTGCTCAATATTTTAATGATGTGATTGTCTCGTAATTTTAGGACCTTAGTTATATCTTGTTGTAACTGTTTAAATTTAATTTAGCGCTATGCTAAATTTAAATTTGTTGAATTGGTGTAGGTTTCTAATTCGAGGACCTTACTTATTTTTGTAACTCGTATACGTTAAGCAGTGGATATAATTCTATGTAATTGGGCTCTAAGTATAAGCCTCTTGGTACGATCGTTAAGTCGTTTAGAGACTTTTGTGAATTGCATTTGTTTCCGAACTCAGATTCGGGAGGTGTTAAATTATATATTTTTAGTTGGTATCAATTTTTACTTCTTGAATTTATGAACTCAACCTCAAGGTTTATCCTTATTTACATTTTGTTAAGTCTTGGGATTGAAACTAATTTATTATACGGCATTGAGGAATTTTTGGAATGAATAGGCCAAATTATTGGATAGTTAAGGACTTTAAAATTATTCGTCTTTGGATGTTTTAAATTTATGAATTTTATTCAATCTTAAGTATCAAATATTAATTGTAGCTATTATTATGCATTTTGCCCAAAGTGAGTCAAAATGGTAATTTATCGGGTTAAATCATTTATTGATGATCGTGCTCTAAAATAATTAATTTCAGCCTAAGTAAGCTTTAATTTAAAGTATTCAAATGAATTTGAGTTAAAAAGGATAATTTTGGCTAATGGTCTACTTGAGCCCAACTCTTATCAATAACTGTTTTTATATTGATACCGACGCTTTGGGATGTATTAGTTCCTGTCGTGTATCTTCGGAAAACATTCCAACCTAATCATAGTCGTTGTCGTTCTGGAGGCATAGACACCTATTCATAGGATATTAGGTGACTGTGTGGGGGCCACAGAGACCTTGTGGATAGTCAGGCGTGGATCCTGCCAATAGTTCAGTATACAGCTGCACTGCGCCGGTGGAGACCTGGACAGTAGGGCTATCTTGACACTCCACTGAACTAAATGTTATTTAGATGTTAAGTACTCTCGTGTGAAAGTGTCGAGGAGATGGCTTTTAGCATACTCCTATCATGGGCTTGTGCACCGAGTTGTTTACGCATATTACCTGAATGCTATCTCGACAGAACATTATGACAACAATAGTCTCCTGGAGCTAAGTTAGATCTAAGTCTTAGGAATGCATTCGAATATCAGCCCTTTCTAAAATCGTATATTTATTTTATGAACATATCCTTAAATATATGTATCCACTTGATTGATTGTTTGTCGCCGCATACCCATATCTACGTTATAAGCTTGGCATAGAATCTTACATCCATATATGTTTTTTCTCTCTCTTTTTATGTGTGAGTAACTGTTGCTTCTGATGACTGCCCCTCACGTGGGACCGATAATATGCCATGATCTGATGGAAATCAAGGATGCGACTCACAAACTTGGAGGGTCTCACCTTTGACGATGCACTGTATAGATCTTTGTACTTTTGGAGGATCCTTTGTCTCGGGATATTTTGTGCACTTTGTTTTATTTTGGTTTATGTACAAATGCATGGGGAATTTGATGTATATTTTGTATCGGCCTGTATGATGGCAGTTCCCTGTATTATACGATCGATGTATATAGTACCTTTATCCCGCTATAGGGATGACGGTGGGAATGTAACATCCCGATTTTTACGATTTTGTTTTATGTAATAGGAACATGTTAAGACTTAGATTAGGTGTGTAACATGTAGTTTAAGGCTTAGGAATCTTTGCATGGAAAGTACGCAGTCTTTTGGTGTCAGAAAGAACGTGAATGAAATCTAGGGTTTCCCGGTTAGCGTCTTGGAGACGTCTGAGTGTGAAATAATAATTTTGGAGTTAGAGATGAGATTAGGTCTTTTTGATGGTTTTAGGTTGTTTATTAGGTCCTAATGAGCCTATATCTCAAATTTGAGCTCAATCGAACGTCGAACGGACCCCGAACGCAAAGAGTTGACTTTTGGCCAGAAGTCAACACTCAAGCATGGGTGTATCCACACTCAAGCGCCCAAGTCAATAGACAAGGGCCATGCTTTGACTTGCCACATGTCAATCAGGGATGACGTGGCATCTTCTGATTGGCTGCATGGCGTGGTGGCGTATCTGCCTTCCCACGCTCAAGCGTGGACCTTCTCACGCTCGAGCGTGGGGACGTCGATGCACAAAAATAAAAGAGTGACTAGAGAGAGAGGGTGAGAGCTGAGAATTTGAGAGAACAGAAAGGAGAGTTCTAGAGAGAGAGAGATAGAGTTTGAGAGAGGAAAGCCACTAAAGAACCCTAAACCACCATTGTTGAGAGCTTTGAAGCCGGAACAACTTCTGTGAAACCATCACCTCACCTTCTTGCATCGTTGGATTGTATTCAAATTTGAGATGGAGGTTATAAACTAGTAGTTCTTCATATCCAACGGTTGAAATTTCTGCATGTTCCCCCGAGTGTGAATTATTCAGCTCAAAAGTTGGAGAGAAACTCAACCCGAGTAGCTCCTGACCAGTCACTTTGGAAGGCTCATCCATCATTGGATCGAGTTGAAATTTTTGGATAAGGTAAAGGAGATGTAGCTTTTAATCTCACTGTTCACTTTTTTAAACACAGGTCTAGATTGTGAGATATAGGGCCAAAACAGTGGCGGATTTTGTGGTGTTTGCTACAATTCTAGGTTCCTTACAATATGCCTTTCACAATGTGACTCTTAGGTGGAATTTTGGAGGCTCGGAGGCCTTGGTTCCTTGCATGGCAGAATTGAAGGTGTAGAGGGAGTGTTCGTTTCGAAACGCTGGTACAAGTGTACACAAGGTGAGGGGGAAGAAACCTTAATTATCGGGATAATAGGCATAGAATATGAACATTAACATGTGCGGGGATTCTCAAACCCCGTTGATTGTTGGTTGATAAAATGATATGTGATAATATGCTTATCTGAGTATATGATGTATATTTAATATGTCGGTTATGCCTCTATGATAACATGCATAAGTGATGTATAATTAATATTTTATTGATGTTATGATGATATGTTCACTATGTGGTTGATATATTGATGTGTGATGGATTAATCTTGGTGAAATTTTGGAGATAGGTGATATGAAATTAAGTTGATAGTTTGAGTAGGAAGTTATGATGTTATGTGGTGATATTGAGGTGTTAGACGGAAATGTGGTGTGAAATTATGTGGTGATGGATGCATGTGCCTATCATTGCGTTGGTCAACCTTATGGGTAGCCGCAATAGGTGTTTGAGCGGATACTAATACGGGGTTGATGTTGGTGTATTGTGAACAACTACGATGAAAGTTGGATAGTTTTCACAAAGGGTCAATCAGGAATCATCAGAGAAATGGGGTGAAAGACTTCTCCAAGAGCAAAAACCATATGATCGCTCAGAGCAACAAACCATGACAATAGGAGTAGATGGACACAGGCAGTATCGTTGTTTCAAATATGTTGGTGCACACTTGATGAAAGATTTTCAAGTAAACAATGTTGTTTGTTTTAAATGTGGTAAGGCAGGACATGTTTTCCGGGATTGTAGACAAGGAAATGCAACAAATGCTGGAAGACAAGGAATTGGAGCACAATCTCAAGGAACGGGACAACAAGCAGTACGAACTCCAACAACGAGACGTGTGTTCACATTGAGAGGAGCTGTGCATTATCAATGGTGAGCATCAAGGTTTTGTTGATGGTCTTTTGAAGTAGTCAGCAAGTTTCTTTACCTATGTTTTGGTCAAAGATAATGTTTTGAAGACATAAGTTAGATATCTATATGTGGTTAGGTTAAGGATGATGATGTATATATTGCTATGGCATGTATATAAAAATATGTGTGAAATATGGATCGATAAGTGGTGCATGTTTAAGTTGTGATAAATAAAAGTATATGAATCAGTAAAGTTATGTTTTTGATAAGTTGTATTAGAGTGCGCAGCGGAGTTGATGTTGCATGTAACCCCTGCAAAATTTCGAGGATGAAATTGTTTGAACCAAAGTGATTTGGATTTAATTAATCTCTAAGTTTGGATGTTAACAAAAGGATTAAATTTGATTGACAAAGTGTTAGTTGAGATCTAACAAGGTTATCCAGTTTTGAAGGATCACTTGATTCTTATAAGTTATGGAAACTTAGAAAAAGTTTTCATATATCTGCTTGGAGTTTAAATAAGAAATCCACGTCCACCCGTGTAGACAGGCTGCTCAAAAGCTTGGTAAAGTTATTTATTTATTTGAGTAGACTGAAACTTAAGTAGACGAGGCTTGAGAATTTCTAAGTAGACGGAATATTAAAATATTTCTACTAGACGGAATCTTAGTTTCAAATATAAAGACTAGATTAACTTGCCACGTCATCATACGAGATCCTTTTAAGTGAGTAGATGGACTTTAATGCCATGTCACTAGACGGAGATCAAAATAACTCACTGAGATATAGCAAGTCCAAAGACTTGAGTAGACGAAAGCTATGCCACATCAGTGGACGACAAAAATGAAAGAATGAATAGACTTAGTTTCACATATAACTAAGTAGATGCAGTTTTTAAGTAGACGAGCTCATCTTTATGATAAGCCTTCGTAAATAATTTCAATATGGTCCACAATGAATCATATTTGTTTCAAATGATTGATATTTATTTCAAGAGAATTTTTGTTCTTCTCATTTGTTTTATATGCTTAATGCTTTGTTTCCTTGTGAGAAAATCATAGTACCATTGAGGAATCACAAAAAGAAACACAGTACAATGGGAAATGTAAAACGATCTGTACGATAGCCCTTTATGGTTGGAAAAAGCTGGAAGTTACATAAAGGAGGAAAAAAAATTTTCAAGCTGCAAATGCTCAGAGCAGTGAACCTCCATTTTATACTACCCTGATAACCAAGAATACATTTCAGCATGGCCACGATCAAGCTATCAGTCACAACGGATATTGTGCATTCAATGCTATCTCTAAACGGGAAATTCAAAATGACCATTGAAGAATTTTAAGAGTAGAAGAAGGTCACTATAAATAGAGGACCTCAAGCGATGAAGAACAACTTTTGCAAATCCAATATTTGCGAGAACTAGCTCTCATTTCTTTCATTCTTTTAAAAGTAAAAGTATGTATTATTTAGTTTGAATATTGTGAAAATATTCAATAGATCTTAAAACTTTCATATCCTCACACATAGTGAGTTAAGAAGATCATAAGTTAAATCTCTTTGTTAGAGTTAGAGCCTGAAGATGCTTGGTAAGAAAGGAATACTTGTAGCCTGGAGAGGTGTTGAATACTTGGTTGTAATCTATTTGAAGAAATAGTGGATAAAACCTTCAAGTCGAAGGGACTGGACGTAGCTATTGGTTAGAAGATAGTGAACCAGGATAAAATCATCTGCATGAATCTTCTATCATTAAACTCTTACAACTTTATTTGTTTATACTGACTGTGGGGTTTTGATATTGCTTTTGTTAAATCTCAAAAATTCTTTTTCAATGTGTGCATCTGCTTTATATATCCTCGTGTGAGAAAAACAGTTTTAAAATGTTGTTTTAGAAAAATTATTAACAAACACAATTCAACCCCCCCTTCTTGTGTTTGCCCGTATCAACTTCAGTAGGTATCAGAGCTCAGCCTTGAAAGGGTTGAGCATCTAACAAGTGTTGAGGGAGTACGATCCAACAACCATGGATGCATAAGGACAATCTATCAAAAGACCTCCTCTCTTTGATGGAACTGATTATGACTATTGGAAGAAGAGGATGATGGCCTTCTTGGATGCACAGAATGTAGAAATTTGGGAGCTGATTGAAACCGGCTACACAGAGCCAAGAGATGAAGCTGGAGCTGTTGTTCCTAGAGCCCAATGGACTCAAGAGCAGAAAAACCAACATCAGCTTAATCTAAAAGCTAAGCACTATCTCATGTGTGCTATTACTAGATCTGAACATGTCAAAGTTCACAGTTGCAATACTGCTAAAGAAATCTGGGATACTCTTGGCCTAGCTCATGAGGGTTCATCATAAGTGAAGGAATAAAAAATAAGCATGCTGGTTCACCAGTATGAACTGTTTAAGATGGTTGATCATGAAACTATAGATCAAATGTTTAGGAGATTTCAGACTATCACCAACAATCTCAGATCACTTGGAAAAACTTATGAAAATAGAGACCATGGCAAAAAAAATCTGAGAAGCTTATCCAAGCAATGGAGACCCCAAAGATTCAGGAAGCTAAAAACTTGAATACTCTTTCTCTAGAAGAGCTCCTTGGATCACTAAAAGTTCATGAACTTGAACTAAATGAAGAAGAAAGTTCTAGAAAAGGGAAATTTATTGTCGTAAAGGCAAAGAAAGCAAGTTCATCAAAAGTCCTCAAAGATACTGAATCATCAGATGATGCTGGACCTTCAGATAGTGATGAAGGGTCAGATAAAGATGAACTATCTTTCATCTCCAGAAAGATTCAACATATATGGAGAAAGAAAGGTGGTTTCAGAATGAAGCAGTTTAACATAAAGTTTTCCAAGGAGAAGTCAGACTCTAAGGAAAAAGGTTCACCCATGTGTTTTGAATGCAAGAAGTCTGGCCATTTCAAAGTTGGTTGTCCTGAGCTGAAGGATAAAAAGAAATTCTTCAAAAAGAAGAAAGATTTAATGGCTTTGTGGGAGGATCTGTATCTATATCTATCTTCATTAGATGAAGAAGATAATGCTGAGGAAGAGGCAAATATCTGTCTCATGGCAGACACTGCATCAGAAAGTGAATACACTGATGCTGAGGTAATGGACTTTGACCCGTCCACTCTTCAAAATGCTTTTAATGAATTGTTGCATGAGTCGTCCATACTGTCTCGAGAGTATAGGAGTCTCAAAAAGAAATTTTCTAAATTGTCTGGAGAATATCATAGCATTTGAATTGAGAAACAAAACCTTAAAGATGAAAATGACATACCAAAATCAGTGAATGTTAGTCTAGCTGACAAAATGGAGTGTGAGCTTGATGTTTCTTGTGAAGTTACAAAACGGAAACAAGATGTAACATATCTGACAGACTCTGTCAAAGCTTGTAGGTGGTTTGGATAAACTTAGTCTCATTTTAAGGTACTCTAGATCACCAAATGATAAATCTGGCATTAGTTATAACAAAAAGAAGCAAGAAGCATCTCACCAAAAGTCAACACCATATACACATCATAGAGCTTCAAAAGCTCAAGCTAAACATGCTAAAACCAAGTCTGGCCCGTCCAACACCTTTTGCAAAATGTGTGGAAAGAATGGGCATACTACTTCTAGATGCATACATAATAAGCATAGAAAGCATTCTCGTCTAGTGACTACTAACAATAAAGGATCCAAGTCAGTTTGGGTACCTAAAGATAAGATAATACCTGTTACATATTTGCTTAACATCAGGAAAGAAGCAAACATCTTGGTACTTGGACAGTGGGTGCTCACATCACATGACGGGAGAAAAGTGTATGTTCCAAGACCTTAAACACAAAGATGGTGGTTGGGTTACATTTGGAGGAAACCAGAAAGGGAAGATCATTGGTATAGGTAAAATTGGTAAACATCATTTTCCCTCCATTGATAATGTTCTTTTGGTAAATGGTTTAAAGCACAATCTGTTAAGCATAAGTCAATTATGTGATAGTGGGTATGTTGTTTCTTTTGATAAAAACATGTGTAATGTCAAAATGAATGATGGATCAATTTTATTCACTTCTAAGAGGCAAAACAATCTGTATAAGATTGACTTGGAGGACCTCCCAAATCAAAGTGTCTCATGTCTAGTGTCCATTGAAGATGAGCGATGGATTTGTCATAAAAGGCTAGGTGATGCAAGCTTGAAGTTAATTTCAAAGCTAAATAAACATAACCTTGTGAGAGGGTTACCAAACCTTAAGTACAAATCTGATGCTCTTTGTTAGTACCAATAGACCACTAGAGTTGCTACACCTTGATCTTTTTGGTCCAACAAGGACTGCTTCTGTCAGTGGTAAGAAATATGGTCTAGTCATTGTAGACGACTTGCTCACAAGAATGAGTCTTTCAAGGTCTTTTCTATATTCTCCAAACATGTACAGAATGAAAAAGGCATGTGTATCACTTCAATCAGAAGTGACCATGGGGGAGAGTTTGAGAATGAACTATTTCATAAGTTCTGTGAAGAAAGTGGTATTCTTCATAACTTCTCAATACCAAGAAAACCACAGCAAAATGGTTAGGACTATGCTCAATAATCACTCTGTCCCTAGACACTTATGGGCTAAAGCTGTTAACACTCCTGCTACATTCAGAACAGAATATACATTAGACCTATCTTGAACAAGACTCCTTATGAATTGTGGGAAGGACGAAAACCCAACATTTCATATTTTCATCATTTTGGTTGTAAATGCTATATATTGAACACTAAAGATCAACTTGGTAAGTTTGATGCAAAAGTAGATAATGGAATTCTGTTAGGATATTCTGAAACTTCAAAAGACTTTAGAGTTTACAATTCTAGAACTTTAGTTGTAGAAGAATGTATTCTTGTCAAGTTTGATGACAAGCAGCCTGATAAGAAATTATCAGAGCTAGATGAAGCTTTTGCAGATATTGATCTAAATATCTCAGGAGATACAACACAGATTAAAGCTGATGGTCGAGTAGACGACTCTCCTCAACAACCAGAACCAGAAACACCCACTTCTCAACAAGAAAATGTTCAAAGATCTTGGTACTTCAAAAATTACCATCCACAAGATCAGATCATTGGAAATCTCAATGATAGGCTAATAACCAGATCAACCTTCAAAGAACAAGATGATTCTGCACTTGTCTCTGAGTTGGAACCAAAGATAGCAGACGAGGCTCTGCTGGACGATGGTTGGATTCTAGCTATGCAAGAAGAACTGAATCAGTTTGAAAGAAGTAATGTTTGGACTTTGGTACCCTTACCTCAAGATAAATCAGTTATTGGAACAAAATAGGTTTACAGAAACAAGCTTGATGAAAATGGTAAAGTGGTAAGAAACAAGGCAAGACTTGTTGCTCAAGGTTATTCTCAGGAAGGTGTAGATTACACTGAAACTTTTGCACCTGTTGTTAGATTAGAAGCAATTAGAATTTTACTTTCATTTGTTGCACATCATAGTATTATGGTTTTTCAAATGGATGTTAAAAGTGCTTTTCTAAATGGCTTTATTAATGAAGAAGTTTATGTTATGCAACCTCCGGGTTTTGAGAGTGAAACCCATACTGAACATGTATATAAGCTTAAGAAAGCTTTATATGGCCTTAAACATGCACCTAGAGCTTGGTATGATAGGCTAAGTTCATTTCTTATGGAAAATGGATTTAATAGAGGAAAGGTTGATACAACCCTGTTTATAAAATTCATAAAATCTAATTTCATAGTTGTGCAAATATATGTTGATGATATTATATTTGGTGCTACTAATCAATCTTTATGCAAAGAGTTTTCTAAGCTAATGCAGAAAGAGTTTGAAATGGGCATGATGGGAGAACTCAAATTCTTCCTTGGACTTCAAGTTAAACAAACTGCGGACGAGGTGTACATCCATCAAACCAAGTATACAAAGGAACTCCTAAAGAAGTTCAAAATGGATGTTTGCAAGTCAATGAATACCCCTATGCACCCCACGTCCATACTGAACAAAGATGATAAAGAGAAAAAGGTAGACCAAAATATATATAGAGGTATGATAAGATCTCTCTTATATATTACTGCGTCTAGGCCTGATATTATGTTCAGTGTTTGCTTATGTGTTCAATTTCAATCTGATCCACTTATCAGCAGTTAAGAGAATATTTAGATACTTAAAAGGTAATACTAATCTGGGTTTGTGTTTTAAGAAAAATGAAGATTACAGATTAGTTGGTTTCTGTGATGCTGACTATGCTAGAGACATAATTGAAAGAAAGAGTACCAGTGGAGGATGTCACTTTATTGGAGCCAATCTTGTCTCATGGTCAAGTAAAAGACAAAGTACCGTTGTCTTATCAACTGCTAAAGATGAGTATATTTCAGCTGCAAGTTGCTGCTCACAACTTCTATGGATCAAACATCAATTGGAGGATTACAATGTGTTTTGTAAGTAGTATTCCACTTATGTGTGATAATATTGCTGCAATTATTTTGTCTAAGAATCCAATATTGCATTCTAGAGCTAAGCATATAGAGATTAAACATCATTTTATAAGAGATTATGTGCAAAAAGGTGTTTTTGATATCCAATTTGTAGATACTAACCATCAATGGACAGATATCTTTACTAAACCTCTTGCGGAGGACAGGTTTATTTTTATTAGAAAGCATCTAAATATGTTATATGTGGATTGATTAAGGCGTCCATCCTTGATAATTTTTTTTGTTGATGTATGTGCGTCTAAAGCATTTCAAGTCTATTTTATAATTTTAGTGCACGTCCATTGCATACCACATCCACTGTATTTGTGTACCGCGTCCACTGCATGTCGTGTCTATGTTTGATTGCATTTCACTTGGACTCATTGATAAGCCTTTGGCTTATCTAGTTTTATAACTAGATGGACTGTGGTTTTTGTGCAAATTATTCGAGTTCAATCTCGTTTTCGCCCAAATTTGGCCTTGTTTTGTTCCTAAGTAGACTTTTACTCGTTCTAGGCATTTTTTAGTAGTTTTTAGTCTATTTTGAATATATTTACGCTTTTTGTGTCTTTTTATTGTTTCGGGTTAGAAGTGAAGCTCCGGGAGTCAAGGAAAGTCAAGAAATAGTGGAAATTGCCATTCTGGAGATGCTCGCCCCGCGAGTGGATGCTCGCCACGCGATCCTGAAGGCCAGCTGAAGCAGCAACAGTCATACATTCAGTCTCGCCTCGCGAGTCATCTTCTCGCCTCGCGAACTTGAAGGCCTGACTGTGCCAGAGAAGTCATCCTTTCGGGTTCGCCTCGCCAATAACATTTCGCCTCGCGATCATTCAAACTCAGGATGGAGCCAAAACTGAAATTCGCCCCGCGAGAAGCATCTCGCCACGCGAGAGTTTGAAGACCCTGGAAGTCAGAGACCATCACGTCCTAGCCGTGATGAAGGTCACGACTGTGAGAGATTGAAGTTTGAAGACTCGCCCCGTGAACACACTCTCGCCTCGCGAGAATCCAAATTGAAAGCGCGCCAAAACTAATGTTCGCCTCACGAAATACGGTTCGCCCCGCGAGAGTCCGAGAACCAGAATCCCTATTTATAGGCTGTTTCAGATCAGATTGAAAGACTTTTGGATACTCACTTGTTTTAGATCAGTTTTAGGACGAATCCTTGTTTCTGGAGCTGCGTCTCCCTTCCCTTTTCTTTTCTTATTTTATTATGGAGATTATTGCCGATTGTTCGTTTGTCGTCACGGGCATGAGGAACTAATCCCCTCGTCTAGGGGATCGATGAAGCCACCCATGGCGTTATAGTGTTCATGTGATGTATGTTTTTCTCCCCTTTAATTCAATTCTTGTTTTCCAATTCTGATTTCATTGTGTCGATTATATGCATGCGTGATCGACTAGTTAAACGTGTTGAGGCTGAGAGGCGATTCACATTTTAGAACTTGAATTGGGATCATCGATCAAATATTGCACGAGAGTGAGTAGGAGATCGGTGCAACCGTATAGGGAACAAGAATTAATAGAATTTGATGATTAGGATTATGAGACCTAGTAAGTAATTAATCCAATCTTCGAATACGTCCTATTGAGCACGACAGTGGATATAGGAGAAATTGGGGGTCCCGGTTGACATTGTAATTGAACTTAGGGAGGAATACATCATCACTTGGGTACTATGCATGATTGGGTAGGTGGATTTGAGACCCTAGATATTTTAATTTCAGATTTCAATACCTTAGCTTTATTTGATTGTTAATTGAATTGCGATATTAATCTCTCTCTCTCCACCACTTTCCTCACTTGACCAACTTATCGGATTTCTTGCGAATTGGTTGAATTGGTAGCCCAATCCCTGAGTTCGACCTCGGTAAATTCTTACCGTGTTCTTTTATTACTTGCGACGACCCGGTACACTTGCCGGTGATCCAACACTCATCCATACTCTTATTTATTAATTGCATTTATTTTGTCTCAAAAATAAATTTATCGTTTATTCTCTTTACCGAGTCAGTAACTTCCATCAATCCTATCAAGACCTTTTTATAGTTTCAAAATATCAACGCCATTTTATCCTTTATGACATGTCCTGTCAATTTTTTTTAATTCATTTCCAAGATAAAAACCTTTGAAATTCAAAACCTTTTTAAGCAAGTCTCTTACCTCTGAGAAACCTTTCACTACCCTGTCATCTTTGAGTATTCTCGAGCTCTATGTTCTTTGCTTCCAAAACCCTAACTCTCAAATCACCAAAAATGGCATCTTCTTCTACCTTCAACGTGGACAAGCTGAATGTTGCTATTGAGCATCACTTCAATTTTGGAATCCTAGAGGAGTATAACTTGGATATCAACAAGAACATCAACGTTGCTGGCTGGGGAGGACTTTTCGCAGAAAAGGTTTCCATTTATCCCAACCTGCTAAAGGACTTCAGGAGAAGACTTCAAGTCATTAATCTTCGCTACTATATTGGGGAAGAAAATCGTGGTTTCCGAGAAAACCATTGCCGATGCCATCTTCTGCGCTCAAGAAGGAGTTGTATTTACTGAGTCATGGGAGTCAGACCTTGGTGGCTCAGAAGTCATTGCTGCCTTTTGATGAAAGAAGACACAGTAAGATCCCATTCCTGGAAATCAGTTGAAATGAAGGATCATGCCCGTGTTCATCATCAGATGCTGAATAAGGTGGTTCTTCACAAAACTGGATCCAAGGACAACCTATCAGCCTTGCACAAGTTGTCTCTGCCATCTCTTTACAGAGACTAAGATAAACTTGCCCATAATTATCTTTAGTAGATTTAGGGATGTTGTTGTTCATAGGAAGAATCTCATTGCACTTCCTTACTGCCATATTTTATAAAAAATCTTCAAGTCACAAGGGATGTATGACTTCATTGCTGCTAGGACACTGACACGACTTTTCTATAGGCAAGTGTACCTAGTCGTACAAGTAATACGGTGGTAAGACCGGATATCGTCCTCAGGGATCGGTTGCCAATTACCAATTCACAAACTCAACAACTATCTAGACTAAACTATGGTATGAAGTAAGATCAAAACATAAAATAAAGAAAAGCAATAAATATTTTTTGTCTTTTGGTTATTTAATCAAACACTTGGAAGGCAACAGAAATGTGGTTAAGATTGTCAGGGTTAGAATACACTAATCCTCCCTTAATTGCAATGAAATGGTTACTACACAAGTCCTAATTCAATTATGACAATCAAGCCTTTTTAAATACTCAAACCCTAATGTCTTAGGTGGAATGAGCCTAAAATCCCAAATTAAACCCTAATGTCTTAGGTGGATTAATCTGAGAATTTGCATAAAGAACCAAGACTTGTAAGATTGCAAGCACCCCAAGACCTATGTCTAGGCTCATGAAATACTTGGCAGTTGATTCATGATCATGCCTTAACATCAATATGTCAATTGTCTATCAAAGCAACATATCATTCCATGGGTGATCAAACCAAGAAAAGCGTTAAGAATAGAATCACATACTCATAACGAAATAGGGACTTGCATTAGAACAACCAAATCAAAATACAACTAAGTTCATAAAAGCTACATCTAACCCCAACAAAAAGGGGATTTAACTACTCATAAATAAGGAAAATACAAAAGAGAAAGAGAGAAGGGATGAAGAAAACTCTATAAAGAATCCTCCAACCTTCTTCCATTCCCATAGCAAGAAAAGCATCCCTTTTTAGGGTTGGAACCCTCTTCCAGCCGTCAGCCTCCAAGTGCCAAAATCTCTCCTTTGCAAAAGTCTGATGCTCTATTTATAGATGAGAGAAGTCTGGACCTAAAAAGTGTGCGTCACGGCCGTGACGGGTTCTTCCAGGGCGCGTATTCAAATTCTGGTCTGTCACGGCCGTGATGCTCATCACGGGCAAACCGTGATCGGTTCTGTCTGGTTCAACTAGCATGTCACGGCCGTGACTTCCATCACGGCTAGGCCGTGATGCTCTCTGTTCTTCAGGGTCCTTCTCATCACGCCCGTGATGGACATCAGGGCTGGGCCGTGATGACTTCTGATCTTCCCATTATGCTGATCACGGTCGTGACCAGTGTCACGGCCTGGGCGTGATGGCTTCTGCTTTAATGTCCTTCCCTTTGCTCTTCCTTCCCTTTTTAACCTGAAATTATAAGATAGCATTAGATGCTTTATTTGACTCAAAATTAGCTAAAATATCCTAAAAACTACTTAAGAGACTCAAAGTGTTGCTTGAGGATAATTAAATCCAATTTGGGCGAAAACGAGATATAATTAGCACAAAACCATGGTTTTTCTAGTTATAAAACTAGATGAGCCAGAGGCTCATCAAAATACCCCAAACTTAAACTTTGCTTGTCCCCAAGCAAACTAAAACTCAAAAAGACTCATACATGGCAAGCTTAAAGGATTCAATCAATTTCGCACAAATTTCATGCAATTTTATCAATACGATTTCTCTTCAATGTTTCCCCCCTTCACAACAATGTGATCCCCACACTCATTTACTTTAAACAAAGAATCCCATCATTCATGCAATAATCAATCTAAGAAAAGGATCCAAGATACACACAAAAGGGAGATCACCAATTTCAAACAGATGCCTTCCTCACAAGGGCATTTAGTATTTCACCCATTCACTCAAGTGTCTAGGTTATCAACTTTCACTCAATTTCGCATTTTAAGAGCACTTCCCATGAATTTGATTTTCATCTCAAACAAAGTTCCCACGAAAACATGCATGCATCATCAAAAGGTCTTTTAAAGGTTGTAATGGGGACCTGGCTAAAGGTAGGATATTCAAAGGTACTAGGCTTTACATCCCTAGGAATTAAGAGAGCATGAAAATTTTTAACTTTGATTTTCACTCTAATTCCTTTTTCCATTTTTCTTCTTTTCGATGCTTTGGATGGCTACAACCTGTTTCCTTTGGCACCCTTTTATTTTACCCCTTTCTTTTGGCATTTTTTTCTTCATTTTTCTTCTTTTTCTCTTTTTGCCTTTGGCTTCAACCTTTATTTTTCTTTTTCTTAACCCAGAATAACATATCAAACCCTTTTAGCCACCCCAAACTTAGTTTCTTACAACCCTTCTCTTGCTAAGCTTCCATGCTCTCCTAATCCTAAGATTGGGTTAACATGGTTTTTCCCCATTTTTTGGCTTATAACTCAAGGTCATCAAGAAACAATAGGCTTATTAGGCTCAATGTGGCTAACTAGGGAACATGCATTAGGGATTGGTTCAATTTAGGCCAAGTAGTTGTTTCAAAGAAAATTACCTAATTCATTTGATGCAACCACATAAACATGCAAACCATGAAGAGATTCAAGCAAATCCGGCAAAGTGCAACTTAAAAGTGGTTTACACAATTAAAAACAATGTTGGAGGCTCAAATTCCTCACCTGGACATTTTTTTCAAATTGTTTGACCAAGATACAATCCCTAATGTGTGCACCCATTCACCCCAAACTTATCATAAATTATGCAATCACAATAAAATTTCTCAAAGTTCAATTTTCAATTTTTCACATGGGGATCAATTTTCAATTTTCAAATCCAAGGGGAAATCATCAACAGTCAACATATATCATGCAGTCCATCTATGCTAAACTTAATAAAATCCATCAAGCTCACCGACACAACAGTCACACACATAAGACTCGAAACAAAGCAAAGCAAAGATAATTAAGAAGAGAAAGGGTTAGAAAAACTCATGAAGGCGCTTCCACCGGGATCCCACTACCTGTGATACAGCGGCCAAGGAATGCTCAAATTGTAACATAATCCTCCTGGATCCCATGGCATGCAGCCTGAATATGACAGTGAGCGCTTGACAATCATGGTGACTTCTTCAGGTGTGAAGGACTTTTCAATATCTCCCGGGTCAGAGATGACCTGTTTATCAACAAAGTCTTCTCAGTAAAAATGGGGTTCAACCTCTTGGACTGGCCATGGTGCCTTCATAGTTAAAGATTCAAAATCCAATTTCTTAGGCAGAGGTTTGAACTCCATCGTTGGTTGCTTCACAGTGGGAGGTGGCAAACAAGTAGAGAGGATCACTGGTGCTGCTTTGACTTCTGCACAATCTTCACTCACTGCATTATCAAATCCATCACCTTCCATGTATGCAGCAATCTTAGCACAAGCCACACAAGTGTTTCTCCCACACAATCAACACATGCATAGGAGCCAATAGAATCATTTAATTCCAAAAGTTCTTCATCATCCTCAAGCATGGTGAAATAGATGTCCTCAAAATGCATTTTCCTCTCAATCTCTTCAGTCAAGGGTTCAATGGGAGATGGTGCAACCGTGTCCTCACAAACAGGTTCTTCTCTTCTTGACTCGGTTGCTCCCACCTCTTCATCTTCCTTTTCATCCATTATGGCATCATCTTCATCATCATACATTATTGCATTACCTTCATCATCACCCATCAAGTTCCCATTTGACATTCCGGATAGTTGGTTCGAGATTTCCTCAATACGTACCCCGAGACTTCGAATGGTAGATTCTTGATTTTTTAAACTTTCCATTATTGTTGCCATGAAGTTCTCCATAACAATCTCCAAGTGAGACCGACCATCCGGAATAGGTTGCTCAAAATTGACTGTGATTTCGGATTTGAAGTTCTTCTAAGCAACTTCCAATGGTGATGGCTTATCATACCATTGAGGTGGTTGTGGTTGATATGAAGGTGTGGAAGATTCCCAATGTTCCTCTTGATCAATCCAAGCATTGTTTGGAGGATTCCCCCACCATGGAGTGGAGGTGCTGGGATATTGATTTCCCCATTCAGAATAGCCTACCACTGGTGGAGGAGAGACTGTTGCCCTTGACAACATATTGCTCACTTGTTGGATGTTTATGGACAATTCTAGCATATCTGCCCGCAGCTGTAACTCAGATATCTCAATTTCTTCATCAGCTGGATGATAATAATTGTAGTCCATGATCCTATCAATTCAAAGTCCACCTCACATACAATTAAAGCTCAAGATTGAAGAAGCACAAGTTCAAAATTTTAAAAAAAGAAATTAATTAGAACAAAACTAACAAAAGAAAGCTATCAAATATATACGAAGATAACAAAAATAAATTTGTCTAAATTAGTTGTCTCCCTTGTTACTAATGATATTGGCAAAGCCAATCCCCGGCAACGACGCCAAAAACTTGACACGACTTTTCTATAGGCAAGCGTACCTAGTCGTACAAGTAATACGGTGGTAAGACCGGATATCGTCCTCAGGGATCGGTTGCCACTTACCAATTCACAAACTCAACAACTATCTAGACTAAACTATGGTATGAAGTAAGGTCAAAACATAAAATAAAGAAAAGCAATAAAATATTTTTTGTCTTTTGGTTATTTAATAAAACACTTGGAAGGCAACAGAAATGTGGTTAAGATTGTCAGGATTATACTACACTAATCCTCCCTTAATTGCAGTGAAATGGTTACTACACAAGTCCTAATTCAATTATGACAATCAAGCCTTTTTAAATACTCAAACCCTAATGTCTTAGGTGGAATGAGCCTAAAATCCCAAATTAAACCCTAATGTCTTAGGTGGATTAATCTGAGAATTTGCATAAAGAACCAAGACTTGTAAGATTGCAAGCACCCCAAGACCTATGTCTAGGCTCATGAAATACTTGGCAGTCGATTCATGATCATGCCTTAACATCAATCTGTCAATTGTCTATCAAAGCAACATATCATTCCATGGGTGATCAAACCAAGAAAAACGTTAAGCATAGAATCACATACTCATAAAGAAATAGGGACTTACATTAGAACAACCAAATCAAAATACAACTAAGTTCAGAAAAGCTACATCTAACCCCAACAACAAGGGGATTTAACTACTCATGAATAAGGAAAATACAAAAGAGAAAGAGAGAAGGGATGAAGAAAACTCTATAAAGAATCCTCCAATATTCTTCCATTCCTAGAGCAAGGAAAACATCCATTTTTAGGGTTGGAACCCTCTTCCAGCCGTCAGCCTCCAAGTGCCAAAATCTCTCCTTTGCAAAAATTCTGATGCTCTATTTATAGATGAGAGAAGTCTGGACCTAAAAAGTGCGTGTCACGGCCGTGATGGCCCAGGCCGTGACGGGTTCTGCCAAGGGCGCGTATTCAAATTCTGGTCTGTCACGGTCGTGATGCTCATCACGGGCAGGCCGTGATCGGTTCTGTCTGGATCAACTAGCATGTCACGGCCGTGACCTCCATCACGGCTAGGTCGTGATGCTCTCTGTTCTTCAGGGTCCTTCTCATCACGCCCATGATGGACATCACGGCCGGGCCGTGATGACTTCTGATCTTCCCATTATGCTGATCACGGCCGTGACCAGTGTCACGGCCTGGGCGTGATGGCTTCTGCTTTAATGTCTTTCCCTTTTGCTCTTCCTTCCCTTTTTAACTTGAAATTATAAGATAGCATTAGATGCTTTATTTGACTCAAAATTAGCTAAAATATCCTAAAAACTACTTAAGAGACTCAAAGTGTTGCTTGAGGACAATTAAATCCAATTTGGGCGAAAACGAGATATAATTAGCACAAAACCATGGTTTTTCTAGTTATAAAACTAGATGAGCCAGAGGCTTATCAGACACCTGAAGAGGAAGCAAGAATAATAACTGAGAAGCCAATGTATGTTGCTGTTTTTGGTAAAATGAATATTGCCAACATGAATCTAAGCACTTACACTGCTGCTGCTTTGGCCAAGATTGAAGAAATGATGAAGGTCAAAGAAGAAATGGTTGAGCAAAATAATGTAGAAGTTCTTGGATTAACAAGGACAGTCAGCTGTTACCCTTCAATATGCACTTTCTCAGAAGAGGACAAAGAACCTGATCCTATCTCACAATGAGGATGAGAATGTTGATGAGGACAGGGTCCCCATCAGCTCTGTGTTGAAGAAACAAAGAATTACTGCCTCTGCTAATGTTGTCGATGTCCAAATTCCAACTGGGAGAAGGCAACCTTAGAGAAAAGCCAAAGCTGTCATACGAACTGAGGTAATTCTACCTGCTAATGATCCTGTCAAGATAGCAGTAGATGCCTTAGTTTCTAGCTTTGAGGATAGGATGGATATGGCTGTATATGCTTCTGTGAACCAACCTGAAATCCTAGATGATGTGTACATTCCTACACTGCCTTCACCACAAACAAATTCCCTTGACCGACCACAAATAGCCTCACCAGAAAGACCAAAATTCCCACCCATTATACCTAAGAATGACCCATGGTTCAACCAACCGGACAACTTGGTATAAGCATAGGTGCACATCTTCCAAAGATAAGAAAAATCAGATTTCCCTATACTGACCCATCTGTTATGTATGAGGATAAGGCTGAAAATTGGGCCAAAGTTAAAAGGGATTGGAAAATTCTGTTCCATAAGCATGAACCTGAACCTGTCTCTACCAGACCCTTCTATCCATTGCCTGAGTATAATTATGAACCGAAATCACATTATCTACCCCCGGCATTCACCTCACCCCGACATTCCTACCGACCTTCCACCATCCAAACTGTATAATCACCTTGGACCTCTCATCACCCATCTACCCCAAAATAAATTCCCTCACAGAAAAAATCTATCCTAACCTTGTCAAATATCCACCCTTCAAGGTTTTCACTGAAGGAGTTAAGATACACATCATCTCTAACTGGCACACAGACCCTGCCAAGATGAATCTCACTGATGACATCTCCAAAAGATCCAAATCCTTCAGGCATGTCCCCATCATTATGGACAATAACACCAAATGGCAGACCTTCAGACACCCTACCATTTATGGCAAAGCTGCTGATTTTGTTGATCTTCTTATGTATCAAATGCTGAAATGGGAGTTTGAGCACTTCAGGATTGTTAGAGCTGCAAACTTTGTCCCTCCAACTTAGTTGAGACATTCTTTGGTGACGACCAAAATTGGAATCAAGCCTTACATGATATGTCCAAGATTGCCCATGATTGACCTCAACTTAAGGATAAGGACAAGAAGAAGCAAAGATTCAGAGGAAAGAAGCCATAGAATAAATCAATAATGTTGGATCTTGATTCTAAACCCTTTGATGACACTCTGCTGGAGTATTGGGAATCTCTTCCAATTGAAAAAGTTTCCGAAACTGAGCCTGCTGCTAACTTCTGGAAATCTCACATCATTCATTGCACTAGAGAGACGTCTACTTCAGGTCTGACTCAAGAAGAGAAAAGAGTCATTCCTAAAGTTAGAGGCAAATGTGGCATTTTCCAAATGCAGATTCATTGGGCCAAAGAGATACCTGAACCAGTGCTGCAATATGCTACTTCACCTCTTCCATCACCATCTTCAGAGCATACTGATGAGGAAATTATAGTTGAAGACCCTGCTATGGAGATTGATTCTGTTAAATCAGACACCGAGAATGAGGAAGTTGCTGAGTCTACTCCTAGATCAAGCATTTCTGAGAAGCAATCATCTCAACCAATGGCTCTGACTATCATTCATCCATCAAAGCAACCTCAAACCTCCAGAGCATTGGACATTCTTCCAAGTCTAGCTCATACTCAAGATAGTGCTGAAAGCTCAAAACCCTCACTCTCACTGCCTCCAAATTTTGAAGAAATTATTGGAAGGATTATAGATGAAAGAGTAGAGACTAAGGGTTAAAGAACAAGTGAAAGAGCAGGTAGCAGAAGCCCTGGTTCCAACAAACGTCATGATGAACCAGATGATGAACATCATGCTGCAATTTCAATACAGTCAAAATCTACCAACTCAAATTCCTGCTCCTCCACCAAAACCAAATCCAAATCCAAATCCCCCTCCTCCACCTCCACATTCCTCTTAATTTCTCTTCTTTCTCTTTTATTACTAACAATGATGGTCCACTCCTTTTACCTTTTTGTTTGAAGACAAAAAAGGGGGAGAAAGGAAAGAGAATTCAATTTAATATGAAAAGTCGGTTTTTGAAAAGTATACACTTGTCTGCATATGCATGTCTCTTTATGTTTATGCCTTGACACACTATATCTGTTTTGAATGCTCTGATACTGTTTACTGTGATTTATTTATTGCTTTGATATATCCTAAATCTACATTCTCTAACACTGTTTGATATGATATATTCTATATAAGTTTGATAAAGTCTATAATGCTTTGATACTATCCTAACTGATAAGTAATTGCACTGATCTAATAAGCCATATACATGTCTTTGTTAAAAGTTTGAATGCTTTGTCTTAGGGGGAGCTTTGTAAGTTCTCTTAGACTTTGCTACTCAAATTTAATTAGTTTTTGTCATCATCAAAAAGGGGGAGATTGTTGGAACCGAAGTGATTTGATTTAATTAGTCTCAAAGTTTTGATGTTAACAAAATGATTAAATTTGATTGGCAAAGTGTTAGTTGAGATCTAATAAAGTTATCCAGTTTTGTAGGATCACTTGAATCTTATAAGGTATGGAAACTTAGAAAAAGTTTTCATATATCTGCTTGGACTTTAAATAGGAAATCCACGTCCACCCGTGTAGACAGGCTGCTCAAAAGCTTGGTAAAGTTATTTATTTATTTATTTGAGTAGACTGAAACTTAAGTAGACGAGGCTTGAGAATTTCTAAGTAGACGAAATATTAAAATATTTCTACTGGACGGAATCTAAGTTTCAAATAAAACAGACGAGCTTGCCACGTCATCAGACGAGATCCTTTTAAGTGAGTAGACGGACTTTAATGCCACGCCACTAGACGGAGATCAAAATAACTCACTGAGATATAGTAAGTCCAAAGACTTGAGTAGACGAAAGGAAATGCCACGTCAGTGGTCGAGCAAAATGAAAGAGTGAATAGACTTAGTTTCACATATAACTAAGACTTGGAAAAATTATTTACAAACACAATTCAACACCCCTTCTTGTGTTTGTCTATGTCAACTTCAGAAAAATTTCTTTTAAGGGGTGTAGTAATGTAACATTCCGATTTTTAGGATTTTGTTTTACGTAATAGGAACATGTTAAGACTTGGATTAGGTATGTAACTTGTGGTTTAAGGCTTAGGAATCTTTGCATGGAAAGTACGCGGTCTTTTGGAGTCGGAAAGAACGTGAATGAAATCTAAGGTTTCCCGATTAGCGTCTTGGAGACGTCTGAGTGTGAAATAAGAATTTTAGAGTTAGAGATGAGATTAGTCCCTTTTGATGGTTTTAGGTTGTTTATTAGGTCCTAATGAGCCTATAATCAAATTTGAGCTCAATCGAACGTCGAACGGACCCCGAACGCAAGAGTTGACTTTTAGTCAAAAGTCAACGCTCAAGCGTGGGTGTATCCACGCTCAAGCGCCCAAGTCAACAGACAAAGGTCATGCTTTGACTTACCACGTGTCAATCAGGGCTGACGTGGCATCTTCTGATTGACTGCATGGCGTGGTGCCGTATCTGCCTTCCCATGCTCAAGCGTGGTTATTCCCATGCTCAAGCATGGACCTTCTCAGGCTCGAGCATGGGGACGCTGATGCACAAAAATAAAAGAGTGACTGGAGTGACTTTCACTTAGTCACTCAGCAGAAAATAGAGGGTGAGCGTTGAGAATTTGAGAGAACAGAAAGGAGAGTTCTATAGAGAGAGAGGGGGGAGAACTAGAGAGAGAGATAGAGTTTGAGAGAGGAAAGCCATTAAAGAACCCTAAACCACCATTGTTGAAAGCTTCGAAGCTAGAACTGCTTCTGTGAAACCATCACCTCAACTTCTTACACCGTTGGATTGTGTTCAAATTTGAGATGGAGGTTTTGGACTAGTAGTTCTTCATATCCAACGGTTGAAATTTCTGTATGTTCCCCCGAGTGTGAATTATTCAGTTCAGAAGTTGGAGAGAAACTCAACCCGAGTAGCTCCTGACCAGTCACTTTGAAAGGTTTATCCTAGGCTCATCCACCATTGGATCGAGCTGCAATTTTTGGAGAATGTAAAGGAAAGGTAGCTCTTTAATATCACCGTTCACCTTTTTAAACAAAGGTCTAGATTTTGAGATATAAGGCCAAAACATTGGAGGATTTTGTGGTGTTCGCTACAATTTTAGGTTCCTTACAATGTGCCTTTCACAATGTGACTCTTAGGTGGAATTTTGGAGGCTAGGAGGCCTTGGTTCCTTGATTGGAAGAATGGAAGATGTAGAGTGAGTGTTCGTTTTGAGATCTTTGGTACAAGTGTACGCAAGGTGAGGAGGAAGAAACCTTAATTATCGGGACAATAGGCATAGAATATGAACATTAACATGTGTGGGGATTATCAAACCCCGTTGATTGTGGGTTGATAAAATGATATGTGATTATATGCCTATCTAAGTATATGATGTATATTTAATATGTCGGTTATGCCTATATGATAACATGCGTAAGTGATGTATAATTAATATTTTATTGATGTTATGATGATATGTTCACTATGTGGTTGATAAATTGATGTGTGATAGATTAATCTTGGTGATACTTTGGAGATGGGTGATATGAAATTAAGTTGATAGTTTGAGTAGGAAGTTATGATGTTATGTGGTGATATTGAGGTTTTAGATGAAAAGGTGGTGTGAAATTATGTGGTGATGGATGCATGTGCATATTATTGCGTTGGTTAACCTTATGGGTAGCCGCAATAGCTGTTTGAGCGGCTACTAATATGAGGTTGATGTTGATGTATTGTGAACAACTACGACGAAAGTTGGATAGTTTTCACAAGGGGTCATATGACTAGCTATGATAAGCCGTTTGAGTGGCTATCATACGAGGTCGGATAATACTTGTGCATAGCTGCAATAGTTGTTTGAGTGGTTATTGCACAAGAGGTGTATCTGTGTATATGTGCACAGAGGGGCAATGTGAACAGTTGCAATAGTTGTTTGAGCAATTGTCACACGAGGTTGAGGTGGACTATCCGGAGCGACCGAGATGACGGCCTCATGTTGGTGACGGAGGAGTTAGTAGCCCAACTACCGACTGAACGTTGTTGTAGAATTGGCCAATCATGCATATATGACTAGTTATGCATTAGAATAAGTTATGATCCTAGTTACTGAGATGTTGAGGTTGATTGATGTGACGATGATCTTGGGAGACGGTTGTATTTGTTTATATACATGTTGATAATTAGTATTTTATATTGTTTCCCCTTTATGATGATTAGAGTTTCTTACCTCCTGTATGTCTCTGTTTATATTTATTTTGGGTTTGGTTCATGATTCGAAGATGGAGATGAGCTTTTAGCTAGTGTCGAGACGAGGAAGGTGATGAGAATGCTAACGTCTCTCACGAGGACTTTAGAGTTGAAGTTGAGTTTTTTTTTTAGTTATACCACGACCAGTGGAGTGTCAATTTTTGGTTTATGTCATTGCTTCCTTCATAACTCTGATATGTTGTATATATGTTTTATTGATTTAAAATACATGCGGTAAATATTTTAAAATTTCTAATATTATTTTATTACATGCATCTGCATAATGTGGCGCCCAAAAAAGGGTGTCACGGGGAGCTATGCATTGCCCCATCTGGTTTATGACTTTGTGAACATTTTATGTTATTAATGAAAACTGTGTGTATGCATGAAAAATCATTTGGGATTATTGTATCTATTTATTATTTTTTAAGTCTTTATTGTAGTTGAAATTTTTATTTTCTCTCCCCGGCTATTTACGTAAGACCAGTAAATAAGTTTGAATTGGAAACATATTTGATTTTATAAACTGTTTTAATCGATACCTTCGTTTTTCAGAGGAGACGTTTCAAAAAAAAAATTATCTAAGAATTTTTACCTTAATCAATTTTACTAGTCTTAATTAAAAACTAGACATGATACACCTAACTGCAATGATGAAAGCTACTTAATTAGCTAGTAGCAGGGGAACGTATCTGCATCTATGTTATATGTAACATTTAATTTGCGGCATTGAATTGATTTGCAGGCAGTGTTGCTTCAGGGTAATTTGCTTCTCAGGCGGCGGCGTTGCTTCTCAGACGGTGGCCACGGGTTGGGGAAAGACGAAAGTGAACAGTTCAAAAGTAAGCAGCTCACGGGTTGGGGAAAGTCAAGTGGGTTGGACAGATTTCCATTTCATTTCCACTGATTTGGGTGGTGGGGGATAGAGAGAACCCGCGGGGCAACCCTGCTCACCACGGGATGAACCCGGATAATCCACGGATTAAGTGAGTCGGGCCAAAATAATCAGGGATCAAAGTGAGTATGTTTTCTATCAACCCATCTATGAGTTCGGTTGGCCGGATTGACTCACGGGTTATAATCCATATTGACAGCTTTACAGTGTTTCAACCATACTACCACCGGTGACTATGCAATTAATTTTCTTCTTTTTTAGTTTGTAAATTATCTTTATATTAGGAAAGGGTATCTTATAACTCAAAAAATGTTATGAAACTATTTAGTTAATCTAAAAGAATATGTCTTTTTCTTATGTTATAAAGTAACACCATTTATGGTTGCGGGTAGATGTTGAAAACTATGGCTGAAACTTACAAATATTTTTAATATTTTCAATGTTAGAAAATGTGTCGAAATAATGGAACTATATATGCATAAAACAAGCTATCACATCATTCATGCACCATTCGTTCGTAACATCCAGTATTTTTGTATCTTTAAAATTATTATTTAACACAAATTATAAATTCTATTATGATGAGAATGTTGAATACATCATTAATGTCTCAATCATGGCCCCTCTCTGGTGAGGTCTAAAGCAAGAGTTTTGATAGTTTCATTCTTGGACAGGCCCTAATAAATGCCAATGTTTGATGTGAATTAACTTGAATGTTCTTATAGCAATCCTTTTAACTTATGCTTAAAATATAGTATAATGATGAATAATAAAAATTCCGTAGGAGATCCTTGTAGAGATCAATTTAATTTGAGTGGGTTAATGAAGGGACAAGCACATCTCATTGATGTATTAAGGAGACATATAATGAAGATTTTAATATTAAAAAAGAATATCATGCCAACTCAAGAAGTTTTATAGGGTTTCTTAAATTATGTCTTTTCCTCATGTAATAAAGTTATCCAACCATTTTTATTGCATGTAGACGTTGAAGTACAGACTTTCCTATCGTTCAATATTACTCCATCTCTTTGAAAAAAGTTAATTAATATAAAACGTGAATTTGTTACTAATAAGAACCTAAAATAAATCATAAAATCCTTACATTTTAATTAAATTAACTTAGATCCCAGTAACCCACGATATTTTTAATTATTTATTGAGTTGGTATCTGAACTATTTGAGAATTTTTAAATAGGTCCCTGAACTAAAAAAAAATTCTAATTAGGTCTCTGGACTTATATAAAACTTTCAATAAGGTCCCTAAATTAAAAAATTTCTAATTGGGTCCCTGAATTTATATAAAATTTTCAATTGGGTCCCTATGATAGAAAGGTGACTACATAATATAATAAATAATGAAATGGTAGATGATGAAATTTAGAAAAAAATACTGTTTTAAAAATAATAAAATGACAAAAGTTGAATATGAGAAAAAATCTCACTATTTAAAATAATAATAATAGTAATAAAATAAAAATAAAACTTACAAAGAAAATTTATTGTTTAAAATAATAATTAAATAAAAATATGTCAAATTGAGAGACAAAAATTAGTTCCTGAAATGATAATAAAAAAATAATGAAAAATATTATTGTGTTAGAAAATTCATGTTTTATAAAAAAATATTAAACCTCAATTAAAAATATACATTTTTTAAATAGTAATATATTATTAAATATTTGACTATGTTTAATCTCTTAACACTTTGTTATAAAACATGAATTTTCCAACACAATTTCATATTTCATATTTCATTATTTTGTTATTATCATTTCAAGAACTAAATTTTATATCTCAAATTTATATATTTTTATTTAATTATTATGCTAAACACTTTTCTCAGTAAGTTTTATTTTTATTATTTTTATTTATTATTATTATTATTTTAAATAGTGAGTTTATTCTATCATATTCTTTTTTGTTATTTTATTATTATGTCAAACGATATTTTTTAAAAGTTCATCATCTATCATCTATAATTTTTTATTTTATATAGTCACTTTTATACTTTAGGGACCCAATTGAAAATTTTATATAAGTTCAGGGATCCAATTAGAAACTTTTTAGTTCAAGGACCCAATTGAAAATTTTATTATAGTTCAGGACCTAATTTAAAACTTTGTTTAATTCAGGGACCTACTTGAAAATTTCCAAATAGTTCAGGGACTAACTCAAAAATTAAACCTTTTAATTTATGCTTAACATATGGTGTCATATCATTCGTTCACCTTTCGTACAAATATTTAGCACTATTTTTTTTTTCTTTTGGGCTTTTGTCTTTATTTTTTTATCAAGGCTTTTGTCTTGATACCCAAGAACGTTTGGATGAGATGGTACGGATCTCTTCCACCTTAACCAGAGGTCTCGAGTTTGAATCCTGACCTTGGGAACGCAACAACATTAAAACTCTTGAGGGAGAGCTTTGCCACCCTTGTGATCCTGTCCGGCTCGAGGAACTAGTCTCTGCAGTTGCGCGCGAAGGATACCCTGAGAAAAAAAAAAAGGCTTTCGTCTTGATCTATCTTAAAAATAAAAAGAACAACATGTAAACAAAATGAAAGTTCTTAGATAATGATGAGTAAGATTTTCATACAAGATCCTTACGGAGGTTAAGTGATTATTTAAGTAGGTAAGGGATAAACTAGGAGTGTTCACGTCCAAACCGATAAAAAAAACCAAAAACCAACTAAAAAATCGAAAACCGAGCAAAATCGATGTCAATTATATTTTTTTGGATCTTGTTTTGTGAAAACCGACCGGATCGAATCAGATTTTAGATTACTTTTTAGAATTGAATCAATCCAACCCAAACCACGTATATAAAATTTAATATATGTTTATTCTATTTTTTGCATTATTAATTTTTTATTTATTGATTTTTTTCTATTAATACTTACTAGTTTGATTTCACGTAATTTTTTATTATTTCTAATGTTCCAAAGATAAATAAAAGATGTTTTGAAACTAGATGATGATAATGATATTTATTTACTTTATACATATTTTTTGAAATGTTGTTATATGAATAAATCAACAAGTATATATAGTTTTAAGAATTTGTTCAATTTTGCTTATAATGATGTCATATAAAAATGTAATTATATGTGGGTAAAAACCAAATCAACCAATCCAAATTTTATTTAATCAGATCAGATTTTTTCAAGGAAGCAATCTATCAAACCGAACAAAACCGATCCACATGTTGTTTTAATCTTTGGATTAGATGACTTTTTATCTTAAAATCGACCCCAACACCCCTATGACAAGTACATCCCATTGATGTACTAAGGAGACATATAGAAAGATTTTAATATTAGAAAGAGTGTCATGCAACTCTAGAAATGCTATGAAATTATTTAATTGACATCAATAGCGTGCGTCTTTTCTTAAGATTATATAAAGCGATGAAACCCTTAGTAGTTGCTTGTAGATACGTTGAAAACTATGGCACAAACTTTGAAGTTTGTTTATGTCTTGATCTTTTTCTCTTTCTTTCTTCTAGATGTTACTCCATTTAGTAAGACCTCGTCATTTTAATTTCTATTTCCTTAACTTACATATATTCTTGGATTTAATTGATATATATTGATAGTGTAAAGTTTTTTATACTGTCAATCAATCAGAAATAAACATGTCATTAGAAATCTTTGATTCTTATCATAACAATCTTAAAAAATCATCAACTTCATGATTTCTGATTGATTGTCGGTGTAAAAATCACAACTTCATGATTTCTGATTGGTTGTCAGTGTAAAGATTTTTACACTGACAATATACAGAAATTAAACTCTATATGGTTTCATTGCCTTTCAATAACATTTCTTCATTTTTGCATTACATTGCAGGTCATATAAACTGTACAAGTAACTATGACTGTTTGAAGTTATGCTCTCCTATGGGTAAAATTCCGTTTTGCAACTGGGGAATTTGTGTATGTGCGCGATAACCGTTTAGTTGTTTTTACATTAAGTTTGCATCTATGAATTTATTTTCACATCATAAAGTTTTTTATTTTTATCAATTTATGATTTTCCCCATAATGCAGATTATATTCATCTTATCTTTCAATTTTTATGACAATCTCAACAGACAATACAATTATAATATCCTAGTACTTTAAACTGTGTTTGCTTACTAGTATATGTATCGGGGCCATGCACGGAGAATATGCTAATTTTCAGGATTTTATCGAAAAAATATGTAATTGTAGATTTCATGTTTTTAGTTTAAAAAATTTGTGGGGAATTATATATAAAAAATTATTGATTTATAAGGTTAATTATGCAAAAATATTTGAAAGTGCTATTATCAAAATATACAAGATAAATCTTCATATAAGTTTAATTATAAGGTTTTTTGTAATCTATTTGATTTATAAACATTTTCTCTTAAAAATTTATTTGATTTTTTACTCTTATCACCGGTAAGTTAACCAATTTTATAAACTATATATATCTATCATATTTCTTATTCTTTATTCAAAATCCATTTGATTTATTTCACATATTTTTCTTGTGCAACAATTTTTATAAAACATATTTATATATCATATTGTTTTTTGTCTTCTCTCTTGAAAATCTATTTGATCTATCTCTTCTCTTTGTCTGCCGCAAATTAACCATTTTTTGAATACATACATACATACATACATATATATATATATATATATATATATATATATATATATATTATTTCTCTTGTTTTTTCGTGCAAGTTCACCATTTTTATAAAATATATTTATCTATCATATTAATATTTTTATTCTCTCTTAAAAATCTATTTGATTTATTTCTCCTCTTTTCCCATGCAAGTTTTATGATATTTGTTTTTCTTTTCTCTTGAAGTTCTATTTGATTTATTTATACTTTTTTATATGCAAGTTAACAATTTTTAGAAAATAGATTCATCTATCATATTATCTTTTGATTCTCTCTTGAAAACTATTTGATTTATTTCTCATATTTTCCCTTACAAATAAACAATTTTCAGAAAAATATATTTATCTATCATATTATTTTTTATGATAAAAACTAAAACAATGACTGCATTCCAAGCTGATTAATAATTATTTATAAAGTAATGCTAAATACTTCCCAATCTTGGAAGTCATATGAAATCATTTTATTTTGTCTTGAAAACTTATTTGATTTATTTCTCGTCTTTTCCTGTTCAAATTAACTATTTTGTATTTTTAAATTTTCTTATAAATTAGAACTAACCATTTTTTTCCCACTACCTCGGTATTACATTTCTATTGTGATCTTTAAGGTTACTTTGTAAGCGAGAAATACCTCTTTAGACTTTGCACACAATTGTGGCAAATGATAAGATGATTTACCATATAATATTCATGTATCAATCAGTATATAGGTAGGTTGAGTGCAATGTAGGTGGCATATGATAAATCACTGACTACTTATCTTTTATCAATGACAGACTTGTCACAACCCTGAGGATCTTCTTCCATAGTTACCTGCATATAATGGCAACAACTCAACCATATTGCTTCAGGAAAATGACAGGTAAGCATGAATATATTTTCTACTATGCCATTTTGAAAATGAAAGGTTGCCTAGCTAATTTGTTATCTGGTAATTTGATTTTCATATTAGTAGTCATTTTCTTAGGTATTGAAATAGAAAAATCTCATCATAGTGATTCATATCAAACTTGGATTTCTTCAAAGTCTTTGCTCTTCATGAAAGGCAATTGCTATTGTTTTAACTATTCCTTATATATGTGAATAGAAAAAACTAAATAGTACTTAGCATGGTTAAAATAATGCAATTGTCATTGGAGAGATATTGAATATATATGTGATCCAAACACAAAAATAAGGTAATTAAAAACAGTTGACGATATTGTTAAAGCCTAACCTCTAAACATTGTCAAATACTTCACGATACACAACATTTTTGGTAGATGTGCACATATTTTTTTTTTCATCATCTAGAATTAGTATCTTAAGACCCTTTGAGCGCAATTGACCAACACTACAGTCATGCCTTGAAAGATAAATACAAACTTGAGAAACGGATTGTCCCTGGCTTTTTTTTATTGTCATCACAAAATATAAAGCAAGTGAAAATTGTCTCCGCTGGAATTTAAACGGTGATCCGGGATCACTTGACACCAAATTCATCCGAGGAATAAATATTTTGTCCCCATCCTACCAACACCGAAACAATATGGTAGTGCACATCTATATTATATAGCAAATTCGAGTGGAGGTCAATCAAAACTGAATATTATAATGGCCGTATAATGCTTCACCTTATTTTAAGGTGAATATTGATTGTTGATCGAACATATATATACTAAAAATATTTGAGTTATCCTCTGCTTGTGCGATATCAATTATATACGTGGCACATATGATGATATATTTTATTTTATTTTGAAATAGTATTACGTTTATTCAGTGCAATTAAAATTTTCTATCTTTCATTTGAATTCTTTCATTACTAAGCTTCAGTAATAATACTCGAAATAATATAGTCATTTTCAAATTGCATATCATCTCAGATATTATATATTGATTGCTTGTCTTATGTTACTAACACTCATTTACCAATCATTTTGATTTCTTCCCTTATTTAGCTTCAATAATCATTCTCAAAATAATATACTCAGCTTCAATAACACTGATCACTTGATTTCTGCTACCTGTTATTAATGTCATGATCTTTTATTGCTTCATTTCAAAAGTGCATTATTCTAATCATGCTTTCTGTTTTTTCTCATATGAAGAATGGCAGCGGCTGATTAATGTTTTCTATTATTAATTTAAATTGGATAATATAATAATGCTTTTGTGGAGAGTTGTTGATTTAGATGATTTAAATTACACAAATCATTATCACCCCAGTGTTGATAATTTTCTAAATATATTGCCCCCTTTATCTTTACATTAATGTTGATTGAATGTACATGCTTTTAACTGCTAACAATTATTTTGAATTTAGATCAGTTTAATTAAAATGTGATCATATTGGAATTTGTTTATGATTGATCCTATTTTGGTGTCTAGCATTTAACAATTTGATTCATACTATTACTAATGAGTATTAATTGAATGTTAATTGTAACCTCCTTCTATAATGGCTCATTCATTTGCAAATACGGATTGTTTCCTAATTTACACTATTATTAAACGTCATTTTTTAATTCAAAATAAAAAATTAATTTAACTAATAATGTTTTGTGTCAAATGGAGGAGATGATGACATCTAAGCAAAAATGGGAGGGAAGCCCTATGGTGAAGTCATGTTGAAAATTTTCCTTGAAGAAGTGCATGAGAAGGTGCCATTTTGAGATTATTCTCAAATGTTTATGGTATATATATGGAGAACGACAATAAGATGAATAAATTCTAAGCTACTTGAAAAAAAACATTATTATGTAATAGTTTCTGATATAATCAATAATTTATTTCACTTTTGTGTTTTGCTTTAATAATGGTGGGTAAAAACTAGGGAAAAGGTTATACTTTTTTTTTCGATCTACTTCGAGGAGTATCCCACCGCCAACCTGTGACGGGGACTAATCTCCCGCGGGATGTTGTTCGGCACCTCGATGGGTGGCATCCCTCCCAGCTGAGGTTTTTTTTCATATCCAAGACTCGAACCCGAGACCTTGATTAAGGGATGAGAGACCTTTAACCACTCACGTCAACCTCAGTCGGTGGAAAAATGTTATACTTTATAATGCATCAAGTGAGTCATTGGAAGTAAATGGAAATATGTTTAAGGTAACATGATTATATACTTAAAGATAATAGATGAATATGAGAAGATGAATGTTTTCATATATGCTTATATATGTTGAGTTTGGTTATTTTAAGAATCAAATAAGCTATAATAAAGAGGATGATGATAAAATATACATAAGTTTAGATTGGATAGGTTTTTTTTTTTCCCAATAAAGAAGCATGCTAAGGCATCACAATGGGGAAGGCCATTCCAATTAGGTTAGCACCACCAATCCTATCAATCATCTGCACACTCCTAATTTAATAAAAGAAAAATAAAGCATACAAAAAAAGCAAGGGTGGACAAAACCGAAAGCCCAAGCAAAAGTCAACAAGATCTAAAACTTGGAGGATTATAAGATCCTGAGCAGAATTACTCATGCAGGCTTTGGTCGAGTGCAAACTGCGCTGAAGGAGATTTTCAAGCCTTCAAACTTGATTAAATTTCTGGACTTCCAAATGAACCAAAGGACATTAATAATTGCAGCTAAGAGAGTATGTTTAACCTGAACACTTCCTGCTTGATCTAGGATTACAAGGATAGCATTAATGTTAGAAGCATCAATTCTCATTCTAACCAGAGAGCTAAGCCAAGACCACAGCCTTAACAGCAAAAGGACAATTGAAAAAGAGATGCTCAATAGACTCCTCAGCCTTTCCATAAATGCTGCAGACCGAAGCAAGGGCCAGACCAACTTTCCTAATATTATCATCTGTAGGCAACTTATGATGACAAATTCTCCAAACTAAACAGGATCTGGATGGAGGAATAAAAGGTTGCCAAATAATCTTACCCCACTGAGATGAATTATGAACAGGATTGAGGTGAGTAAAAGCTTCCTTGAAGGAAAAGTTACCTGTTTGAGATTCAGTCCAAAGAAGAGAAAGTGGCCATGCATAAACATGGAAACAATATGAAGCCATGCCATGGAGAATAGATTAGAATATCGTCGATAAAAACAACGACAAACTGATCTAAATAAGGACGAAAAATCATATTCATGTAATCCATGAATATCGCTGGAGCATTCGTAACTCCGAATGGCATCACAAGATACTCGTAATGACCATAACGTGTCCTAAACGCAGTTTTACAAACGTCCTCCGCCTTCACACGAATTTGATGATAACCCGAACGTAAATCTATCTTTGAGAAAACAGCTGCTCCGCGTAACTGATCCATTAAGTCGTCTATCCTTGGAAGTGGATACTTATTCTTAATCGTCACCTTATTTAGCTGCCGAAAATCTACGCATAACCGAGAAGTTCCATCTTTCTTCTTCACTAATAACACTGGAGCTCCCCAAGGCGATACACTAGGTCTAATAAATTCCTTCCGCATCAGTTCCACCAATTGTCCTTTTAATTCCTCTAGCTCTGATGTCGAAATTCGATATGGTGCTATGGATATTGGTCCAGTGCCTGGAACCAGATCAATCGCAAACTCGATCTCCCGGACAGGTGGTAATCCAGGTACATCTTCAGGAAAAACTTCCAGAAAATCATTGACAACTGGTATACACTGCAAGTCTAACTCACTCTTAATGTCTAAGGAAAATAATAGCATGTATCCTTGTGCTCCCTCCTTTAAAGAAGCTTTTACTTGATTAGCAGTTAACAATCCAGAAATCTCATCCATAGGAAAAACTAGGGTTTTACGAGCACAATCTATCAAGATATGATTAGAAGACAACCAATCCATGCCTAAAATTACATCTAACTGTATTAAAGGCAAACAGATCAGGTTAACAAGAAAACGTTTATCCTGAATAATGATAGGACAATTCAAACAAACAGAAGTGACTACAACTGGCTTAGCAGTAGGAGTTGAAACAATAAGATAACACAACAAGGAAGAAACAGGTAATTTCAACAGTTTCACACAATCCATCGAGATAAAAGAATGCGTTGCACCTGAATCAAATAGTACAGTTAAAAGATTACCGTTTATATCACACTTACCTTGTATGAGATCGTCAGAATTCGAAGCCTCAGCTCCACTTATCGTATAAACTCTCCCTTTGGCTGTCGATTTATTTGTTCCAACGTGATTGCCAGTCGACTCCCGCTTTAGTATCTTGCAATACTTTGCCATATGTCCCATTTGATCACAATTATAACATTTCACTTCATTTCTAGGACAAACATTTGACATGTGACTGGGATCTCCACAGTTATAACATATCCTAATTTGACCTTGATTCTGATTTCTTTGACCTCCACTTCCTGATGCAACAAAATTCGAACGGTTCTGTTGTCGATTCTGATTATTTACTTGCGGACGAAAATAAGGTTTCCTCTGATTCTGTTTTCCTCTCCAACTCTGATTCTGATTCTTGAATTTAGAAGGTCCACCAACACTTCCTCTAGTATCCTTTCCTTTCTTCATCTGCCCGATCTTTCGACTCATTTCCACTAATGCTTGGAAATTACGAAGTTGTAGAGGTAAAACGGACTCCTTAATCTCAAATCGCAATCCCGCTTCGAAACGTTCACACTTCCAGCTTTCATTCGGTTGAGCTTGAAAGAAACGGAAGTATTTGGCAAGTGATTCAAACTTCGCCGCATACTCCTCCAACGATAAATCTCTCTGATATAACCCCAGAAATTGTCGTTCCCTCTCGATCCTTATACTCTCCGGAAAATATTTGTCCATAAACGCAGTTCGAAAAACATCCCAAGTAATGTCTTGATGCTCAGCCTCCAACAGTAACCTAGCACCTTTCCACCAATACTCTGCATCGCCCACCAGTAGGAAAGTAGCATAAGTGACCCGAACATCTGCCGGCGTAGCAACTAACTCGAAGATCTTTTCCAATTCCTGGATCCACAGATCAGCCTTCTCAGAATTTGCATCCAGACCAAACTGTGAAGGATTTTGACTTCGAAACGCATTCAAAGCCTTGCCTTCCGCAGCTTGCAGATTCTGAACATTCATCGCTGCAGTCTGATTTGCAATTGCCGCTGCCATGTTCTCCATTGCTTGAGCCGCATAGTCTACTCCTTCTTCATACTCCTCATTAATATTACCACGACCTCCTACACGACCCCCTCTACGGCCTCGTCCACGACCACGTCCACGTCCACGCCCAGCTTCTGGTTCTACCACTGGTTCCATAACTGACCTACAAATCACAATCAGTTAGACCAAAACCAGAAACTGAAACGCAAACTCACTCGTTATCACACATTACTTCTAATAAGTAATTCAAACAAATCTAAGTCAGAGATCACACAACATAGACATAACAGACCTATTTTCCGACATTCCCGAAAGACTCGACCAGCTCTGATACCACAAAATGCGACACCCTACTCTAGGGTCATCCCATTAATACCCAAATATAAATATATAATTATATAACGCTGGTCACTTTCGGAAAATATAATTTAGGGTGACTAACCTTATATAAAAATAGTGCTTAAAATTTTTTTTTTTTAAACATACAACATACAACCATTATAAACATAAACAACATATATGTACTTCCATATATATACATATACTTCATCGTTTACATACACAACTCCTATACTAGGAGATATCAAAAAGGCCTTTAGAAGCATAGGCTATTCTCCATCAAACTAAGCAAAGAAGATAAAGATATATACATATCAACAACAACTGGTTCAAAACCATCTCAAAAACTAATGGCTCTAAGAAGCCAAAATAAAACTATCAAGACTCACTACCCCCGGAAACTATACCTAAAGCTGGTCAAGCTAGTGAAACCCATTGGGAAGACCATAAGGATCAATCCCACCTACAATCGATGAGTCGATGATGATGCCTCCGCTCCGTTGCTTCATCTGAAGTATCTTCATCATCCACTGCAGGAGGTTGAAACTCCGGATCGTCCTCTAGGTATTCCTCTGGATCTTCCTCACCTTCAACTAGTTCTCCTTCAACTGGAGGTTCCCCATTTCCTAATATCTGAAGAGGTTGAGGTTGAGGTATAGGATCCATCATTCTATGCTCTTCCAGATATTGAAGATACAGCCAAACCGGTGGTAACGATACCTCGATTGTTTCTACTACATGAGTTCTCTGATTGGGTCCTTCTTCTAACCTTCCAATAACTTCAGTACTGGGGCCATGGTAGGTGGCGCTAAGTGCCCCAATATTTATCTCCCAGGCACCACCATACTGTGCCCGATCAAAAGTGAGTGTACGAATCCTCGACTGCACCAAGGGTACGTCCGGATTCATCTGAATATGTTGTAAGAGTGAGAAACCAATACTTGGATCTTACTCAATAACCACACTCTAGCCATCAAATAGCACATTAACATTTATCACGTACAATTAGTTATAAACTAACAGTTTATCAGTGGATTCAACACCCCAAACATCATCCATAAAATTATGCATGACACTTCTATTCATCATCTAATTTTTCGTCCTAATCTCATGAGATATCCCAACATCATATGAGTTGATCAGACTCCCTAGCCACACTGGCTAACTTGGCTAACTGCCAACAGGTGCGCAACCTCTTCCCATCTTAAAAAAACAAGGCATACACAGCCAGGCACTCACAAGGCCAAACACATTGCTAATGTCCACAACCAGTGGCACTATACCATTAGCAAGTAAGATGGGGTCTCAATGTCCTCCCTAGGCACATGAGATAAATGCATATCGAAATTACCTCAGCCGCCGGTAATTAATGCATTAAACCACAAATCGCAGGCACGTCTGCCACATGCATGCAAAACACTTTTGTTTTGTTCTTTTCTTTGTGCTCAATCTTTCTCTTGCCGAAGCTCAAAATAGCTTACGACTCACATAGTTTTAAAACACTTTTTAAAACTTTCATTACAACACAGGACCTTACTGTCCGAGTGCTCAATCACGACACCTCTCGACCGGTGCACCAGTCCTAGGTTCGTGCTTCTAGAAAACATCTTCAATATTTTATCACAGTATACCTCATGTATACAATATAGGCCCTCAAAGTCCAAATGACTGAGTCCATCACAACACAGAACATTAGTACCCCGACGTCTCGGTTACTAAGTCCAACTGTATTTTCAACATTGTTAAATCAACTTTTGATTTTTAGAAATTCTTTTCTAATGGTAGAAATTCATTATAAAAACTTAGTTTTTCACAAACCAATGAGTCACTTGAGGTTTAACTTCCTCAAAATAGATACTGCCATTTCAAAAATACTTGCCGTCTAGATTTTCCAGATTTGCCGTCAAATTTTATTTTTAAGACTTTTAAGCCAAAAACTTAACTTTTTTCACTTAATTAATTTTCTAAAATCACCATTAACTTGTTTTCACCAATTAATTTAATAAAAGAATATTTTGTAATATTCTGGGTTTTCTTACGTCAAATTTAACAGTACTAAAATATTTTTCAACACTCTTTATTCTTCTCAAAAGAAATTCCCTTTGATATCATATACCAATAATTTGCCACTAAAACCTTGAATATAATTCGACGAAGCTTCTTAAAGCTTTTATCCGACTTTCTTATTTGTGCACTAACCACTGTCAGGCTTCTCACACATCAAACAACAATTATATCACAGATATTTCCCAGGCAGATCATGCATCACAGTTCATAATATAATTGCAAATAAACAATTAACGCAAAATAAACCACACAGATACAAATAACACAACAATAAACAACATAAATAAATACTAACAAACAATTAATTACAAACAACCATTGGATAGCATATAGCCATTGAATAGAATCCTTCTCGGTGTCCCCCCCTTACCTCTTGAAGACTCCTTGTTCAACTTACAAACTCCTTCAGAATTTCCGTTACCTTGTAAACTTGTACTCAACTAACCTTCAATTATTATAACCATAGAGTTACAAATCAAGAAACTAAAACATTCTAAACCCTAATACATAGTCACGGCCTCTAGGGTTTTTGAATAACTAAAACTTCTAATCATGATTAAGTTATGGATTAATGATCCTTAATTAACCTAAATCATAGATTATCAACTAAACAACTAAGTTTCAAACTCAAAACTTCCTAACTCTTTTATACATAGATTCAGCCTCAATAGGTTCATAAAGCTAGGGTTCTTAGTTTAACAAATCATCTTGGATTTAGAAAGCATACTTACTAAAAACTTGATTTCTAAGATCATTTATGAAAATCATGAACAAAACTCAACAAAACTCACCCATTTAGGGTTCGGCCAAGATGAATATTTTTGAGTAAAATAGTCATTTTAAGAGACTAACATGGATTAGAGTGTGTAGTCATACATGCCATATAGAATACATGATCATACATGAAAACACATGAACAAAACTCTACCAACCCTAAGGTGATAGATTCGGCCAAGGCTAGTTTTTCAAGAAAGAGATTTTTGATTACTTCATGCTCTTGGATTTAGATAGTAGACATGATATCTAGAAGATAGAAAGTAGTTTCATCATCATTAGATTTTCCTAGGATTTATTATGATTTTTCAAAGTTCTAGGGTTTGAAACTTGAAAATGATGAACAACCATGATATAAGTCTTGAATCAAGAAACTTAATAAAGAACATAGGCATGATTAAGAATAAAGATTAGGATTTACCTCTTGAAAATCAATGATAAAGGAAATCCAAGAACTTGCTTTGCAACTTAGAACTAAGAAACTTGGAAACTTTAGAGTTTTTAGAAAGCAAATGACCAAAGAACTAAATGAAAAGTGAGAGGAGGGTATTTATAGTGTGAGTGGCGACATCTCAAGAAAATTCTATATGAAGATGAGTTGTCGTGTTAAAGGATCAAAATGCAATTAAGTTCTAAGGACCAAATTGCAAAGATTCCAATAGTTGAAGGACTAGTTTGCAAATAGACAATAAAATGTCATGATGATGATTTTAATCACATTAAATGCTAGCTTGTCTTTGACTTGCTTGGCTGATTTTTATGAGTGAAAGACAAGTTAAGACAATTCAATGTATTTAGGAAGAATCAAGAAGCTTGTAGAAAAATCTAGGATAAGATAGAAACTTATGGAAAATTCTAGAATCAACTTGATAAATCCAACAACAATGGGCAGCCACACTTCACATGGGCTTACGCATTGGGCTTGAAACATTTGGGCTTGGTTTCATTTTCTTGTTTGTTGTGGGGCCCACTTGAAGATTTAAGCCTTTAAACCTAAGATAAGAAACTTAATTGGGCTTTATGGACTCAACTATGAATTAGAAAAGTTTGGGCTTATAAGCCACGACTATTTAAGGTTATAAACAAGGATTCTAGCCCAATCCACTTAAAAAAACGAAAAAAACTAATTTAGGGACAAAAGGGTAATTTACAGAAAGTTCAGGGGCTTAACCGTAAATTTTGAAATTTTCTATTTAACCCTGAAAAACCTTCTAGACTTAAAAATATGATTCATCCCCTTGAATCATCTCAAAATCCTAAGATAAACCCTCTTACTACTCTTAGAAACTCTAATTTCCCTTCCGTCGTCTACCCGATTACGCTTTCCGCCCATAATACATAAATTATTTTTTTTTTTTTTCTGAAAAAAAATTCTAAAAATACAAAGTTGTAGAAAATAAAATACTAAACTTAAGTCTTTCGTTCACGAATTAAAATTAGGTCTTTTGAGCAGTATTATTATACTGTCAATGGAATTCGCAGGCCGGGTTTCGCCTGAATTTCCAACCTAAATTTTAATTGAAGTTTCCTACGGTCAAGTAGGATTGAATACTATCCTCTGTTCAGTTAGAATAATTTTATAAAACTCTAATAAATTTATAAACCTATTTATATGTATTACTGTTATTTAAAACAGTGAAATACAGGGTGTTACACCTTAGTTTCTAGCTTTGAGGATAGGATGGATATGGCTGTATATGCTTCTGTGAACCAACCTGAAATCCTAGATGATGTGTACATTCCTACACTGCCTTCACCACAAACAAATTCCCTTGACCAACCACAAATAGCCTCACCAGAAAGACCAAAATTCCCACCCATTATACCTAAGAATGACCCTTGGCTCAACCAACCAGACACTGGTATAAGCCCCAGTGCACATCTTCCAAAGATAAGAAAAATCATATTTCCCTATATTGACCCATCTGTTATGTATGAGGAGAAGGCTGAAAATTGGGCCAAAGTTAAGAGGGATTGGAAAATTCTGTTCCATAAGCATGAACCTGAACCTGTCTCTACCAGACCCTTCTATCCATTGCCTGAGTATGATTATGAACCTGAAACTGTTATCTACCCCCAGCATTCACCTCACCCCGACATTCCTACCGACCTTCCACCATCCAAACTGTATAATCACCTTGGACCTCTCATCACCCATCTACCCCAAAATAAATTCCCTCACAGAAAAATCTATCCTAACCTTGTCAAATATCCACCCTTCAAGGTTTTCACTGAAGGAGTTGAGAGACACATCATCTCTAACTGGCACACAGACCCTGCCAAGATGAATCTCACTGATGACATCTCCAAAAGATCCAGATCCCTCAGGCATGTCCCCATCATTGTGGACAATAACACCAAATGGAAGACCTTCAGACACCCTACCATTTATGGTAAAGCTGCTGATTTTGTTGATCTTCTTATGTATCAAATGCTGAAATGGGAGTTTGAGCACTTCAGGATTGTTAGAGCTGCAAACTTTGTCCCTCCAACTTAGTTGAGACATTCTTTGGTGACGACCAAAATTGGAATCAAGCCTTACATGATATGTCCAAGATTGCCCATGATTGACCTCAACAAGGATAAGGACAAGAAGAAGCAAAGATTCAGAGGAAAGAAGCCATAGAATAAATCAATAATGCTGGATCTTGATTCTAAACCCTTTGATGACACTCTGCTAGAGTATTGGGAATCTCTTCCAATTGAAAAAGTTTCCGAAACTGGGCCTGCTGCTAACTTCTGGAAATCTTACATCATTCATTGCACTAGAGAGACGTCTACTTCAGGTCTGACTCAAGAAGAGAAAATAGTCATTCCTAAAGTTAGAGGCAAATGTGACCTTTTCCAAATGCAGATTCATCATAATAAAGGACATTTTGGGGCTTCTTGTTACCAACCTCAATCTTGAAAATGAAAACACTATTCATTGGGCCAAAGAGATACCTGAACCAGTGCTGCAATATGCTACTTCACCTCCTCCATCACCATCTTCAGAGCATACTGATGAGGAAATTATAGTTGAAGACCCTGCTATGGAGATTGATTACATTAAATCGGACAACGAGAATGAGGAAGTTGCTGAGTCTGCTCCTAGATCAAGCATTTCTGAGAAGCAATCATCTCAACCAATGGCTCTGACTATCATTCATCCATCAAAGCAACCTCAAACCTCCAGAGCATTGGACACTCTTCCAAGTCTAGCTCATACTCAAGATAGTGCTGAAAGCTCAAAACCCTCACTCTCACTGCCTCCAAATTTTGAAGAAATTACTGGAAGGATTATAGATGAAAGAGTAGAGACTAAGGGTTAAAGAACAAGTGAAAGAAGCGGAGGTAGAAGAAGCCCTGGTTCCAACAAACGTCATGATGAACCAGATGATGAACATCATGCTGCAATTTCAATACAGTCAAAATCTACCAACTCAAATTCCTGCTCCTCCACCAAAACCAAATCCAAATCCAAATCCTCCTCCTCCACCTCCACCTTCCTCTTAATTTCTCTTCTTTCTCTTTTATTACTAACAATGATGGTCCACTCCTTTTACCTTTTTGTGTGAAGACAAAAAAGGGGGAGAAAGGAAAGAGAATTCAATTTAATATGAAAAGTCGGTTTTTGAAAAGTATACACTTGTCTGCATATGCATGTCTCTTTATGTTTATGCCTTGACATACTATATCTGTTTTGAATGCTCTGATACTGTTTACTGTGATTTATTTATTGCTTTGATATATCCTAAATCTACATGCTCTAACACTGTTTGATATGATATATTCTATATAAGTTTGATTAAGTCTATAATGCTTTGATATTATCCTAACTGATAAGTAATTGCACTGATCTAATAAGCCATATACATGTGCTGTTAAAAGTTTGAATGCTTTGTCTTAGGGGGAGCTTTGTAAGTTCTCTTAGACTTTGCTACTCAAATTTAATTAGTTTTTGTCATCATCAAAAAGGGGGAGATTGTTGGAATCAAAGTGATTTGATATAATTAGTCTCAAAGTTTTGATGTTAACAAAATGATTAAATTTGATTGGCAAAGTGTTAGTTGAGATCTAATAAAGTTATCCAGTTTTGTAGGATCACTTGAATCTTATAAGTTATGGAAACTTAGAAAAAGTTTTCATATATCTGCTTGGACTTTAAATAGGAAATTCACGTCCACCGTGTAGACAGGCTGCTCAAAAGCTTGGTAAATTTATTTATTTATTTATTTGAGTAGACTGAAACTTAAGTAGACGAGGCTTGAGAATTTCTAAGTAGACGAAATATTGAAATATTTCTACTGGACGGAATCTAAGTTTCAAATAGAACAGACGAGCTTGCCACATCATCAGACGAGATCCTTTTAAGTGTGTAGACGGACTTTAATGCCACGTCACTAGACGGAGATCAAAATAACTCACTGAGATATAGTAAGTCCAAAGACTTGAGTAGACGAAAGGAAATTCCACGTCAGTGGTCGAGCAAAATGAAGGAGTGAATAGACTTAGTTTCACATATAACTAAGACTTGGAAAAATTATTTACAAACAAAATTCAACACCCCTTCTTGTGTTTGTATATGTCAACTTCAGAAAAATTTCTTTTAAGGGGTGTAGTAATGTAACATCCCGATTTTTAGGATTTTGTTTTACGTAATAGGAACATGTTAAGACTTGGATTAGGTATGTAACTTGTGGTTTAAGGCTTAGGAATCTTTGCATGGAAAGTATGCGGTCTTTTGGAGTCGGAAAGAACATGAATGAAATCTAAGGTTTCTCGATTAGCGTCTTGGAGACGTCTGAGTGTGAAATAAGAATTTTAGAGTTAGAGATGAGATTAGTCCCTTTTGATGGTTTTAGGTTGTTTATTAGGTCCTAATGAGCCTATAATCAAATTTGAGCTCAATCGAACGTCGAACGGACCCCGAACACAAGAGTTGACTTTTAGTCAAAAGTCCACGCTCAAGCGTGGGTGTATCCACGCTCAAGCGCCCAAGTCAACAGACAAAGGCCATGCTTTGACTTACCACGTGTCAATCAGGGCTGACGTGGCATCTTCTGATTGACTGCATGGCGCGGTACCGTATCTGCCTTCCCATGCTCAAGCGCGGTTATTCCCACGCTCAAGCACGGACCTTCTCAGGCTCGAGCATGGGGACGCTGATGCACAAAAATAAAAGAGTGACTTGAGTGACTTTCACTTAGTCACTCAACAGAAAACAGAGGGTGAGCGTTGAGAATTTGAGAGAATAGAAAGGAGAGTTCTATAGAGAGAGAGAGGGGGGAGAACTAGAGAGATGGATAGAGTTTGAGAGAGGAAAGCCATTAAAGGACCCTAAACCACCATTGTTGAAAGCTTTGAAGCTAGAACTGCTTCTGTGAAACCATCACCTCAACTTCTTACACCGTTGGATTGTGTTCAAATTTGAGATGGAGGTTTTGGACTAGTAGTTCTTCATATCCAACGGTTGAAATTTCTGTATGTTCCCCCGAGTGTGAATTATTCAGTTCAGAAGTTGGAGAGAAACTCAACCCGAGTAGCTCCTGACCAGTCACTTTGAAAGGTTTATCCTAGGCTCATCCACCGTTGGATCGAGCTGCAATTTTTGGAGAAGGTAAAGGAAAGGTAGCTCTTTAATCTCACCGTTCACCTTTTTTAACAAAGGTCTAGATTTTGAGATATAAGGCTAAAACATTGGAGGATTTTGTGGTGTTCGCTACAATTTTAGGTTCCTTACAATGTGCCCTTCACAATGTGACTCTTAGGTGGAATTTTGGAGGCTATGAGGCCTTGGTTCCTTGATTGGAAGAATGGAAGATGTAGAGTGAGTGTTCGTTTTGAAATGCTGGTACAAGTGTACGAGAGGTGAGGAGGAAGAAACCTTAATTATCGGGACAATAGGCATAGAATATGAACATTAACATGTGTGGGGATTCTCAAACCCCGATGATTGTGGGTTGATAAAATGATATGTGATAATATGCCTATCTAAGTATATGATGTATATTTAATATGTCGGTTATGCCTATATGATAACATGCGTAAGTGATGTATAATTAATATTTTATTGATGTTATGATGATATGTTCACTATGTGGTTGATAAATTGATGTGTGATAGATTAATCTTGGTGATACTTTGGAGATGGGTGATATGAAATTAAGTTGATAGTTTGAGTAGGAAGTTATGATGTTATGTGGTGATATTGAGGTTTTAGATGAAAAGGTGGTGTGAAATTATGTGGTGATGGATGCATGTGCATATTATTGCGTTGGTTAACCTTATGGGTAGCCGCAATAGCTGTTTGAGCGGCTACTAATATGAGGTTGATGTTGATGTATTGTGAACAACTACGACGAAAGTTGGATAGTTTTCACAATGGGTCATATGACTAGCTATGATAAGCCGTTTGAGTGGCTATCATACGAGGTCGGATAATACTTGTGCATAGCTGCAATAGTTGTTTGAGTGGTTATTGCACAAGAGGTGTATCTGTGTATATGTGCACAGAGGGGCAATGTGAACAGTTGCAATAGTTGTTTGAGCAATTGTCACACGAGGTTGAGGTGGACTATCCGGAGCGACCAAGATGACGGAACTCATGTTGGTGACGGAGGAGTTAGTAGCCCAACTACCGACTGAACGTTGTGGTAGAATTGGCCAATCATGCATATATGACTAGTTATGCATTAGAATAAGTTATGATCCTAGTTACTGAGATGTTGAGGTTGATTGATGTGACGATGATCTTGGGAGACGGTTGTGTTTGTTTGTATACATGTTGATAAGTAGTATTTTATATTGTTTCCCCTTTATGATGATTAGAGTTTCTTACCTCCTGTATGTCTCTGTTTGTATTTATTTTGGGTTTGGTTCATGATTCGAAGATGGAGATGAGCTTTTAGCTAGTGTCGAGACGAGGAAGGTGATGAGAATGCTAACGTCTCTCACGAGGACTTTAGAGTTGAAGTTGAGTTTTTTTTTAGTTATACCACGACTAGTGGAGTGTCAATTTTTGGTTTATGTCATTGCTTCCTTCATAACTCTGATATGTTGTATATATGTTTTATTGATTTAAAATACATGCGGTAAATATTTTAAAATTTCTAATATTATTTTATTACATGCATCTGCATAATGTGACGCCCAAAAAAGGGTGTCACGGGGAGCTATGCATTGCCCCATCTGGTTTATGACTTTGTGAACATTTTATGTTATTAATAAAAACTGTGTGTATGCATGAAAAATCATTTGGGATTATTGTATCTATTTATTATTTTTTAAGTCTTTATTGTAGTTGAAATTTTTATTTTCTCTCCCGGCTATTGACGTAAGATCAGTAAATAAGTTTGAATTGGAAACATATTTGATGTTATAAACTGTTTTAATCGATACCTTCGTTTTTCAGAGGAAACGTTTCAAAAAAAAATTATTTAAGAATTTTTACCTTAATCATTTTTACTAGTCTTAATTAAAAACTAGACATTATACACCTAACTGCAATAATGAAAGCTACTTAATTAGCTAGTAGCAGGGGAACGTATCTGCATCTATGTTATATGTAACATTTAATTTGCGGCATTGAATTGATTTGCAGACAGGGTTGCTTCAGGGTAATTTGCTTCTCAGGCGGCGGCGTTGCTTCTCAGACGGTGGCCACGGGTTGGGGAAAGACGAAAGTGAACAGTTCAAAAGTAAGTAGCTCACGGGTTGGGGGAAGTCAAGTGGGTTGGACGGATTTCCATTTCATTTCCACAGATTTGGGTGGGGGAATAGAGAGAACTCGCGGGGCAACCCTGCTCACCACGGGATGAACCCGGATAATCCATGGATTAAGTGAGTCGGGTCAAAATAATCCAGGATCAAAACGAGTATGTTTTCTATCAATCCATCGATGAGTTGAGTTGGCCGGATAGACTTACAGGTTATAATCCATATTGACAGCTCTACAGTGTTTCAACCATACTACCACCAGTGACTATGCAATTAATTTTCTTCTTTTTTTAGTTTGTAAATTATCTTTATATTAGGAAAGGGTATCTTATAACTCAAAAAATGTTATGAAACTATTTAGTTAATCGAAGAGAATATGTCTTTTTCTTATGTTATAAAGTAACACCATTTATGGTTGTGGCTAGATGTTGAAAACTATGGCTGAAACTTACAAATATTTTTAATATTTTCAATGTTATGGAACTATGCATAAAACAAGCTATCACATCATTCATGCACCATTCGTACAAGAATTTTCGTAACATCCAGTATTTTTGTCTCCTTAAAATTATTATTTAACACAAATTATAAATTCTATTATGATGAAAATGTTGAATACATCATTAATGTCTCAATCATGGACCCCTCTCTGGTGAGGTCTAAAGCAAGAGTTTTGATGGTTTCATTCTTGAACCGGCCCTGATAAATTCCAATGTTTGATGTGAATTAACTTGAATGTTCTTATAGAATCCTTTTAACTTATGCTTAAAATATAGTATAATGATGAATAATAAAAATTTCGTAGGAGATCCTTGTAGAGATCAACTTAATTTGGGTGGGTTAATGAAGGGACAAGCACATCTCATTGATGTATTAAGTAGACATATAATGAAGATTTTAATATTAAAAAAGAATATCATGCCAACTCAAGAAGTTTTATAGGGTTTCTTAAACTATGTCTTTTCCTCATGTAATAAAGTTATCCAACCATTTTTATTGCATGTAGACGTTGAAGTACAGACTTTCCTATCGTTCAATATTACTCCATCTCTTTGAAAAAAGTTAATTAATATAAAACGTGAATTTGTTACTAATAAGAACCTAAAATAAATCATAAAACCCTTACATTTTAATTAAATTAACTTAGATCCCAGTAACCCACGATATTTTTAATTATTTATTGAGTTTGTACCTGAACTATTTGAGAATTTTCAAGTAGGTCCCTGAACTAAAAAAATTTATAATTAGGTCTCTGGACTTATATAAAACTTTCAGTAAGGTCCCTAAATTAAAAAATTTCTAATTGGGTCCCTGAATTTATATAAAATTTTCAATTGGGTCCATATGATAGAAAGGTGACTACATAATATAATAAATAATGAAATGGTAGATGATGAAATTTAGAAAAAAATACTGTTTTAAAAATAATAAAATGACAAAAGTTGAATATGAGAGAAAATCTCACTATTTAAAATAATAATAATAGTAATAAAATAAAAATAAAACTTATTAAGAAAATTTATTGTTTAAAATAATAATTAAATAAAAATATGTCAATTTGAGAGACAAAAATTAGTTCTTGAAATAATAATAACAAAATAATAAAAAATATTATTGTGTTAGAAAATTCATGTTTTATAAAAAAATATTAAACCTCAATTAAAAATATACATTTTTTAAATAGTAATATATTATTAAATATTTGACTATGTTTAATCTCTTAACACTTTGTTATAAAACATGAATTTTCCAACCAAATTTCATATTTCATTATTTTTTTATTATCATTTCAAGAACTAAATTTTATATCTCAAATTTATATATTTTATTTAATTATTATGCTAAACACTTTTCTCAGTAAGTTTTATTTTTATTTATTATTATTATTATTATTTTAAATAGTGAGTTTATTCTCTCATATTCTTTTTTGTTATTTTATTATTATGTCAAACGATATTTTTTAAAAGTTCATCATCTACCATCTATAATTTTTTATTTTATATAGTCACCTTTATACTTTAGGGATCCAATTGAAAATTTTATATAAGTTCAGGGACTCAATTAGAAACTTTTTAGTTCAATGACCCAATTGAAAATTTTATTATAGTTCAGGACCTAATTTAAAACTTTGTTTAATTCAGGGACCTACTTGAAAATTTCCAAATAGTTCAGAGACTAACTCAAAAATTAAACCTTTTAATTTATGCTTAACATATGGTGTCATATCATTCGTTCACCTTTCGTACAAATATTTAGCACAATTTTTTTTTCTTTTGGGCTTTTGTCTTTATTTTTTTATCAAGGCTTTTGTCTTAATACCCAAGAACGTTTGGATGAGATGGTACGGATCTCTTCCACCTTAACCAGAGGTCTCGAGTTTGAATCTTAACCTTGGGAACGCAACAACATTAAAACTATTGAGGGAGAGCTTTGCCACCCTTGTGATCCTGTCCTGCTCGAGGAACTAGTCTCTGCAGTTTCGCGCGGAGGATACCCTGAGAAAAAAAAAAAAAAAGGCTTTCGTCTTGATCTATCTTAAAAATAAAAAGAACATGTAAACAAAATGAAAGTTCTTAGATAATGATGAGTAAGATTTTCACACAAGATCCTTATAGAGGTTAAGTGATTATTTAAGTAGGTAAGGGATAAACTAGGAGTGTTCGCATCCAAACCGATAAAAAAAACCGAAAGCCAATTAAAAAATCGAAAACCGAGCAAAATCGATGTCTATTAGATTTTTTTGGATCTTGTTTTGTGAAAACCGACCGGATCGAATCAGATTTTGGATTATTTTTTAGAATTGAATCAATCCAACCCAAACCACGTATATAAAATTTAATATATGTTTATTCTATTTTTTGCATTATTAATTTTTTATTTATTGATTTTTTTCTATTAATACTTACTAGTTTGATTTCACGTAATTTTTTATTATTTCTAATGTTCCAAAGATAAATAAAAGATGTTTTGAAACTAGATGATGATAATGATATTTATTTACTTTATACATATTTTTTGAAATGTTATTATATGAATAAATCAACAAGTATATATAGTTTTAAGAATTTGTTCAATTTAGCTTATAATGATGTCATATAAAAATGTAATTATATGTGGATAAAAACCGAATCAACCAATCCAAATCTTATTTAATCAGATCAGATTTTTTCAAGGAAGCAATCCATCAAACCGAACAGAACCGATCCACATATTGTTTTAATTTTTGGATCGAATGACTTTTTATCTTAAAATCGATCCCCAACACCCGTTATGACAAGCACATCCCATTGATGTACATAGGAGACATATAGAAAGATTTTAATATTAGAAAGAGTGTCATGCAACTCTAGAAATGCTATGAAATTATTTAATTGACATCAATAGCATGCGTCTTTTCTTAAGATTATATAAAGCGATGAAACCCTTAGTAGTTGCTTGAAAACTATGGCACAAACTTTGAAGTTTGCTTATGTCTTGATCTTTTTCTCTTTCTTTCTTCTGGATGTTACTCCATTTAGTAAGACCTCGTCATTTTAATTTCTATTTCCTTAACTTACGTACATTCTTGGATTTAATTGGTATATATTGATAGTGTAAAGTCTTTTTTATACTGTCAATCAATCAAAAATAAACATATCATTATAAATCTTTGATTCTTATTATAACAATCTTAAAAAATCATCAACTTCATGATTTCTGATTGATTGTCAATGTAAAGATTTTTACGCTTACAATATACAGAAATTAAACTCTATATGGTTTCATTGCCTTTCAATAACATTTCTTCATTTTTGCATTACATTGCAGGTCATATAAACTGTACAAGTAACTATGACTGTTTGAAGTTATGCTCTCCTATGGGTAAAATTCCATTTTGCAACTGGGGAATTTGTGTATGTGGGCCATAACAGTTTAGTTGTTTTTACATTAAGTTTGCATCTATGAATTTATTTTCACATCATAAAGTTTTTTATTTTTATCAATTTATGATTTTCCCCATAATGCAGATTATATTCATCTTATCTTTCAATTTTTATGACAATCTCAACAGACAATACAATTATAATATCCTAGTACTTTAAAGTGTGTTTGCTTACTAGTATATGTATCGGGGCCATGTACGGAGAATATGCTAATTTTCAGGATTTTATCGAAAAAATATGTAATTGTAGATTTCATGTTTTTAGTTTAAAAAATTTGTGGGGAATTATATATAAAAAATTATTGATTTATAAGGTTAATTATGCAAAAATATTTGAAAGTGCTATTATCAAAATATACAAGATAAATCTTCATATAAGTTTAATTATAAGGTTTTTTGTAATCTATTTGATTTATAAACATTTTCTCTTAAAAATTTATTTGATTTTTTACTCTTTTCACCGGTAAGTTAACCAATTTTATAAACTATATATATCTATCATATTTCTTATTCTTTATTCAAAATCCATTTGATTTATTTCACATATTTTTCTTGTGCAACAATTTTTATAAAACATATTTATATATCATATTGTTTTTTGTCTTCTCTCTTGAAAATCTATTTGATCTATCTCTTCTCTTTGTCTGTCGCAAATTAACCATTTTTTGAATACATACATACATATATACACATACATACACATATATATATATATATATATATATATATATATATATATATTATTTCTCTTGTTTTTCCGTGCAAGTTCACCATTTTTATAAAATATATTTATCTATCATATTAATATTTTTATTCTCTCTTAAAAATCTATTTGATTTATTTATCCTCTTTTCCCATGCAAGTTTTATGATATTTGTTTTTCTTTTCTCTTGAAGTTCTATTTGATTTATTTATACTTTTTTTATATGCAAGTTAACAATTTTTAGAAAATAGATTCATCTATCATATTATCTTTTGATTCTCTCTTGAAAACTCTTTGATTTATTTCTCATATTTTCCCTTACAAATAAACAATTTTCAGAAAAATATATTTATCTATCATATTATTTTTTATGATAAACACTAAAACAATGACTGCATTCCAAGCTGATTAATAATTATTTATAAAGTAATGCTAAATACTTCCCAATCTTGGAAGTCATATGAAATCATTTTATTTTGTCTTGAAAACTTATTTGATTTATTTCTCGTCTTTTCCTGTTCAAATTAACTATTTTGTATTTTTAAATTTTCTTATAAATTAGAACTAACCATTTTTTTCCCACTACCTCGGTATTACATTTCTATTGTGATCTTTAAGGTTACTTTGTAAGCGAGAAATACCTCTTTAGACTTTGCACACAATTGTGGCAAATGATAAGATGATTTACCATATAATATTCATGTATCAATCAGTATATAGGTAGGTTGAGTGCAATGTAGGTGGCATATGATAAATCACTGACTACTTATCTTTTATCAATGACAGACATGTCACAACCCTGAGGATCTTCTTCCATAGTTACCTGCATATAATGGCAACAACTCAACCATATTGCTTCAGGAAAATGACAGGTAAGCATGAATATATTTTCTACTATGCCATTTTGAAAATGAAAGGTTGCCTAGCTAATTTGTTATCTGGTAATTTGATTTTCATATTAGTAGTCATTTTCTTAGGTATTGAAATAGAAAAATCTCATCATAGTGATTCATATCAAACTTGGATTTCTTCAAAGTCTTTGCTCTTCATGAAAGGCAATTGCTATTGTTTTAACTATTCCTTATATATGTGAATAGAAAAAACCAAATAGTACTTAGCATGGTTAAAATAATGCAATTGTCATTGGAGAGATATTGAATATATATGTGATCCAAACACAAAAATAAGGTAATTAAAAACAGTTGACGATATTGTTAAAGCCTAACCTCTAAACATTGTCAAATACTTCACGATACACAACATTTTTGGTAGATGTGCACATATTTTTTTTTCATCATCTAGAATTAGTATCTTAAGACCCTTTGAGCGCAATTGACCAACGCTACAGTCATGCCTTGAAAGATAAATACAAACTTGAGAAACGGATTGTCCCAGGCTTTTTTTTATTGTCATCGCAAAATATAAAGCAAGTGAAAATTGTCTCCGCTGGAATTTAAACGGTGATCCGGGATCACTTGACACCAAATTCATCCGAGGAATAAATATTTTGTCCCCATCCTACCAACACCGAAACAATATGGTAGTGCACATCTATATTATATAGCAAATTCGAGTGGAGGTCAATCAAAACCGAATATTATAATGGCCGTATAATGCTTCACCTTATTTTATGGTGAATATTGATTGTTGATCGAACATATATATACTAAAAATATTTGAGTTATCCTCTGCTTGTGCGATATCAATTATATACGTGGCACATATGATGATATATTTTATTTTATTTTGAAATAGTATTACATTTATTCAGTGCAATTAAAATTTTCTATCTTTCATTTGAATTCTTTCATTACTAAGCTTCAGTAATAATACTCGAAATAATATAGTCATTTTCAAATTGCATATCATCTCAGATATTATATATTGATTGCTTGTCTTATGTTACTAACACTCATTTACCAATCATTTTGATTTCTTCCCTTATTTAGCTTCAATAATCATTCTCAAAATAATATACTCAGCTTCAATAACACTGATCACTTGATTTCTGCTACCTGTTATTAATGTCATGATCTTTTATTGCTTCATTTCAAAAGTGCATTATTCTAATCATGCTTTCTGTTTTTTCTCATATGAAGAATGGCAGCGGCTGATTAATGTTTTCTATTATTAATTTAAATTGGATAATATAATAATGCTTTTGTGGAGAGTTGTTGATTTAGATGATTTAAATTACACAAATCATTATCACCCCAGTGTTGATAATTTTCTAAATATATTGCCCCCCTTTATCTTTACATTAATGTTGATTGAATGTATACATGCTTTTAACTGCTAACAATTATTTTGAATTTAGATCAGTTTAATTAAAATGTGATCATATTGGAATTTGTTTATGATTGATCCTATTTTGGTGTCTAGCATTTAACAATTTGATTCATACTATTACTAATGAGTATTAATTGAATGTTAATTGTAACCTCCTTCTATAATGGCTCATTCATTTGCAAATACGGATTGTTTCCCTAATTTACACTATTATTAAACGTCATTTTTTAATTCAAAATAAAAAATTAATTTAACTAATAATGTTTTGTGTCAAATGGAGGAGATGATGACATCTAAGCAAAAATGGGAGGGAAGCCCTATGGTGAAGTCATGTTGAAAATTTTCCTTGAAGAAGTGCATGAGAAGGTGCCATTTTGAGATTATTCTCAAATGTTTATGGTATATATATGGAGAACGACAATAAGATGAATAAATTCTAAGCTACTTGAAAAAAAACATTATTATGTAATAGTTTCTGATATAATCAATAATTTATTTCACTTTTGTGTTTTGCTTTAATAATGGTGGGTAAAAACTAGGGAAAAGGTTATACTTTTTTTTTCGATCTACTACGAGGAGTATCCCACCGCCAACCTGTGACGGGGACTAATCTCCTGCGGGATTTTGTTCGGCACCTCGATGGGTGGCATCCCTCCCAGCTGAGGTTTTTTTTCATATCCAAGACTCGAACCCGAGACCTTGATTAAGAGACGAGAGACCTTTAACCACTCACGTCAACCTCAGTCGGTGGAAAAATGTTATACTTTATAATGCATCAAGTGAGTCATTGGAAGTAAATGGAAATATGTTTAAGGGAACATGATTATATACTTAAAGATAATAGATGAATATGAGAAGATGAATGTTTTCATATATGCTTATATATATGTTGAGTTTGGTTATTTTAAGAATCAAATAAGCTATAATAAAGAGGATGATGATAAAATATACATAAGTTTAGATTGGATAGGTTTTTTTTTTCCAATAAAGAAGCATGCTAAGGCATCACAATGGGGAAGGCCATCCCAATTAGGTTAGCACCACCAATCCTACCAATCATCTGCAGCACACTCCTAATTTAATAAAAGAAAAATAAAGCATACAAAAAAAGCAAGGGTGGACAAAACCGAAAGCCCAAGCAAAAGTCAACAAGATCTAAAACTTGGAGGATTATAAGATCCTGAGCAGAATTACTCATGCAGGCTTTGGTCGAGTGCAAACTGCGCTGAAGGAGATTTTCAAGCCTTCAAACCTGATTAAATTTCTGGACTTCCAAATGAACCAAAGGACATTAATAATTGCAGCTAAGAGAGTATGTTTAACCTGAACACTTCCTGCTTGATCTAGGATTGCAAGGATAGCATTAATGTTAGAAGCATCAATTCTCATTCTAACCAGAGAGCTAAGCCAAGACCACAGCCTAACAGCAAAAGGACAAATGAAAAAGAGATGCTCAATAGACTCCTCAGCCTTTCCACAAATGCTGCAGACCGAAGCAAGGGCCAGACCAACTTTCCTAATATTATCATCTGTAGGGAACTTATGATGACAAATTCTCCAAACTAAACAGGATCTGGATGGAGGAATAAAAGGTTGCCAAATAATCTTACCCCACTGAGATGAATTATGAACAGGATTGAGGTGAGTAAAAGCTTCCTTGAAGGATAAGTTACCTGTTTGAGATTCAGTCCAAAGAAGAGAAAGTGGCCATGCATAAACATGGAAACAATATGAAGCCATGCCATGGATGACAGATTTGACTAGCTGGACCCTTCCCATTATAGAAGGAAGTTTTCCTTTCCAATTTGACAGCTTACATTTGATCTTGTCAATGACAGGCTGAAGATGAACCTTCTTTGGTTTCCCTTGGAATAAAGGGACACCTAAATACATGAAGGGAAGCTGACCAGATTGAAAACCAAGTAAATCAGAAATATCCGTCCTTCTTCTATTGGATAAAGAGTCAGCATAGAACCTGCATTTGGCATTGTTTAACCACTGACCAGAAGCATCTCCATAAAGATGAAATAATTGCATCAAACTATCAAGCCCTTTCTTTGTTCCTTTACAGAAAACTAAAACATCATCTGCATAAAGAAGGTGACTAGGAGTAGCATAGCCTCTAGGGCTGGACATAGGCTGGATTTTTCCAACAGCAACCAATGAAGAAATTCCTCCACTAAGCACCTCTTCTGCCAAGCAAAAAAGAAGAGGAGATAACGGATCTCCTTGCCTCACTCCTCTAGAGCATTTGAAATAACCTGCTGAGTGACCATTTACAGAGATGGAAAGATTGGCAGATTGCAAGATTACTCTAATCCAAGAGCAGAATTTTTCAGCAAAGCCAAAGCATTTAAGAACTTTAATAAGGAAGGACCAGTCAAGGGTATCAAAGGCCTTCTTATATCAAATTTGATTGCCAAATTTCCTCCAAAGGACCTATTACCAAGCAAAGCATATTAACAGCCCCTGAGGCTTTACATATGCAATCTGAAATATTCCTTCCCCTAATGAACCCTCTTTGCTGATCTGAGACAATAGAGGGTGCAATGATGGCCAATCTACCCGCAAGGACTATGGTGATGATCTTAAATTGGAAATTGGCAAGTGCAATAGGTCTATACTGCCCAATTCTCTCTGCACCATTTTCTTTTGGGATGAGAATCACAATGTTTGAATTAAGATTAGGAGGAAGCCAGCCTTGCTCAAAAAATTGTAGCACTGATTTAAAGACATCATAACCAACCAAATCCCAGAAAGATTGATAGAGACAGGAGCCAAAACCATCAGGGTCAGGAGCACTGTTGTTGTTCATTGAGAAGACAGCATTCCTTACCTCTTCCATAGAAGGTAAATTGGTAAGCATGGAGTTATCATCACTAGAAACCAAGGACGGAATTACTTGCTCAACAAGACCATTATCCACACTTGAAGAATTCAGAGAATCCAAGGATGAAAAATAATCCACTATATGGCTTTCAATAGCAGGGACAGAATCTAAAATAGCATCACCTACTTTAAGCACATACAGTTACTTTGAAACATTTCTGATTCTGGTTAGCTTATGGAAGTAAGCAGTATTCCTATCTCCATAATTAAACCAGTTCACCCTTGCTTTGTCTTTCCAGAAGGTCTCTTGAGTAGCTAAAGCAAATTGAAGCTCAATCTGTGCCAAAGATTCTTTTTTGTGCAGAGATTCAGAAAAACCAGAAGTATCTATGCAGGCTTGAATCTCATCAACTTCTTTCAAAGCATTTTCCACTCTAAGATGGACATTTCCAAAGACTTCTTTGTTCCAAGTTTGTACTTCCAAGTTGAGTAATTTTAACTTCTGAGACAGAACCATCATCGGGCAGCCAAGGAAATCCCTTTCCAAACTTCTGCAACAAGTCTTCTGCAGTATGAGGTGGTCTGTCGCAACCAGAAATTACGGCAGGGACGGCGATAAAAAGAAAATTTTAGCGAAAAAAGTAGAGTCGCCACCAATTTATTTAATTTAGGAAAAATTGGAAAACCCTAAACAAAACGGTCTTTGAAACCAAGCCGAGTTCGGAAGTCGGTTACGAGTAGGGAAGGTGTTAAACACTCTACATCGCCCATCCTACGAATGGTACCTTGAATTAATCGTGCAAAATTAAATTATTTATTTGTTTACCCCAAAAATATTTACAAGGAAGGATTTATTAATATTTTTTATTTTTATGTTTCTTTATTGGTTTTTTTGCATTTTCTAAAACATTTTTTAAAAATATTATTGATAAATCCTAAATGAGGTTGAACATAGCACATGAGTCCATAGGGCCGCCTCAAAACTAGGGATTGAACATGACACTTGTCATAGAGCAATCCAAAAAAACATTAAATAAATTATTAATTAATTATCCACATTAAATAAATTAAAAGAACACACAAATAATGGAAAAATTAATTTTGGCTTGACGAGACGATTGGTCCCGCTCCTACGTATTCCCTGCTTCGAGCATAGAAAATATTTTATTTGTTGGTTGATTTTAATTTTTTTATCAAAAAAAATGTTTTTTTTTATTTCATTTAAAAAAAAAGGGTTTATGATATATTTCATTTTTTTTTATTTTTATCAAAAACTTCAAAATGAGATAAAACATGGCATATACATCCATAGAGCTCCACAGAGCTATCCCACATTTAAGGATTGAGTGTGAAACCTTTCACAAAACAATCCCAAAATTATTTTTCAAATGTTTTATATTTTTTTTTTCATTTTTTCTACTTTGATATTTTTACTTTAACTTATGAGTATTTCAAGAGTAAAAATACAAATGACACTGGAATGATATCTATCTCGTCTGGCCCAGTAAATTATCCATTAGCAAAAACAACTTTTTAGAAATAACTGAATAAAATGCTAAAAGAAAACAAATAAAACAAAATAGTATACAAGGTTATGGTCGGTGGTTATCTTAACGTTGCAGGAGGCAAACACAAAACCCGTTTGCCATTTACCTGCACGCACAGGAACGCAGGAGGAGAGGCAGTGGCAGAGGTGAGCAGCGCGAGAGGGAGAAGGGCCCAGAGTGAGGCGCGCGAGAGGGAGAAGGCACGCGGCGGCGGAGAACAGCGATCAATCAACAGGCAGAGGAGGAGCTTTTGGGACTTGGGTGGAGAGTGGAAGATGAGAGGTGGTGCAGCGGTTGTGGCTGGCGTGGTGAGGGGAAGAAGGAGAGGGATGAGAGGGATGGTGTTTTGACAGAGATGAAGGGAATGAAGTCTTGAGGGAGATGAGAGGAAGAAAGAGATGGATGAGAGGGATGGTAGAGAGGAAGAAGGAGATGGATGAGAGGGATGGTAGAGGCTACTGGTTTGGACTTGGGAAGTTATTTTTTGCCATGAGAATAGAGAAAGTGATAATTTGAAGAGAACGGGTAGAAGAACGTGGTGTACGCAGATTAAAAGTCTGATGAACAGTGCGCAGACGGGAGTATGATGAATAGTGCACAGATGAGCCTCCTCAACGATATGTTCCTATTGTGATTTTTATAATGTCAATCCCTTCGATCCTCATCCTAAAATTCCGCGTAGATTTAAGGTTGCTATCCGATCCTGATCCTAAAAATATGCCCAGGTTAGCATTCTATCTTTAATTTGAAAATTAAATTCAAATTCAAAATAAAGTGGTTGCTGGAGAGGAGGATGAGATGGGTTTTTATTTTCTTTTCAAATTTTTATTTTTAAAATTTTTTTAGTGAATAAAGAGACCCGGTCAAAATAGGTGTTCCCATGATTCACGTACTGAGAAACTTGAAAGGGGAAGGGAAAGACTTGATTCCTTTTTTAAGGATGAGCAGGAGTGGAAAGTGGTCTGAGTGGCTTCTTGTTAAGGTGCAGCAAGAAACACTTCTCCAAAAGGCAAGTCATTCATCATTGCACAAAGATCTATCCAATCTCCTTTCCACTAGAAACATGTTGCTCCTGCCATTAGACCAGGTATATTCAACACCTCTGGTCAAAATATGAGTTAAATGACAACAATCAGACCAAGCCTTGAACTCTTCACAAGAGGCTTTGAGAGGGAGAGATCCACCTCTAGCCTCATGAGCTCCTAGAACTGCATTAAAATCTCCAATGAAATTCCAAGGCCCCGGATTAGATTGCTGAAGTGAAGCAAGATCAATCCAGAGCTACCTCCTATTAATATGATTAGTACAGGCATAAATAGCTGCTAAACAAATCCTCTGATTATCCACAGATACTGAACAGGAAACAAATTGATCTGAAACTTACAGAATATCAGGATTCCAATGATCTGTACGAATTCCCCATAAATTTGGATGAAGATTCCCTCTATCATTCACAACAAAAACTTTAAGATGGAGATTCCTCCAAAATAAAGCTGGAAACTACTCTATTAAGATCCAGGGTTCAGACAGAAAGATAAAGTCAGGATTGTGCTGTTTTCAGAATTGCTCCAACACCAATCTTGTTTCATCATTCCCTAAACCTCTTGCATTCCAATAAAATACTTTCATATTAATCTCGGATGATAGGTTTATTAGTACCTGCCTTGTAACGGGTATTATACTGCTCCATTTTAAGAGCTTGCTTTTTTGCCTTTCGTAACTTTTTCTTTCTAGACTTAGAAACAACTTCAGAATATTGATCTTCCTGATTAACCTGATTTGACTTGGAATCAGCACCTTGGATAATAGGCTCTGAGTCATTATCTTCACACTCATCACTCCAAAGTCGACCCACAATTCTAAGGTCTTTAGCCACTGTTTCATTGATTAACTGGCCTTGCCTAATATCAGGAGACTTAGACACATGATTCACTGAGGGAGTGGAAGGGCTAACCTCATTAGATTTATTGTGGCAAAACTAACTGACCTTGCCTAATATCTGGGGAATTAGACCCAGAATTCACTAAAGGAGTAGCAGGGCTAACCTCATTAGATTTATTCTGTGGCAAGGAAATTAGAGACATGGTCAGTAGATTCATCATACACCAATTCAATATCATCCTCAGGCACATAATCTGCAACTTCGCCAAACTTCTCAGCCAGACCCAAAAAAGGATTACCATCTAATTGCCTCACTTTTGGAATCTGATTAGGATCATTTTGATCTAAATCAGTGATACGCGGTACATAGAACTCTCTTCCCCTCTATCAGGAACAATATCTATCGCAGGATCCCCAATTACCTCATCCTGAACAACATCATGTTGCTTGGAAATATCAACTGGTTGCTGCTGTTGCACGGGATTTTTTGAACTACTAACCTGCAACTGATCTAAAGTATGATCACCAATTATCTCAGCAGGATTCTGAGCTAGGTTTGGAGTGGAAACAACATCCTTCTGCTTCTTTGAAATCTCAACTGGTTTCTGTTGTTGTTCAAGAATAATTGTACTATTAACCTGCAACTGATCATTAACAGTTTTACTGGTTGAGGCAGCATGAATGTCATGTTGTTGCTGATGATTCTCAACCAGAATTCCCTTTCCTTTTATTGAAGCATTATCCACAGCACTTGGCACCTTAGGAACATATTTTAACACCGGGGCCTAGGAGCAGCATTTTTCTTCTGAACAGCCTCTTGAGTAGGATTCTTTCTGCAGTTTTCTATGGAGTGCCCAATCATGTGGCATTTAGAACAAAAAGCGGGCAGGTTCTCATATTCTACTGTAACATTAAAGGCAAAATCATCCCGTTCCACCCTAATTTTCTCATGAAACTTTCCAAGAAGATCCACATCAATCAAGATCCTAGCAAAGTGTCCAAGATCACGTTTTCTTGTAGCTTCATCAAGAGAGATGGGAGTACCTAATCCTCCAGCAATAGAAAAGATGAACTTTGGTTTCCAATACTCTTGTGGCAAACCAAAAATCCTCACCCAACATTGTGCATTCGTTTGCCTTAGAGAAGGAGGATTAAAATCCGGGGAACATGTGAACAGCCTCATCAAACCTGGATTGGTGTTCCATGTTCCCACGGTCCAAACACATCGAAGGTCCTCTGGAGAAGCAAAGGAAAACTCATAGAATCCTCTCCCCAGAGGAGCCATCTTCCAATTACCAATAGGATTCCGTAACTTAGAAAGCGTGTTGCGCAAGTCATTGAACTTCAAAGGAGAGTCGCCCTTTGATAGAATCAGACGTCCGTGAAGATTGTTCTTGCATGATTCTAAACCTGCACGATATTCTTCTTCAGGAATTTTAACTGTTAGCGCACCCCCTATCATACGCGGCTTAGGAAGTTGGCTCAAAGGGACGTCGCGAGCATTGTTCAAAGCTTGAACAAAAGACTTCTTTTGGGGAAAAGAAGGAGAAGAAGAAGGAGGGGATGAAGGAGGGAGAGGAGCAGCCAAAGAAGAAGGGGGAGGAGCAAGAAAAATCCACGGACAATGGGGGTCACTGATCTCCATTGCTGCATGCACACCAAGAACCATGCAAACCCTAGCAGAACATTAGGGTTTCATCATCTTGGATAGTGAATATAACACTGAATGAGTTTTTTAATGATGACAATTCAAATGTGTTACACCATGGATACAAACTTGGAAATATGTTATTGTGACCAATGTTTTAAGAAACGAACAGCAAGACCTCCGGGTCATGATTGAATTGGTTCAACCGGTTCAACCTGTAACTAATACCCCCTTCGGCATTACCTCGTGAACATGTGCGGAATAAATTAAAGAACTTTGCTGGTTTCTTTCGGAAAATAATGCTTATAATTTTGTATAAGTCCAAAAATGAGGGTAAAATTTTTTTCTTCTTCGGAATACTTTGAAAATTTGCCACACATATTGCAACGGTAACACTATATAATACTCATCAACACATCGAAATTGATTATATTCAAAATTAAATCTTTCACAGCGTACAAAGTATTTCATGATTCACAACTGAATTCCAAACCATATAAAGGTTCTCAAATTTACATATATCGATTTTATCAACAAAAAAAAACTCCAATACAAAGAAAAATCCTAAGCTGGTCACACTACAAGACATATACTGGAAAGACCTTCATAGTCCTTACCACTATTACAAACCTCTTCACGGATCGGGACTAAACTCCTCGAGCAAACTGGAACTCCTCTGCACCCTCTGCTCTTATGTACCAAGGTACAACAGCAAAACCAAAAATAAACAAATATATAGAAAGGTGAGATACCAATAAATGAGTTTTGATAAGATAACCACATGCGTGACACACAAAACAATATATACATGATATTCACAACACAAGGAAATTATCCAAACAGCATAATAATTTTGTCAATGGGATTCATACCCGACAGTCATCGCGATTTTAAAAAAATGCATGACACTTCAATATTCAGGCTCTAATTTGATATCTAATCTCCGGAGATCCCACAACTTTCTTTTTCGTTTTGAGCAGATCAAGCTCTTTACATGGACCATTGTAAAAACGAAATAAAAACAATGTCCAACAAATATATAACACATTGGCCAACACACAGAACACAATGGTTATTGCGCAAAGATGTAACACAATGGCCAACACACAAGACACAATGGTTACTGCGATAAATGGAAACCTTGTCCATAACACATTGGCCAACACACAGGACACAATGATTACCGCGATATATGGAAACATAGTTCATTAAAGATACATTGGCCAACACACCAGGACTCAATGATCTAAAATTTAACACATGGCACGTCTGCCAAATAATGCATGAGAAAAACTTTTATTCTCGTCTCGTTTTCTTTTTCGTTACATTCTTCCCTTGTCGAAGCTCAAAGGCTCACGACTATGTTTAATTTAATATTAAGTCTTTTTCCACTTTAAACAAATGCATGACACACCAGTCCAAGTATTTTAAACTCAACACAGGACACATAGTCCGAGCGCTCAATCGCAAAGCCCTAAACTGATGCACCAGTCTTAGGGTCGCGGATATGGGATACAACATTCACCATATCAATTATAGAACACACAGTCCACAAAACTTTTACAGGACACACCAGTCTACTAACACGGATCCATGATCCACGTGTTTACAAAACACTAGAATTCCAACGTCTCAGTTACTAGGTTCACTTTTCTTCTTTAAAAATTTCGTTCAGTGAAACAACAAATACAAAACCAAACCTCCAAAAACTTATCCAAGTTTAACGGAATTATTTTCACCGAGTAAAACTCCTTTACATAAATTCTTTTCTGTTAAAATCATTTATAAAACGTTCAATCGTAGATAAATTCCTTTTTCTCCCAATTACTTCATTCTTGAAAATATTTCTCATGAAAACATCAACTTCTTAAAAATTCCTTCCCACATCAATTCGTAACAAAAATAAAACCATTTTCTCAAAAAATTTCCGTAAGAACCCTCTTATAACTCAAAATGACTTTTCTGTTGTAAATAATTGTTTCGACGTCAATATTACATTATTTTCGTAACTTAATTACTTAAAATAATATTTTATATTATTATTGAATTTATTTTGGAAAAACTAATGCCTGTGAAATTTTTTCACAGTTTCGCCCTTACTATCACTCATTGACTCATATTTCACAAAAAATATTATTCAAATAATATTTTTCCACTTTTATTCAACTTTCCACAATTTAATCACTTTGATTAAATATATAAGCTTATCAAGCTTTTATCTTCACATTAAATTGAACACTGACCACTGTCAGGTTCTCAATCCATCACTCAACAGCAGATAAATTCAATACAACACAATATAGCATACATCATAATTATTGCATGCATCATAGTTATAACTTTTAAATAAAATTATAACCACACAATTAAATAAATCACATCGAAAACATATAACTAATTAAACAATAAATAATTTTAAAACTACAGAACACCACAGCAGATAAATTACAGCAACATTAAGATAGCATATGGCTATCTTAAACTCCTCTGGTAAACTCCCCTTACATCTTGAAGATTCCAAGTTTCATTTCACGAACTGTTTTCTGATTCGAATTCATTTTCCTCCGAATAACTCAGGATAATCAAACAAAGATTTATCCTTCACAACAAATCCAGTCACAAATTAACAAATGAATCAACAAAATGAAAGAAACTCATCTAGTTCATATGAGCTAGATTTCGACCTTCATAAGATTTCTAGGCTAGAGATGTTAAAATTTTACAAACTCTTGGATTAATGATCCTTAAGTATGATCAAGACATAATCAATGATCATTTGACAAAGATTTGAATCAAAATTCATTCAACCAACAAGGTTAGGGTTTCGGCCCTTAAAAGTAAAACTGGACTAGGATTTGATTTGGTTTCCTAATCACTTAGATTTAATAATCATAGGGATTAAAGAGATGAAATCAAGTATCATATGACAAAAATTGAAGCAAAACCCATTTACACCAAAACCTAGGGTTATCGACCATCAATGGAGAAATAAGGAGGAAATTTCTTTTGTGTTCATGCTTCTAGATGATCAATATAGGCATCATGATGAATTCACAGAAATTGGTTTCATGTCAAATGGATTTTTCTACAATTTTCTAGAGATTTTTGAAGTTCTAGATCTAAGAATTTCAACATGATGTTTCTTGGTAAAAATGAATGAAATGATTGAAGAGGAAGGCAACATGACCATGATAGATGAGGGTTTACCTCTTGTGGATGAAGAACAAGTGAAGAGAATGATCCAAGCTTCAAGAACAATCAATGGAATTTATGTGTGTTCTTGAGAAAATAGGTGAAGATGATGAAGTGAATGAGGAAAATGAAAGAAAATGTCTAAGTGTGGAATGGGGTGTGGCAGCCATGAAATTGAGGGAGTGAGGGGGTTTATTTGGTCCAAAATTCACTTAAGGACAAAAGAGTAAAATCACTTAGGGACCAACTTGTAATTCCTTTAAAGTCTAAGGACATTTAGGACATTTCACACCCAAAGTAATCATGACAAATGAGTGGACATGGTTTGGAGGAGATGTGGCTGAGTTTTGGACCACAAAATAGGAAGAAGAAATCAATTTGTACATGACTTGCCTTAACCATGGTTAACCTTTAACTAAGATATGTTAGGTTAAGGGTATTTTGGTCATTTCAGTTAAAAGACATGATTACCTGCAGTTAATGCTTCATAAATGCTTGGTGAGTCATGGTGGTGACTCAGCTCCTCCGGTGTCCGGTTTTGTCTCTGTACATTCATTCTCGACTCCGTCGAGTACTCGTTTGTCGATAATACGTCCGAATAAGTATAATAACTTATTTATTTTGAAAATTTTCAAAATAACCTATATCGTTGGAAACAGAATATAAAATCCAACCATTTCGTTCTCGAGTCAAAATTTGGTTTTATGATCAGTAAAATTTTACTGTCAGCGAAAACGCAGATCGGTTTCCGTCTGAATTTTCAACCCAAAATTTAACCGTAACCTTATAAAAATAAGTATAATATGAATATGACTTTGTTTCATCCAAAATCATTTTCTAAGTCTCGGATAAAAATATATACATTTATATTTTTATTACCGATATTAGAAAGTAGAAAAATCGAGGTGTTACATTACTATCTCACAAAAAAAAAATCGTCCTCGAAATTTCGTGACTTGAAACTAAACAGGATTTTATAATCTCATCTTAACCTTAAGATCTTACATTGCATTTCTCGTCGCTTCATTCCTCTTATTCAATAACTTCATAACATAATTCGTTCTTATGTCGTTTTATTTATCCTCGCTATCCTCAACCTTTCACCTGAGTCTATCACACTCGAAGGACATAATCAAAACTTAATCACTTCTCTTCTCAACACCGCTCCACTAGAAAACCTTATTCCAATAATCTAACTCTCACAATTATTACCAAGATCAACAATAACTTTACCGCAACATGCATCCACTTCCTACTTAAGGTATCCAATCGTAAAACCAATTGGTGTTAAGTGGGAATCGCCCAACAGGTATATAAATCATAGCCCAGGATTCGACGCATGTGACGTGGGACTTTGTTAGGAACCAGGGAATAGAAAATGGAAAATAATAAATCTTTATTGAATATTGAATAGAGAAAGAACAAGAATAGGAGAGAAACTCTACTCCAAGGGTTTCTCCTTCACAAAGGGTTTCTGATTTCACAACTAAGCCTTTGCTTAGTTCTACAAACTAACAAAATCCGGATCCCCTTTCCCTTGCTCTCTTCCCCTATTTATAGGGTTGAATCCTCTAACTAACTAACTAACTATCTCAACAGATGCTAACAAACTAACTATTATATTTCTCATCATTCCAAATTGGGCCCTAACAATACTACCCTCCCAAGAAACAACCTTGTCCCCAAGGTTGGAAGCACTATCAGCTGCCTTCTTCCTCTGGAAATGAAGTCAGTTAGCTTGAGAACCAAATAGGAAATAGCTTCTATTTTCATATTGCTACTGATTTGCCCATTGTTTCGGGCTTGGTCCACTTGGTCCAGGAATGAGCTCACTTGAAAACATTTCAGATTCACCTCTCTTTCTTCATTAAACCCATGACAAAAACTAATTTTGGCCTAGCCCATTAGGTCTAATTCTTCCCTATTGGACTTTCCCCTTATGCAGCTTCCATCCCTGACCCATGCAGCTCTCTCAACCTTCAGACAAGGCTTTTTGTTCCTCAGCAAGAGTGGTTCAATGGTCGATTCCGGCGATAGCAAGGGTGGCGTTTCGGGTGGCGGCGGTTCTGGCGGCACTAGTTCCGGCGGAGGCAGTTACGGTGGCAGTTCCGGTGGTGTTGGATCAAGCGATTCTGACAAATGTCGCTCCAACGGCGTTTTCGATGTCTTTTCCAGCAGCAGCGAGTCAGGCGGTTTCGGAGGAGGCGGCAGCGGCCTACCACAACTTCTCAAACTCCAACCCTTTATGACCGTTGATGGGTACTTCTTCCTGTGACACCCGAGGCTGACGAGGGCAGGGAGTGGTCGCCAGTGCAAGAAGGCAAGATTAAGGAGCGGCTCCTGGCAGGATTCTAGGCGGAGGGGCACATGAATGAATCGATTACACACCGGAATGAGAGGAATCCTGAGACTGTATAGGTATGGGACTATACAGTTGAGGATGGCTTATAAGAATTGATTGGTACTACCTATACCAACAAGATATATCTTCTTTTTGGGAGTCAATCACTTAAGAACTCCACAGTTAAGCCTGTTTGACGGATGGGTGACCTCATGGGAAGTTGAAGTTGGCACAGGAAAACACAAGAAGGGGGTTGAATTGTGTTTGTTAACTATTTTCGTAAAAACCCTTTTGAACAACTTTTTCACAAGCAGAAGATAAAAAGATTAAGCCCACAAGAAATCTTTTTTAAAAGATTAACAAAAGCAATATCAAAACCACCCAGTTAGTATAAGCAAATAAAAACTGAAGAGTTTAGGGATAGAAAATCCACACAAGAGATTTTATCCTGGTTCACTCTCTTCCAATCAAGAGCTACATCCAGTCCCTTCGACTTGAAGGATTTTTCCACTATTTCTCCAAATAGATTACACAACAAGTATTCAACACCTCTTCAGGCTACAAGTATTCCTTTCTTACCAAGCCTCTTTAGACTCTAACTCTATCACATAGATTTAAAGGTTGATCTTCTTAACTCACTAAGTGTGAAAGTATGACAGTTTCAGATCAGTTGAATATTACAACAATATTCAAACAAAAAGATTACCGACTTTTGCTTTTGAAAGAATGAAAGAATAAGAGCTTGTCTCCTCAAGAATTGTATTGGCAGAAGTTAGGCTAGCAAAAAATTATTCTTCAGTATCTGAGGTCTTCTACTTATATAGTGACCTTATTCTTCTCTTGTAATTCTTCAACGGTTACTTTGAATAATCTCGTTTAGAGATAGCATTAAATGCATGATATCTGTTGAGACTGATAGCTTGATTTTGGCGAGTTGAAAAGTATCCTTGGTTATCAGAGAATCACAAAATGGAGGCTCATTGTTCTGAGCAGTTGTACCTTAAAAGCTTTCTTTCCTCCATTGTGTATAACCCAGCTTTTGTTCAGCAATAAAGATGTCATCGTACATATCATTTTGTAATTCCAATTGTACTATATTGCTTTTTGTTTTACCTTGATAGTACTATGAACTTTCTCATAAAGGAACAAGATGTTAATAATAATAAAGAACATATATTCCTTTGAAATAAATATCAATCATTTGAAATAAATTCATCGTGGACCAATATTGCATTAAATCATATTCAATGTAGTAAAGATATATAGCTGTATAGTTAGTTTTAAGAACGCATCTACACAAGATTTTATTCTGCTCATCCACTGAAGTGGTAGAAGCATTTGTCCACTAAAGTGACAAAAGCGCTCGTCCACACAAGTGATAGAAGCGCTCGTCCACACAAGTCTTTGGACTTGCTAAGTCCTTAATGAGAAGCTCCGTCCAATGACTTGGCATATAGAGCTCGTCTACTATGTTACTTTGTGTTTTAGTACTTCCGTCTGCTGACGTGGCAAGATGGATGCACTTATTTTCAAGTCTTTGGACTTGCTATACCTAACAAGTTATTTTGGTATTCATTTATGGGTGTGGCTATGGTGCACCACCCATATTTTACACCACCCATGTGGCAAATTTTGGGTCAATCAAATTGCCACATAGGTTGGTCAAAATTTTAAACTTTCTAGTTGTATTATACTGTAGTCAAACTATATGAATACAGTATATTGTAGTATAGTATATGTACTCTTTGTATTCACAAATTTAACCCATATTAAAATAATGTTTTTTGATTAAAAAAATTGATTATATTGCAAAATATTATTGACAACGAACATTATTTTAATTCATATTAAAATATTATTTTTTAATATAATCAGTTTTTTTAATCAAAAAACATTATTTTAATATGGGTTAAATTTGCGAATACAAAGAGTACATATACTATACTACAATATATTGTATTCATATATTTGATTACAGTAGAAATACAACTAGAAAGTGTGAAATTTTGACCAAACCCATGTGACAATTTGATTGGTACAAAATTTGCCACATATGGGTGATGTAGTGGGTGGTGCATCTTAGCCCAACCCTTCATTTATAGCATCATCCACTTTAGAAAACCAGTCTACTTTATCAATTAAATTATAAACAGTTTAAATAACCTTTTGATGAGTAATTCTTTGTACGAGTCCAAGCATTGTATACCTTATATTATTTTGAATATTCCTGCATAAATTGAACTTACTTGTTAGATCTCAACTAACACTTTGCCAAGCAAATTTAATCCTTTTGTTAACATCAAAACTTAGAGATTATTAAATTGAAAACCACTTTGGTTCCAACAGAAGTTTTCCCAGGAAGCGTGTGAGTGAGGACAAAGCATGCTGAAAAGACTTGTGTTGGTATGTGGGGACAGTTGTCAATCCATAGAGAAGCTAGGGATGTTACAAATGGTATCAGAGTGGCACCATTCCCAGTACGGTGTGGTTCGGGGACGAACCAGGCGGAAGCTGGTGGACATGTGACACCCGAGGCTGACGAGGGCGGGGAGTGGTCGCCGGTGCAAGAAGGCACGGTCAAGGAACGGCTCCTGGAAGTCTTCTAGGCGGAGGGGCACATGAATGAACCGATTACACACCGGAATGAGAGGGATACTGAGACTATATAGGTATGGGACTATACAGTTGAGGATGACTTATAAGAATTGATTGGTAATACCTATACCAACAAGATGCATCTTCTTTTCGGGAGCACATTACTTAAGAACTCCACATTTAAGCGTGCTTAACTTGGAGCAATTATGAGATGGGTGACCTCCTGGGAAGTTTTCCGAGGAAGCGTGTGAGTGACAACAAAGAACGCTGAAAAAACCTGTTGTAACACCACCCTTGGGAATTACCTCCTAATCACTTGTGTAAATAAATTAAAAGGAAGTTTACTGGTTGCTTTCGGAAAAACTTCTATTATTTTCATCAGTCTGAAAATATGGGGGTAAATTTTTATTTTTGGCGGAGTATTAAAAATAGAATAGAGCGCACAACACAATAGTACGAACTATATTATATTTACCAACATATATAGACTGATTTTATTCAAAAACAGCTCTTCTATAATGTACTGATTTCTCTTAAAAATACTTCATTATTCACAACAGAAATCAAAAAGGTTTTCAGATCACATAAACCGACTTCCTCAAAACATATAACCCAACGAAAAATCCTAAGCTGGTCATTCTAAAAGACATCAACTGGAAAGAACTCCGTAGTTCTCGCCATTTTAACCTTCACCAATCTCTTAAAGGATGCGGGATTAAAGTCCCCATGCGAGGTTAGAACATCTCGGCACCACTCGCCCTTGTGTACTAAAGTACATCAGCAAAGAACCAGGAGAACCTGATATGTTATAAGGGTTAGATACCAATAAATGGATGAATTATGACAACTACAAGCCCAATATGTGACACCCTTCTACCCCGTATGTTATAAAACATTTAAAGGACAAAGATATAAAACCAATCATGCATTAACTGAATGAAATGAATTATTTGTCCATGGGTAGAAAGGTCCCACATGAACTAGTTCTCAAAACATGTGGAAAATAAAACAAGTTAAAAACAATTAAAACATAAGCATGAACCATAAAGAAAACCCAACCCCGATGTCATATTACAGAGCTGGTATAACCAATCCGAATAAAAATTCAGATAAACAAACTGAAACTAAATGTAACTAACTACTAGAAGCGGCTCCTCAGAGTCACTCCTCAGCAAGCTTCTCACCGTCCTCTGCAAGGTGCCGATCAGGCCAAACAAACAACGGGGAGTAGAATCATGTAAACATATACGACATGGAGATAGGAAGTAAGGTAAAACATACAGCATAGCATCACCATAACATACATCAACCTAGATAAATATATATATATATATATATATATATATATATATATATATATATATATATATATATATACATCAACATCCAATCAACATCATATCAATCAAGAATGCTATGCAGTGCAATGCAATACCACTCCACTACTCCAACATGCATGTGGATCCAACTAACTCAAGATGTCAACTTCGGAGTTACATATCCGTATTGGCCATATCAGCACCAACACCAGCAATTCACCAACCAGTGAACCCCATGGATAGCCGTGTATCATAACCGGATACGCACCTCGGGGGCGCACGGTTCACCAAACCATGGGTGAACCACCCGAGACTTGGTCCATATCATCACAACAGGACGACCCCCCCTATGTTAAACATCCCCCTCAACATCATCCCCAATGCTCTATGCAAATGGCACAATAACAAACAAGACAACCACCTCGTTTTCTTGGGCCAAAAAGCACCCAAGACTTATCACCAACATCAACACGAACACCTTAGACCCAAACGGTGGGGTCAAGGCCCCCTTGGCCAAAAAGCACCAAGGTCCAATACAACAACATCTCGACCAAAAAACATTGAGAGCACTTTGGCCAAAAAACACCAAAGCGTAACAACGTGCGGTAACCTGTTAGGCACTGGCTTAACCAACTCATCTTTATAATCCTCTTAGTTAATCATTAACCAAGTTATCTAAGTTCCATTATTCGATTATTACATTGTTACATCACTACTAGGGATAATTGGGGTCAATACCCCTTAATTTCTTTAATTCAGTTTCTGATCAGGAGGGGAAGCACGGGCGTGCTTGTCCCCAGCACGGGCGTGCTTCCACTTAAGTGGAGCACGGGCGTGCTCTCTATTAGGCACTGCCATGCTTATACAGTACGATCGTGCTCCTCTGATGCACGGTCGTGCTAACTGTGTAGCCATTTTCCAGAAACCGTGCTCCCTGTTCAGCACGGTCGTGCTCAATGCACGACAGTACTGATCTGGGCAGGAAACAGAGCCTAGTTCTTGGGCAAAAACTCTCTAAACACTCTCAAATCAGAACCTAAGGTCCTTGGACTAATCCATTGGCATCAAAACTCACCTTCAACTAACAATTCATAATTAGTTAACAACCTTAAGTAATTAATCCTTAGTTACTATATCAATTAGGGGTCCTAAATTAAGCAATTAGGGCCTTTATCAACGTGTTACCTTAATCAACATAAATCAGCCAAACAGTCATGGTACCCACAGCATCAACCAACATATTCATGGTATAATATCAACCAACTCAGCCAACATGTTCAACAACAACAACGATACATATATCATTATATCCCACATAAAACAATCACTCATAATTATAAACATATAATCATGGTATTCCAACAACTAACATGTCATCATATAACATAGCCAAATCCAACAATCATCAACATAACATCATGTTCATATTAGAAGTAACAACGTAACCATCAAGAACATACTATGAACATAGGCATGTAAAACAATAATCAAACATGTTATCATAACAAATTAAACCAACACGTTAATCATATCATCAAACATAGCAAACCGGGGTTATGGGAACCCCTTTACCTTATACTACTTCCAATGCCTATGATATACACTACCCTTCTCCCCATACCTGGAATAGAGATCACGATTCAAAAGAGAGAAAAAAGATCCACTTGGGTCCTGTCTCACTAGCGCTTGTCTACAACCTCAAGAACAATAAGGAGACACTTTGGTTCAACTCTAAGATCAAGAAATTAAAAGGAAAAGATCAAGAACTTGAAAGAAAGAACACAAGGGACAAGGTGCACGAATTTTACCTTTTCTAAAGTCCCAAACATAATGCACAACGAATCCCTATTCGTAGTGATGTTCTCCTATCAAGAAGCAGTGAAGAACGGTGCAAGAACGGGTTATCTTGAGAGAGTTTTCTAGAGACGGTTGATGGAAATTGAGAGAAAAAGAGAAGGAAGGCAGCTCTGAGTGTTGGGATGTGATAGACTAAGGTTTAGATCGTGTTTTAGGGGTTAAAAACGGGTTGGAATGCGTTTTGGGCTTAAAAAGAACCTAAATCACATTTTCTGGTTATGCAGGTATTCGCGGGGTGAACTCCAATTCACGGGGCGAGCCAGCGAACCAATTTTTGTCAGCTGGATTCGCGGGACGAACCCGAAAGCACAAAGCTGAATTTTGGGTTTTCGCGAGGTGAACAAAGGCTCGCGGGGCGAGGCCGAAACAGTCGAATTTGGCCAAAACACATGAAATAAGATTTGTAGATAATTCTCTTATCTTTCCAACGCCATGAAGATCACCTCGATCAGACATCTAGAACTCAAGATATGGTCAAAACGGAGAAACATGTTACTACGACTCTAAAAGGTTTGAACCTTTCTAAGGCTAAACTTTCCCAAACATGAACTTAGACATCATAAACAACCTAACAAGCATATGCAAACATATATATAATATATAAAAATGCATTAAGCTTATTTATGAAAAACGGGGTGTTACAATTCCACCCCCTTATAAAAATTTCGTCCTCGAAATTTTTATCACCTTAACTGGTTAAACTTTCACCAATTAGGCGCATACCTTGGGTTGTGTCCACAGACTTGGAGGTCCAGCTCCACTATGCTTTCACTGCGCACTCTAATTCCTGCACTTGTTCACCAAGGTAGAAGACTCAGATCTCCTGATAACAGATGACTTGCTTGCTTTCATCGCTCTTCCAATCGCAGTCGTCGGGATAACTCTTAAGGATACATGATCGCCTTCCTGGAATTCGAGCGCCTTCCTCCTTTTATCATGGTAGCTCCTTTTCTTACTATGTGCAATTCCCATCTTTTCCCGAACCAACCTGATCTTTCCATCTAGTTACTCCTTAAATAGACCTCCCCTCTTAGGGACCACATACACTAGTCACAGGTTAGAAGTCTAAATTTTGAAGATCTATGGTTGCAAACTTAACACTCTTGCCCATGGCCACTACGAGTCTACTTTCTAAGCGACTAGTCTCTACTCGATTCGTGCCTAAACGACTAAGGCCACTAACCTCACTGACATAAAGCTCATAACAATTATCGTTACTTCACCTACCGGCGACGAGTAATTGGGGTGATCAGTTCCTCCTACCTGTCCAGCACAGTAACTCAAGCAATAATAATTCCATGAGTCAATCTCTCTCTACTAGGGTTTCCGACAGGGGCTCGAGTGCAACTATGTTCGCACAACATAATTGCCCTATCGTCTCTATTAAAGATCCTTCTTGCAGTAACCACCAAACCACTCATCTATTTGTCCTTGACGCCCTTCCTATTAGCAACTAATCATCTAATCCTTACTCAACGACTGAAACTTACCTGAAGGCTTTTGGTGTTCCATCTTGACCTTCTGACAAACTAAGCACTCATACACAAACTCAGCCACATCCTTTTCATCCTAGGCCACCAAAACATCCTCTTAAGGTCCTGATACATCTTAGTGGTACCTAGGTGCACATCCAAACCACTCATATGTCCTTCCTCAAGGATCAACTTCCTAAGCTCAAAAACATCTGGTATGCACACCATATCCCTAAACCTCAGGACTCCATTACTTCCATTCATGAAACTAAGGCCTCTACCCTGAGCAAGCAACTCTCGCTGATCTAAGAGAAACTCATCTAACTTCTGACCCTCTCCAATCTGATCCATCAAGCTGTCAGTAACCTTCAAGGTTCCAAGCCTAATACTCTTAGGGGTAAACTCACAAGCTAGACTAAGATCTCTAAACTCCTCAATCAGATCAATCTCTTTAACCATCAAAGAGGAGATATGTAGGGTTTTCCTACTTAAGGTATCGGCCACCACATGGCCTTTCCTGGGTGATAGGTCAGCTCGAAGTCATAATACTTTCAGAACTCCATCCACTTATGCTACCTCATATTCAACTCCTTTAGATCAAAGAGATACCTCAAACTCTTGTGATCACTAAAAACCTCATACCTCGCTCCATATAGGTAATGCCTCTAGATTTTTAAGGTAAATACCACAGCCCCCAACTCTAGGTCATGGGTGGGGTAGTTCTTCTCATGTGGTTTCAACTGCCTAGAGGCATAAGCAACTATCTTACCATTATGCATCAACACACCACCTAACCCCTACTTAGAAGCATCACAGTAACTATGAAGGGTTCACTAGGACCTGGAAAAACTAACACTGGTGCTGATGTCAACCTATCCTTAAGGGTTTGGAAATTCTCTTCACACTAAGAGTCCCACACAAACAATTGTCCCTTCTTGGTGAGACAGGTTAAGGGTAAAGCCATCTTAGAGAAACCTTCTATAAACCGCCTATAGAAGCTGGCTAACCCCAAGAAACTCCAAATCTCGGTCACTGATTTCGGCGCTTCCCACTGGAGCACCGTCTCTACCTTAGCCGGGTATACTGCTTTGCCACCCTTAGAGATGACAAGTCCTAAGAAACTCACTTCCTCTAACCAGAACTCACACTTAGACAACTTAGCGTATAACCGCTTTTCCTTAAGGGTCTGCAGGACAACCCTCAGGTGTTCCTCGTGTTCCTCCTTGCTCTTGGAGTACACTAAGATGTCATCTATGAACACCACCACAAACTTATCCAAGTAAGGGTGAAATGTCTTGTTCATGTAGTCCATGAAGACGGCAGGAGCATTGGTCACACCAAAGGGCATAACCAAGTACTCATAGTGACCATATCGTGTTCTAAACGCTATCTTTGGGAAGTCCTCAGACTTAACTCGAATCTGGTGGTACCCTGACCTCAGATCTATCTTTGAAAAGACGCAGTGCCCATCAACTGGTCCATAAGATCATCAATCCTAGGGAGGGGATACCGATTCCTTATGGTCACTTTGTTGAGTTGTCGGTAGTTGACACACAATCTCATACTACCATCCTTCTTCTTTACCAACAAGACAGGTGCTCCCCACGGAGACACACTAGGCCTAATGAACTGCTTCTTCATCAAGTCCTCCAACTGTTCCTTCAACTTAGCAAGCTCTAGAGGAGACATTCTATAGGGTGCTATGGAGAATGGCCCGGTTCCAGCACTAAGTCTATGCTAAAATCAACATCTCTCTCTAGGGGTTAGTTATAAACATCCCTCGAGGAAAAGTGCAAAGCTGAATTTTGGGTTTTCGCGAGGTGATAAAGGCTCGCGTCATGAGGCCGAAACAATCGAATTTGGCCAAAATACATGAAATACGATTTGTAGATAATTCTCTTATCTTTCCAACACCACAAAGATCACCTCAAACGGACATCTATAACTCAAGATATGGTCAAAATGGTGAAACAGGTTACTACGACTTTAAAAGGGTTGAACCTTTATAAGGCTAAACTTTCCCAAACATGAAATTAGACATCATAAACAACCTAACAAGCATATGAAAATATATATATAATATATATAAATGCATTAAGCTTATTTATGAAAAATGGGGTGTTACACAATACACAGAAACAACAATTACAGATAATAAATCATATTCAACATATAATTTCCAGTAAAAGCATAATATCACAGAATTCACCGTCATTTTTGAAAAACATATGGCACTTCTATATTTCAATGTTCTATTCTAATCTCCGGAGATCCCAACTTCTTTGAAAGATTGGCTGATCAGGCTCGATTGCCAATAAGGCACAACGTGTTTTTCCACAGCACTGCCCAAAACTCTTGGCACGGTGATCAACGTGTGTGGATGTCCATAGCATACTGTCTAACACAAGGCACAACAACCCAGGCATATGGACTTCATTGTCCATCAAGGCACAATGAAACAACGTAGCATGAAGTACCTGACCCTTCAAGGTATTCATACGAAAACAACGTGGGCACGTCTGCCAAAATACATGAGAAAATCATTTTATTTTCGCAGCTTTTCTTTGTGTTTCATTCCTCCCTTTGTCGAAGCCCAAGGCTCACGATCATCCTTAAACTTTCAACGTATTAAAACTCTTATTATCAACACAGGACTTTAAGTCCGAGTGTCTAATCACAACAGTCCTGAACCGATGCACCATTCTTGGACTTTGTGGTCGTAGAAAATAACTTTCACCTTTTACTACGTTCACCACGTTCATTACGATGTAAATGGGATACACAGTCCACAACAACATATATAGGACACAAAGTCCACAACAACGTATGTAGGACACACAGTCCACAACAACGTATGTAGGACACACAGTCCACAACAACGTATGTAGGACACACAATCCACAACAACTTACATAGGACGCACAGTCCAGAACATCGTGGCACGGATCATAGATCCACGTGCTTTCAAAACACTAGCATCCTGACGTCTCGGTTACTAGGTTCACCTTTCAACGTTCTTTTTTGTTCAGTGAAAATACAAAACGAAAACTTCCATAACTTATCCAAGTTATCGGATAATTTTAATTTGGATAAAATCCTTTGAAAAACTACTTTTGAAATCTATTAAAAAAATCTTATGTTATAGAAAATTAAATCTTTTTCTTTTCTAAAAAACCATTTCATTTTAGAAGGACCACCTTTTTCTAAAACTCTTAAATAAAACTTTTTGGGGAGAACTGCTATAAAGATGTTGGAAATGAAAATTTCCTTTTAAAGGACTTGAAAATGAGCTTCCTTTTCTTTCTGGTCATTTTCCATGAGTTATCCTCAAAATTTCATATTTTTCTTAAAATAAAATCCCTTAAGTTCCCAAAATAATTTCTTTTCATCTCCATAAAAATTTATTTTAAAGTTCTTAAATCTTCACCAAATGTTAAAAGAATATTTTTCCTTCTCCTTTATCAAGATGTTACTTCAAAATTAAAAATCTTTATTGTGTGGCTTTTCTCATAAGTTTTCTTAAAGCTTTTATCTTACATTAATAATTGAACTCTAACCAAAGGTTAGGTTTCCATGCAACAACCAAACAACTTACAACAATTAGGACAAAGCCAACAAAATACGTGCAACAACCAAACAACTTACAACAATTATAACATGGTCAACATAATGCACATATTTATAATTCATCATTAATCATACAAACAAGTAAATCAATCCAACATATCATAAAGGTCATAAAATTCAAGATTTTCACTAAAACAACCACATCAACAGTCAACTTCAACAACCACATAAAATCAAATACATCAAGCATATAGTTATCATAATTTAAATATCCATCAGACTTTCTCCCCTTACCTGGTTCGACGGGTAGTAAGAGTCTTTGTTTTTCCGGTGCTACCCAGAGCGAACTTTCTTTTCCCACAGCATGCCACAAGTCGAAGAATTAAGCGAATGACTTAAATTAAAACAACAAAGTCAACTTATTTTTTCCATGTATAAATTTTGGCCATGGCTAGAAAAATGATGTTAGCGATGTCCAATCTTTTAAAAATTCTTGGATTACATTTGATCCAAGACTTACTTTTATGTATGCATATATATATATATATATATATATATATATATATATATATATATATATATTCACTTTAATTCCATATCTTTATATTTTTACATTGACACTTGTTTATAGTCCATTTGCCTGATTCATGTTAAAAGATATTATTTTGAAAATCATGTTTTCACTCAATATTTTCAAAACAGCAGTGGGTTTAAATTATGGATGATCACTCAAATGACCTTTAAAATTTTTTAAAATTTATTTGAAGGTACCCAATTCACATATAAACACATTGCAGTTAGTCTCATGTCAAAATTCGAAGGCATTAATTTGTTAAAAATCACACACCGCCTCTGATTGTACGGGGTTTTCCAGAAATCCGAGTTCACCAACATGAAAATTTATGAAATTGTTTCTCTTTATATACAGATGTAAAAATCTCAAATCTTCAACCAAAAACAATAACTATTATTATCAAAAAATGGTTCAAACAAAGAGTTGTGAGATGATCTTTAAGTCAAGTATGTGAGAATTTAACAAAAACATCTACTTTGCCCCACATAGAGTTTTTGGTCATTTGAAAAATTCTTTTGTGACATGCAAGTGCTTAAAATGATGGTAGAGATGAGTATAAGTGTATGAAAATAAACTATAAACATGCAAAAAAAAGAAAAATGGCATGCATGTTGATGAAAAAGATATTTCTGAGGAAATAAAGAGCAAGAGATGAAAGTTATACCAAATAAACTATAAACATGCAAAAAAAAGAAAAATGGCATGCATGTTGATGAAAAAGATATTTCTGAGGAAATAAAGAGCAAGAGATGAAAGTTATACCCTTAGATGATGAAGAATGAAGAGAAATGATCCACAAGAAGCTTTAAAAAAAGTTGACAGCTTTGAGGATGTAGTGGTATTTTGAGTGTATCTCAAGATCTACTTATCCAAAAATTATAAACTTGGGTTTTTTGGAAAGGTAAGAAAGAGAGGCACAACTTTGTTGTTGAAGATTTTGCTTGATTCGGAACATAGTAGGGGCGAAAAGAGCCTTCTTTCTGCTGTTCTTGTGTGATGCTGAGGATTTTGAACTGTTTCTGTTCTGGTCATATCTCCTAGTATACTTATCCATTTTTGATGATCTTTAGCTCGTTGGAAAGAGGAGAGTAAGAGGAACAACTTTCATATAGAAAGTTTTCGAGTTTTAGAACATAAGAAGGTCAAATATTTGGTATGCGTTCGGTGAGCAAATGAGTGTGTGAGTGTGTGATTTGGAGAGGAAATGGAGAAAGTAATGAAAGGAGAATAGAAGAGGTATTTATAGATAAATGAGGGGAGGGGGAACTACTTGGGCAAGAAGGAAGAGTGGGATTTAAAAAACAAATTCATTCAATTTAAAATTAAATGAAGCCAAATTTTTAAATAGAAAAAAAACGGCTTTCTTGCAAAGTGTAATAAAATGATGAATGGCCATAAATAAAAACACTATGCACATCAATCTCAAGTCCATTCTTCACATCTTGACTCTAAAATTCTGCACCAAAAAATATTTAAATAAAACTCTCTTTATTTTTAAATATTTTATGGGTTTATTGTAAATTGATTGTAATAATTTGATGTAAGGTTATGATGGTGTGATTTGAATGCAACACTATTCAAAATCACATCAAAACTATACCAAAAATACTTTTTATAAATGTTGCTCGTCCCGGTTCCATTAATTTCTTGATCATAAAAACCAATCGTATTTTACCTCGCTAATTTTCCTCCCGAAAATTTCATATCGAAAGAAATATTTTCTAAAATCATGGAATTAGTTAAAAATTGAGTTAAAAAAATTAAAATGTTATCTTGCGTAAAGAAATTTTTTTTCAAGTCAGTAGAGTTTTACTGACGGCGAAAAACTCTTACTAGAAACGTTTGAAATTTTCTACCGAAAATTTAACTGCACTTCACTAAAATAAAATAATTCATGAGAATGAAATTTGGTTTATTAAAATAATTCTTCATTTATTATAATAATAAACACACCATTATCCACACTAATCACAGATTATATCAAAGCAGAAAAATCGGGGTGTTACACCTGTGTTGGTCTATGGGGACGGTTGTCAATCCATAGAGCAGTCAGTGATGTTACACTTCCCCTGTTCAGCTACCATGTACCTATTGGTTGTCACGTGAAGCTTTTGATTCGATGGTTCCTGCAGCGGGGACGACGGGCTGGCTTGACTTCTCACAACAATTGGGTGCCTAACATCCCCCATCACCATCCTTATGTCATCTCCCATACATGGGCAAGAAGACTGTGGTGGTTTCAGGAAACACTTCAACAATGCAGCCACACTACCTTCCTCTTCCACTTCACCCTTCTTCACCGTCTTCTTGGCATCCCTCATCTCTATCACTGAGTCAGCCGCATTTTTTATCACTATATCTGATTCTGAATTTGTTTCTTGTTTTGATGTTGGTTCTGTCCTAGTCTTCTCCAATTGGATGGCCTGCGGAACTTCTCTTGCTCTAGAACAAGCTTTCTTGATCTTTTTTTTCCAAGAACAAAAACTCTCTTCATCAGATGTCATCCCGCATTGCTACTCCAATTCTAACACCACAATCTCCCGTGAGGGCTGCGCCTCCACCTCTTCTTTCCCCAACTCAATTCCCTGTTTTTTTTCATCCACAACCCAAGCATGTGCTTGATCTCTCCCATCCCCTCAATTCGCTTCTTGGTCTTGGTGGTTTGTGCCTTCACCTTTTTTTCCTCTCTGGGTCCTTGCATCTTCAGCAACCAATGCAGAAATCTTTTAAGCTCAAAAAACACTGGTTTCCTCCTTCAAGAACACCTCTGAAAAATTCTTCATTTCCTCTCCGACAAGATATCCGGCAGGTCGGACCAATTTGTTATGAACCAAGGAATAGAAAGTGGAAAAGAATGAATCTTTATTGAATATCGAATAGAGAAAGAACAAGAATAGGAGAGAAACTCTCCTCCAAGGATTTCCCCTTCCCAAAGGGTTTGCACTTTCACAACTAAGATTGCTTAGTTCTACAAACTAACAAAATCTGAACCCCCTTTCCCTTGCTCTCTTTCCCTATTTATAGGGTGGAATCCTCTAACCAACTAACTATCTCAACACATGCTAACAAACTAACTATTATATTTCCCGTCATTCCTAATTGGGCTAGGCCCTAACAGACTTCCAACAATTTTAAGCTAAGAAATGCTTAGCTAATGTATAACAGAACAGAAGCACTTGGTTTTGGAAATTTGACGAAACCACTCTGCTAAATAAATGCTCAATGCATATTAAATAAAAGATATATGTTATTGCTAAAAATTGGTTAACAATAACAACACTTAGTTGTATCACAAGTATAAACAACACACAAATCAATTAGGCCACAAAACCCAAGTCAGAGATTGTAAAAATAGAACAGAACATTGTTATTACCGTGCTACCCCATCGATCTTTAGCGTCAACCTCAGCACCTTCCTCGAGCAACAAAGCAACAACATCAGTTAAACCCTGACACGCAGCAACATGAAGAGCTGTTCGATCATCGCTATCCCTGAAAATGACACTTGTTCATGCCAATATCTGACTTGCCAGAATCTCGTCGTAGAACGTCAAACCAAGAGTGAACAGTGGGATTATTTTAGATTATGGCTTGACAAAATATTGTATTCCGGTCCTACGTATCCCAATGGGAATCAAAGCCAGACGTAGTTCTAGGTTCAACCCTTGGTGCTACGGTGATCTCAATCCCTTAATCTTGTATCTAACGAATACCAGAGAGCAAGGACTCTTCAATAGTCTCTTGGTCAAGCTGGTTCCTATAATATGCTTAAGGGAGATTCACCTAGCTCGGTTTAAAAGTGAGTCTCTCTCTTGGGTTCCCCTCTTTTTATAATAGGATCCCCATATCTTTTAGAGATATGGATTTATCTCCTTTTATCTCTTAAATCTTCTTTGAGATGTGATTTCCTTAATTTGAGGGATTTATCTCTTCTAACCGGATAAGGTTATTTGAGATAATATCAGGATTTATTAAAGGTAGATATGATCTCCTTAATTTGAGGGATTTATCTCTTCTAACCAGATAAGGTTATTTGAGATAATATCAGGATTATTAAAGGTGGATATGATCTCCTTAATTTGAGGGATTTTATCTCTTCTAACCGGATAAGGTTATTTGAGATAATATCAGGATTATTAAAGATAATATCGATATCTTATCCTTCCCACCTTTATTGGATCGGGTATCCAAGCTCGGTGGCCGGGTTTTACTCCTCGGCCAGTACACAAGCCCCCCAAGCTTTGAGCTAGTAGAAGCGTAAAAGTTTTCATGACAGTAGCCGAGCTTGGCCTTTAAAAACCTTATTTGGAGAATCTAAGGTTTACGGTGTAGGTTCTCTTCCCCTTTTTACCATAGTCTTAATGATCGATCTTGTATCTCGGTCAATCGTTCAACCTCGGCGACCGAGCTTAGAAACTTAGTCTCTTCTTTTAGCCTTTCAAGTCGGCGAGGTACGTGGCCGAGCTTCACACTTAGGTCTATATATATATATATCTTTTGCTTCGGTGAACACCTCGGGCAACCGAGCTTCACGATTCGAGTTGGCGAGCTTTACACCTCGGCCCATATACAAGCCCCCCAAGCTTGGAGCTTTTTTGAATGCGTGGAAGCTTCTATCAAGGGGACGAGCCTAGCCGAGACGGAGGTAGTCATCTTAGTTTTGCACTGTGACCAAAGTTTCTCGGTTCCCAAGATGAAAAGAGACATTGCCTTTTGTCATTGTTTACCTCTTTAGGTTCGGCATTTCAACCTCAACTCGATCGATTTTAGTTCGGTCAACCTTTTTAGGCTCTTTAATTTTTGCATTCTTAGGTCCGGTATTTCGACCTCAACTCGGTCGATTTTAGCTCGGTCAACCTTTTTAGGTCTTTAGTTTTTGCCTTTTTAGGTCCGGCATTTCGACCTCAACTCGGTCGATTTTATCTTGGTCAACCTTTTTAGGTCTTTAGTATTTGATAAATAAATTTTTGACCATATAACAGTATTCTTGCCTAATATTGCAACTGAAAATGATTCTATTTATTTATTTTTCCGGGTGTGCCTCATTAAAACCTTCCTGGCCAAAACCTCGTGGGAAAAAGGCCGGGGTAGGAAAAAGAGTACATCACCTACTTACATGACTTTAACTAAAATAAAACTTAAGGTGGGAAGTGGTCCAAGCTCGGTGGTCGGGTTTTACTCCTTGGCCGGTACACAAGCCCCCCAATCTCTTTCTTTGCTCGGTACTGAGCTCTTGTCTTCAAAACCTCTTTCTCTCCTTTTGGATTCTACCATTTCTTCCGAGTTCATGAAACCTGTGGCTTTTTCCTGCCACTCTTCAAAATTTCTCGGTGGTTTTCGAGATAAATACTCAAAGAATGACCCCGGCTTCAAACCGCCCATTACGGTATGTAGACAGAGTTTCGAGCTCATATTGGGAATTAAAATTTGTTTGGCACTAAAGCGAGCCATATAATCTCTAAGTGACTCATTCTTTTCTTGTTTAAAATTCACTAGCGAGACCGATTGCCTTTTATGCTTTCGGTTCGCTGTGAATTGTGTAGTGAACTTAGTTACAAGCACATCAAAGGAATCAATTGACCGGGGGGGAGATTCGTAAGCCAGGTTAAGGCAGGGCCTTGCAAAGTAGTTGGAAAGATTTTGCACATGACGGCTTTCGAATCGGTCACTAGGTAAACAGAAGAAATAAAGGATTCTACGTGCTCGGTTGGGTCAGTGGTGCCGTTGAATTTATCAATGTTAAGAGGCTTAAAATGTCTAGGCATGATTACCTCATCGATGTCATCCGTGAACGGCAACCTCGGTCGTCGGTCTGTTACCCTTTTTTTTCTGGACAGTCCTTTCTGCACGAGATTTAACTCCTGAACCCTCTGTGCGAGGTTTGGTCTTGGACGGTCGGCTCGTATCATGAGGAGAAGGTACGTACGATGGATCCTTTTGGCTACCCTGGGAAGGCATCACTGATCTTTCTCTTTTCCGAACTCTTAACAGCCTTTGATTCTGAGCACGTATCTCCTCGTTCTCTTCACGCAGCTGCCTTAACTATGCCATAACCTCTCCCAACTGAGGGTTATCTTCCTTGATGGGAGGGGGGTGATTGTCACGGTTCTGGCTCGTATTCGAAGCCTCATGATCTACATGGTTCGTGCTGTTCTCCCCTCCCCTCGGTCCATTCCGTGTAGTCACCATCAAGCTTTCTAATGGAACCGGAGAAAGTTTTTCCTCGGCCCCACGGTGGACGCCAAATGTTCCTGCCGAGATCCGACTTGCCGGAATCTCGCCGTAGAACGTCAAACCAAGAGTGAACAATGAGGTTGTTTTAGATTATGGCTTGACAGAATATTGTATTGCGGTCCTACGTATCCCAATAGGAATCAAAGCCAGACGTAGTTCTAGGTTCAACCATTGGCGCTACGGTGATCTCAATCCCTTAATCTTGTATCTGACGAATATCAGTGAGTAAGGACTTTTTAATAGTCTCTTGATCAAGCTGGTTCCTCTAATATGCTTAAGGGAGATTCATCTAGCTCGGTTCAAAAGTAAGTTTCTCTCTTGGATTCTTCTCTTTTTATAATACGATCCTCATATCTTTAAGAGATCTGGATTTATCTCCTTTTATCTCTTAAATTTTCTTTGAGATATGATTTCCTTAATTTGAGGGATTTATCTCTTCTAACCGGATAAGGTTATTTGACATAATATCAGGATTTATTAAAGGCAGATATGATCTCCTTAATTTGAGGGATTTTATATGTTCTAACCAGATAAGGTTATTTAAAATAATATCAGGATTATTAAAAAATAATATTAATATCTTATCCTTCCCATCTTTATTGGATTAGCGGTTTTACTCCTCCACCGTTACAACACTCACACCTGATTCCAACACCTCACGGATACCATCCAGATCTCCTTCGTTTGCAGAATGCATAAGCCTCACTCCCGGATCAACACCTTCAACATCTTCGTAGGGCTCTGATTCTTCAAGCTCACGTTCTGGGGCCAGCGATGACTGCTTCCCCAGCGTAAACCTTGCAGGGTTTTTCGATTCCATGTGGTAGAAAAAATATATACCCTAGAGAGAGATTCACTCCAGAAAGTGAAGATAAAAAAAGATGGGATTTTGAATATTGGGCAGTGGAAAATTCGACAGAAACAAAAATGGGTAACGCTGGTTTTGCTTTGTTTTGAAGTTATCGAAGGGAAAATGTGTAAGCGAGGTGTGATTGTTGTTGAACTTTAAGCGGAGTCCAATGTTGACGGTTTGAAATTCAGAGAAGGAAGAGGAAAAGGTGGCTTTTGCGCGTTGAGCTAAGAGCGTGACGCGTCTCCTCAAGTGCCACCACAGGCAAGGAAGAAAACTGGAGGGTAAAACTGGAAATACAATCAATTTTCCTATAAAAAAAAACTAAATTAAATACCACGACTAGATATTGTACCTATGCGATGCACGAGCGTATTATATGTAATTATTTTATAATATTGTGTATTTTTAAATTTAAAAAATAACAAATCAAAAGAGCAATAAATAAATATTTGTGTAGTACTCGAAATTAAATATCATCTCATGGTATTTTCTTTGGACTTCTAAATTTAAAAATTTTGATATCATTAAATGTTGTGTGATGCACAAACGTATTATGTGTGATTATTTTACATGTTTTATATTTTTTAAATGTTAAAAATTACAAATTAAAAGAGTAACGAATAAATATTTGTTTATTATTTGAAATGAAATATCATCGCATTATTTTTATTTGAGACTTTTAAATGTGTAAAATTTGATATCATTAAAAGTTTTAAAATTTTATATTGAAACTATCATTCAAGCATTTAAATATGGAAAATTAACATTAGAAAAGAAAGACGAATATTGTGAGATACAACACCAAAGACGATGCATTGGGGATACACGTGGAGGTCGAAAATTGTGACGTGGTCATGGATGGATGATGATTCGAGAGGAGAGATTAAGTCAATGAAGCTAGCTGAGGACAATGTTTATGGTGGAGACATCTATTATGTTAATTGTTTTGTCCAACCTGGTCGCCTAACTCTTAGTTGTGTCAAGATAGTCCTTTATATTGACAAACGTTAACATCACCGACCTTTTCATTAATTTCCATATGACATTATCACAACTTTCATTAAAACTCAATAAAAACATTTTCCCCACTCTATTCTCCTTCTTATATTTTGGGCATCATACTATAATAATGATTTTGTAATAATGAATTTATTCATTATATTGATGTTGGGAAATTTAATGCTATTTAATAGTTTAACTCATTTGATTAAATGACATTTGAAAAATTTAATGATAATTTTCAATTACAAACACTTTGTACTAGATTAAAGGGAAAAAATGTGTTGAGAGAAGTCATTTAATTTTACTATACAACATGTCTTCTTCCAACCCGTAGGAGTTCAGGTTATCAATCTCCAATCCAAACCATTCCTCTATCAGCCCCATCGCAGAAACCTGGAAAGTATACTAATTTAAACTCCTTCCAATAAACTCATCTTTTTCTTCTATAATTATAGACTACCCTATATTCTATGTTTCTTCACTCTTTGTTTCTTTCCATCACATTGGTCACATCATAAGTAAATAGAATCAGAGTTTGTTTGGATCAGAATTTAACAATTAAAATATTCATGTATAGAAAATAATGTAAAACATATTATAATCAAATATAGTAAACATAGAGTCTCCTAGACGAGCTTTTAGGTTTGGGATCAAAAAATTTGCCGCTTCCACAACAATAATTCTTGGGTTTTTATACTAACCCTTGTGTCTTCCAAACATTTAAAAAAAAACATAAAGAAAAGGTTCGTTTGAGCCATGTTTCACATCTTCTATATAATAGATAGACACTGAAATGAATAGACGCTTATCACTCCTCCATTGAACAATGAACACCAATTTGTTCAGCCATGCCCATGATGATTCACGATGAGGCAGAAAGAGGAGTATAGGAAAATAGAAATTTTGGTAACTTAACCTAGGCATTAAAGATAAGAATTTAAAGAGATAAATTAATAGGTAAAACTTCAACATTTATGGCTGGATTAAAATAAATAAATTGGGCCAAAAGAAAACAACAATGTGAATTCTCTTTTTTACCCTTATTTTTGGTGGGGAGATACTAAAGCCAATAGTCATTTCAAGTGGTTTTACAATTTTACAATAATGTGAATTCTCTTTTTTACCCTTATTTTCGATGGGAAGATGCTAAAGCCAATAATAAAGATATCCCTTTCTTTCTTTCTTTCTTTTTCTTTTTTTTTACGGAACAATACCCCTTTCCCAAATTATGTACCAAATTATTCCATATTTTCTCATTGAAAAGTCCGCTTTGCCAAGGCCGGCTTCTCTCTTTTATTTTAGTTTTTTATTTTTAATGTCAAGTGAGAAGTTGGTTTCTTCAGTGCCGACTTCTTAACACATTTTTTTTCTGTTTATTTAATTAAATTTAAGCTTAAAAAATAATTAATTAATTAATTTTAGTAAATAATTATGCTAATTTTGATGTCAATTAGAAGATAATAGTAATCAATAATACTATTAAAAAACTTTAATAATTTATTATAAATTATATTTAAAAAAATATTCTTCTGAATGGTGTCCAGTCCCACACCATAGAGGTCACCTGTTACGTGCAGGAAGTTGACGGTGTCGACTTGGTTATTTTTCATCGCCGACGGACCCATTTGTTTCTTATATTTGGGATATTATTATAGTGGATATGGAAGGTGAATTGGTATTGCTATATGGGACTTGGATATTCAGGTTGCTATATGATGTAGGACTTGTGGCAGCAATAAACCTCTCCTTACGGCATTTAGGTGGTTTGTGTGTGGGAGTTAACGAGTTGAGTGATAAGGAGGTTGAGGATTCAAACACCCCCCCCCCCCCCTAACAAAAAAAAATACTAATATTAACACACTAACATTTGTCTACCAAAAAAAAATACAATTAAACAATTGTGAACTTTGTTTTTAATGTTCATATAAGAATAAAAGGGCATGTGTCATGCTATTGAATTTTGTTATTATTTTAATTTTACAATTTATATATTTTATTGTTTTAATTTTTTTACCAACAAAACTTCATTAATTAGAAGCTATCTACTCACTAACTATTTCTCTCTATCCTATGTTTCTTTTTATCCCTTTTTTTTCAAACATCAGCCCCAGCCCCTCCCCCTCCAATATTTCATTTGTTTTTGTTAGGTTCAAGAACGCAGAATTGCTTCTGCCGACAAAAATTGCTTAGTCGACAGAAATGCTTCTTGACGGAAATGCTTTCTTGACAGAAAAACGTTTCTTGACAGAAATCGCCTTCTGACAGAAATCGCAACCAGTTGTTATGCCCAACGCAAGATTCCTCTGCTTTGACAGAAGTGCTTCTTCCGACAGAAAAGCTTCTTCCGACAGAAATGCGTTGTTTGACGGAAATGGTAAAAACAATAGTGTAGAATACAGAATGCAAGAAACGCGATTATGCAAGAAGTATACGAAAGAAAAGATTAACAGCAGTATGTTATCGTGGTTCAGAGCAAGTTGCTCCTACATCCACACTGAGGCGAGACTTTCTATCCACTAGATCAAAGAAAACTGATTACAAGACTTTCAGGGCTGAAAGCTAACTCTCTTCTCAATCCTCACTTGCTCTCTCTTTCTTGATCTCAATGAATCACTCCCTCTCTCTGTTTTCAGTGTATTACTCTTTGTTATCCTCTCTCAAGTTTCTCTCAGCAAGACTTATATATTTGTACAAATAAGTCCCTCTCAAGGTAGTTACAAAAACAGAAAAATAGATCTAACTACCTAACAGACTTAACTACTTTTTCAGATATCACATTGTTGAGAAAACTCTATGCATAGCCTAACTGACTAACAAATTGATGAGCCAACTGCCACAATTCTCCACCTTGGATATTCAATTCAAGTACCAGCTAGGTATGCATCCAGTCTCCTTAAAGAGACTTATTTATCACAGGTTCCAATGCTTGCCAAATTCATACAGTGCTGGAATTTGGCCCTTGGAACCACCTTGGTTAACATATCTGCCATATTGTCTTCAGTAGCAACCTTTTTCACCTCAACTATGCCATTTGCAATGATGTCACGAATGTAGTGCATTCTGATGTCAATATGCTTTGTCCTCTCATGGAACATTTGGTTCTTGGAGAGATGGATAGCACTTTGGCTATCACACCATACTGTCATAGGAATTTCCCTCCCTTCCAGTTCTTTTACAAAACCTTTGAGCCATATTGCTTCCTTTATGGCTTCAGTCAAAGCAATATACTCAGATTCAGTGGTAGATAAGGCAACTATTGATTTCAAATTTGCCTTCCAACTTACCACATTTCCATAGAGAGTGAACAGATATCCTGTTAGAGACCTTCTTCTGTCAATATCCCCTGCAAAATCAGCATCCACATATCCTGCTGCATTGCTGTTTTCTGATTTTGATTTACCAAATATCAGTCCAACAGATTTTGTCCCTTTCAAGTATCTAAGAATCCACTTGACTGCCTGCCAATGCTCCTTCCCTGGGTTCCCCATGAATCTGCTGACCATGCTGGCAGCATAGGCAAGATCAGGCCTTGAACATACCATAGCATACATCAAACTCCCTATGGCATTGGAGTAAGGGATGCTATCCATGTACTGCTGATCTTCATCAGTCTTGGGAGATTGTTCAACTGATAGCTTGAAATGACCAGCTATGGGAGTTGAAACTGCCTTGGCATCTAGCATATTGAACCTTCTAAGCACCTTTTCAGCATACCCTGACTGATGCAAGAAGAGAAGTCTTTCATCTCTCTTTCTCAGGATTTCCATCCCTAAGATCTTTCTTGCTGCACCTAAGTCCTTCATCTCGAATTCAGAACTTAGCAGACCCTTGAGCTTGGTGATTGCCTCTAGATCTTTACTTGCAATGAGCATGTCATCAACATAGAGTAGGAGATATATGTAGTGACCTGAGCTGGCTTTCTTGAAGTAAACACAGCAATCAAAAGAACTTCTGTTGTAGCCATTTGACACTACAAAAGTGTCAAATCTTTTGTACCATTGTCTTGGTGACTGTTTCAGTCCATACAAGGACTTTTTCAGCAAGCATACCATTTGTTCCTTTCCTTCTACTTCATACCCTTCAGGTTGTTTCATGTATATCCTTTCATCCAGCTGACCATGTAAGAAGGCTGTCTTCACATCCATTTGCTCAAGTTCCAAGTTGTAGACAGCAACTAGAGCAAGTATGACTCTAATGCTTGTGTGTTTCACTACCGGGGAAAAAATCTCATTGTAATCAATTCCTTCCCTTTGTGTGAAGCCTTTTGCAACGAGTCTAGCCTTGTATCTACTTCCTTCAAGCCCTGGAATTTCTGGTTTTTTCTTAAAAATCCACTTGCAACCTACAATTTTGTGACTTGCAGGTTTTTCGACAAGTTCCAAGGTGCTGTTTTTCATAAGGGAGTTTATCTCATCAGTCATGGCAGTTTTCCAGTGCTTTTTATCTGAACTTTCAATTGCCTCCTTGTAGCTAATAGGATCAATTACCTGATCCTCAATTTCTACACTCAGTGCATAAGCAATGAGGTCTGCATAGCCGAGCCTTTGAGGTGGTTTGATCTGCCTTCTAGCCCTGTCTTTGACCAGATTATAGGATGATTCTGCTGCTGTATGTTGTTCATCAGTTTCAGTAGGTGGCTTAGTATGGTCATCTGTTGTGTCTGCAGTACCATGCTCCACCTCCAATTGAACCTTGTTGTCGGGTTCATCTGGTTCCTTAGACATCTCAGCTTTCTGGCCTGCATCCTCAGGCATGCAATCTTCCTTGAAGACAACATCTCTGCTGATCACAGCCTTTCCTCCACCTGGTTTGGTTAACCACACCTTGTAACCCTTTACACCATCTGGACATCCCAAGAAGATTCCCTTCTTTGATCTAGGCTCCAATTTCCCTTCATTTACATGAATATATACCGTACATCCAAATATTCTCAGGTTGTCATAGGTTGGTGCTCTTCCTGTCCACATCTCCTCTGGTGTCTTGAAATCAATAGCAGCTGAAGGAGACCTATTGATTAGATAGCATGCAGTATGAACCGCCTCTCCCCAAAACACCTTGTTTAGGTTTGCATTGGACAACATGCACCTAACCCTCTCCAAAATGGTCCTATTCATTCTCTCAGCAAGACCATTTTGTTGAGGAGTTAGTCTTACTGTTTTGTGCCTAGTTATCCCATTATCCTTGCAAAACTCAGTGAACTCTTCACTTAGATATTCAAGTCCATTGTCAGTTCTAAGTGCCTTAACCTTCCTTCCTGTTTGATTCTCAACAAGTGCTTTCCATTGTTTAAAACACTTGAATGCTTGATTCTTGTGTTTCAACAAATACACCCACACTTTTCTTGACCAATCATCTATGAATGTTATGAAATATCTAGCACCACCTAATGAGGGAACCCTTGCTGGCCCCCATATATCAGAATGCACATAATCAACCGAGGCTTTAGTTGTGTGTATGGCAGAAGAAAACTTAACTCTTTTCTGTTTGCCATAAAGACAGTGTTCACAGAATTCTAACCTTTCAAAGTCTCCATTTCCTATTAGACCCTGTTTGTACAATTCTTCCAAGCCTCTTTCACTGACATGAGCTAGTCTGAGGTGCCATAGCTGTGTGGAATTCAACTTTGAAGCAGAAATCAAACTGGCAGGATTTGATATAGTTGTACCTTGCAATCTGTACAAGCCATTCTTTCTGGTTCCCTTCATCATGACCATTGAACTCTTGCATATCTTCAGAACACCACCTTGTCCTTTAAATGTACACCCTGCTTAATCCAGCATGCCAAGAGAAAGGAGATTTCTCTTCAGCTCAGGTACATGTCTGACATCTGTGAGCAATTTTGCTGATCCATCACTGAATTTGATCCTGACATTGCCAATTCCAGCTACTTTGCAAGCAACATTGTTCCCCCAAAGCACTTTTTTCCGCATCGATCCTTTTGTAGGATTCAAGCCATTCTTGATTAGGGGTCATGTGGAATGAACACCCTGAGTCAAGAATCCACTCCTCACTGCAAGAATCTTCAGTCACTGCCAACACATCCGAGCTTTCATAACCATCTGCTACCACAGCCATATCATTTAAGTTTTGTTTGCCATTATTCTTCATTTTCCTCTCAGGACAGTTCTTTCTGAAATGTCCCTCCTTATGGCAGTAGTAACACTCTTTCTTGCCTTTGGATTTGGATCGGTTCCTCCTATTCTTGCCCTTTGTATCTCTCATTATCGCTTCCGCCTCGACAAACAGCCCTCTTCGCATCTCCACCTTCACCTTTATCATAAGTAATTCTCTTCTTCATTTCTAGAGAATTGAGAGTGGCTTTCACTTCTTCCAAGGTGAGGCTTTCTTTACCAAACATCATTGTGTCAACCAAGTTCTCATAGGAGGGAGGAAGGGAGCACAACAACATTACAGCTTGGTCTTCATCATCAATCTTTACATCAAGATTCTTTAAGTCAAGAACTGCCTTGGTGAATTGAGAGACATGTTCTTTGATTGATGATCCTTCCTCCATTTTCAGCTGATGGAGTTTCTTCTTCAAGTAGAGTTTGTTCGTCAATGACTTGGTCATGTATAGGCTTTCAAGCTTGAGCCAAACACCTGCAGCAGAAGTGGACTCATCTCGCTATTTCACGAAGAACTTCATCTCCCAAAGAAAGAATGATCAAGCTATGAGCCTTGTTGATCAAATCTTTCTTTTCTTTTTTCGAAAGTGTTTGGGAAGTTTGTTGATTCCTCCTAAGGCTTCCTCGAGTCCTTGATGGACAAGAAGAGCCTTCATCTTGATCCTCCACAAGCTGAAGTCATTGTCCCCATTGAACTTTTCCAAATCGAACTTTGCAGTGCCCATCGCGGAAGCAGCCCCGATTCAACGAAGCTCTAGATACCAGTTGTTAGGTTCAAGAACGCAGAATTGCTTCTGCCGACAAAAATTGCTTAGTCGACAGAAATGCTTCTTGACGGAAATGCTTTCTTGACAGAAAAACGTTTCTTGACAGAAATCGCCTTCTGACAGAAATCGCAACCAGTTGTTATGCCTAACGCAAGATTCCTCTGCTTTGACAGAAGTGCTTCTTCCGACAGAAAAGCTTCTTCCGACAGAAATGCGTTGTTTGACGGAAATGGTAAAAACGATAGTGTAGAATGCAGAATACAGAATGCAAGAAACACGATTATGCAAGAAGTATACGAAAGAAAAGATTAACAGCAGTATGTTATCGTGGTTCAGAGCAAGTTGCTCCTACATCCACACTAAGGCGAGACTTTCTATCCACTAGATCAAAGAAAACTGATTACAAGACTTTCAGGGTTGAAAGCTAACTCTCTTCTCAATCCTCACTTGCTCTCTCTTTCTTGATCTCAATGAATCACTCCCTCTCTCTGTTTTCAGTGTATTACTCTGTGTTATCCTCTCTCAAGTTTCTCTCAGCAAGACTTATATATCTGTACAAATAAGTCCCTCTCAAGGTAGTTACAAAAACAGAAAAATAGATCTAACTACCTAACAGACTTAACTACTTTTTCAGATATCACATTGTTGAGAAAACTCTATGCATAGCCTAACTGACTAACAAATTGATGAGCCAACTGCCACAGTTTTGGTTATGATAAAAGTGTTGTTGCTGCCCCCTCTCCTATCTTATAGCATGTTCTTTTTTTGAAATCAATACCGCTTTTTTGTTTTCATTGTTTATTTTTATTAAATTATTATAATGGGTTTTGATCTTTTTTGTTTCTTCTACTTTCTAATTCTAATTTGGAGATGCTCTTAAAAGGTAGAAGACAAAGGCGGCAGGGGAGTTAGGGAGGGAAGGAGCAAGTTTCCGGAATCTTATTTCTGAACAAAAGGGTGACTATGGTTTCAAAGTCACACACGTTCTTTCCAACTTCATCTAGCTGTCAGTTCTCCTACCCCCACCCAAAGGCCCAAACCTAACATCTAATCATTACAAACCCTAAAAATATTTTTAAAAAAGACAAAAAGGAATATTTTGGCCATTCAAATTTTGAATCATATATACTAACAAAAAAAATCATATTTTAAGATCGTAATAATACTTAACTAAGGTTTCTGATATTTAATATTACTCTTATAATATTAAAATTTATGTGTAGCATTTAAAAAAGTAGACTAATAATTTAATTGAATTTATGTGTAGCATTTTTGTAATTTATGTATATATATATTGTATAATTTATTTTTTATTATATTAGTTACCAGTTTAATCGTTAGATGAACCGATTGAACTAAGAGAACCATGACCGGAAGGTCTCGACAATGAGAAGGTTTGGAAAGGAACTACATGATTGTAGTACGTGGGTGAATTTTGATACGATAATTGTTATGTTTCTTATGTCTGCTATATTGTTTTGTTAATGAGCTTCATCTAACTTTTACCGATATTAGATATAATGAGTGGTAGTGAAAGAAAGGGGAAGGAAGGTTGTTTCGATTCTTTGGGAAAACAATTATTGGCAGAGGAGGATGTTCGAGAAAAGAAGAAAAGACGATATAAAGAGAAATAACAATAATATTGATTTATCAATATATTATTAGATGTCAGTATTAAAATCTTTTACACTAACAGTGCATAGAAATTAAACTATATTTGATTTTAATATTATTCATAGTAATATTCAGAAATTATTGGTAGGTGATTTTTGTTCTAATGTTTTTGAATCAACATTTTAATATACTTTGTTTATATTTATTTTTTTGCTTTATTTAAAAAACATATATATTTAGATTTTTTAAGTCGAGTGAAATCCCTACATGGTTTACCAACCCAAAGTGAGTTATGAGGATATACTACGTAGAAGAAAGAATATTAATTCCACAATTCATCCGGGCAATAGAAATTGTTATTTTATTTATATTGCTGTATATGTTTTTCCACTTGCATTCCAGTTTTTTATTTAATTGGTTCATTGTTATTCATATTATAGAAATAAATTTTCAAGTTCATGATGAAGAATCCTTTATTTGTTGAAGCTGAACATGAAGGTATTTATTTAATAATCTATATATGTCTAACAAATGCACGGGTAAAATTCACATGTAGTAAATAAATAAATGTAAATGATATGACTAAAGGAAATGCATTTTAATACAATTTTCAGTAAGCTTTATATCTTCACGTAAGCTTTAGTCTGTTCTAGTAAGCTATTGTGCATTTTTATTTACAGTAACAAAATTTAGAACAAAGCTCGTCATTCTACTAACACCGGCACCACCCAACTACGATAACAAACCCAAACATAATATGCTATATATGATAGACCAATTGACTTGTGATTAAACCCCCATGCCACAATAACGACTGCAAATTCAGGAACAATAATCTATATGTGTTGCTTTATTGAATATTAGCTGAACATGCTGTTAGAATGTTGACTACATGTAAACTTTATTAGTGTTAATCCCTTGACTAGATATGAGTCACCAACCATGAAGCCTGATCCACACCCGTAACACAATACCCTGCCTAATAAGAACCATCACACATCATTGTCAATTAGCCTTGATCAACAAAGGTTGGGAAATTATGATGCTGGATTTACTTTATTTATGCACTCTTTGCATTATAATGTGGTGCTAATTATTTAAGTTTGTGATACCACATGGTCCCTATTGCATGAGAAGGGAAAAAGAAGAAGAAAAAAGACCAACTGAATGAGTAGTTACTTCAAATCAAATTGCTACCAATGTTGCGTACTTTGCATGCAATATAACCTCTCTTTCTGTTTGCTTATCAATTATATCATTATATTTGCTAACATAGATTTCTGTGAGGAATGTGACTGTGAGAAATATTTGTAACTGGAATGTAGCTGTAGGAAATGACATGTGCGTATCACATTGGTAAACAATACTAGTATTATTTATCCATGTATCGCACGGGTTCATCATCTAGTATGTTTGATACTAAGGAAGTTTAGAATAATTTAATATAATTTAGAAACTAAATATAATACTAAAAATTGTATTAAAATAAGATTTGATAATTGTTTGGTAGTCACCCTTACGAAGTTTAAACTAAAAAGGTAGTAGAAATAAAATAATTTTATATATTTAAAATTAAATCAAATCTTAGTAAGCTTTGTCATACTTGATAGGATTTTGTTTACCAAAAAAAATACTTGATAGGATTTTTAATTTCAAAAATAAGATGTGTGAGATTTTAGAAATTAAATGTTTTTATTTTAATATTGAAGGAAGCATGGGCACCCCGTTTTAAGATTGAATAATGATAAGTTGACACAAAAAATGGACAACATACGACGACAACTGTATGTATGTCTACTGTGAGGCACTGTCGCGGTACTATAGCATTTTTTTTATAAAAAAATAGTTTTTTTGAGAAATAAAATTTTTGGCTAAGTTTGTTCAAATATCTAGTTAATTACGTACAAATATCTGGTTAATTCAGTTCATTATCTGGTTAATGGGTCATCCTGAAGCTCACAATCAATTTCCACAACCATGTAAATATTTGGTTAATCACATGCAAATATCTGGTTAATTCAGTTCATTATATGATTAATGAGTCATCCTGAAGCTTACATGGTTGTGAAAAATGATTGTATGCTTCAGGATGCCCCATTAACCATATGTTAAACTGAATTAACCAAGTATTTACACGTGATTAACGAAATATTTATATGGTTGTGGAAAATGATTGTATGATGATCCATTAACCATATAATGAACTGAATTAACCAAATATTTATATGGTTGTGAAAAATGATTGTATGATGACCCATTAACCATATAATGAACTGAATTAACTAAATATTTATATGGTTATGGAAAATGATTGTAACCTTTAAGATGACTCATTAACCATATAATGAACTGAATTAACCTGATATATGCACGTAATTAACCAAAAATGTTAGTATTCAAAAAAGTTAAATTTTTTTTAAAGTCAAAATTTGTATTAAAAAAAAGAAGAAGTAGCGCTACAATGATTGTTGTCGTGTATGTTGTCTATATTGTGTGTCACAATAACACGACTCTTTAAGATTACATATTAGGCGTTGCTATATATGTCCACCTTAGATATTTGGAGTTTTACTAATTTATATTAAGGAGAATGCTAATAAGTATCCTTAGGGCATTGTTTAAGGAACCAAGAATTGTGTTATAATTTGTAACTATTAGTAACCCAACAAACAAATGTAATAAATCTTTAAAACATCTAATAAGGCATAAAACTCCAATCAATTTTCACAAATTATACGTCTGAAAGTATCTCGATAATTTTAAAATAAACAATGGTAAAATAAGTCTTACATAAATAAAACCAATTACCTCAAAATTCGGGCATCTACTAAAAATAATCTAATGATAAAATAAAATAATATGGTTCTAGCAACAAACTGCACATTATTGAACATAATACAAACAAAACATAATAAATAGTTAAACTCAAGAACTAAGTCTTAAGTCTCCTCAATCTTAGTGACGACGTCCCCGTGCTTTGAAAACAACACTTTTAATGAGATTTATAACCCCATTGAATAAAAATAATTTAATAAAACTTTTTCAAATAGTGTTGTTCTCAGCCAGCGCGGTAACCGGAAAAAATCCACGGTATCCGCTTATTTTCAAAATAATATAACTCAAAATACTTTCTATAAATTAAGGATAATTAATTCATGCTCTCATGAAATTCATGCACAAGTAATAACATCATCAAATAGAAATAATTCATCACTAGCAGTACGCATAACATAAATAAAATCATACAAATGACATCTCTTTTGTTCAAATAATCTCAATTTATCATCTTAGTCTCTTTTATTTAATTACCCAATTTTAAATCTATGAGCTCATGACAAATGCATTGGTCTCTCACTGCCTTCCCCCTCCTATAAGGAGGTATCTATAATGGGTCTTCCCCTTCCCAGAAGGAGGTATCTATCTTGCTATCTAACGAGGGGTATTTGTCTTTCCCTCTAACAAAGAGGTATATATCATCCCCTCTAGCAATGGGGTATCCGTCATCCCTTCCCTGAAGGAGGTATCTTAACAATTACAAATAATAATCCAAATCACATTTTGGACATATATCATGATCCCAGGATATGACATATGACCTCATGCATCAATCTCAATGATATAACTCATGACATATACCCCCATTCCTAGAAGGTGGTGGAGATAAACATTGTGATGCTAAAACTAAATTATTTTAATAATATCTTTACTTATCGAGAAAAAAAATAACTCATTTCAAAACAACTAATAGGCATTCCAAATAATGTCTAGCATAATATATTATGATTGAAAATTATCAAACAAGTCTTAGAGCATATAACCAAACCATGCAGACAACCAATATCACATCAATTTATCAATTATTGAAAATGCCCAAATCAATTTGATGTTCTTTGACCCTAATAATGCAAAAAGCCAGTTTTCCCAATCAAATCACCCATCATCTCAATATCAATTTAAAGAACCCAAAACCCCTTTTGAAATATCATGGAAGGGTAAGAAAATGTGTTTTTACTCACCTCTTGAAGACCTTCAAGTAGCACCAAGCAATTCCTTGTTCTCCTCATCTTCCTCTTCCTAGACTCTTTCTTCCACAACTCCTTTCTTCCCAAACCATTAAATCTCTCTTATTTAGTGTTTTTATGACTATCTAGTGTAATTAGGGTTCCAAAAGTGCTGCTCATGCACATTAGGTTCGTATTTATAGGCCTCCCAATGCTCAAAACATATTAAAACGCGTCAAGACCCACCTATCCAGCGCTTAGCGCAGTCTTTAGTACATATATTAAGTTATAGAGATCCAAAACTTATGAATTTTATATATTTGGAAAGACAACAGAAATATCTATAACTTTTATGAAGATCACGAAATCTTAAACGGATGTTTAAAGAGTCAAAACAATGCTATAAGTTAGAAAAACGGTGCTGACGCTGGAACTTAAACATCATGTACGAATTTGGTCATAACTTGAGCTACAAGAATCCAATTTGGACCAATTTGGTGTCTATGGAAAGATAAGAGACACAGCTACATTTAATATGAAGATATTGAGTCAAAAAAAGTTTGTTTTAACCATGAAATATCCATATGAAATTTGGTGTCGGGTCATAGGAGGTCTCTTGTGCAAAATTGAGCCTAAATTACTCAAAAGTTACTTATTTGCTATTGCTATTCTTTTAAGTTACTTAGAGACATATAAATGCTCACAATTCTAATATAAGCATTCTAAAGATTTATTGCCTATCATATTGAAGGATTATGGATTAGATTTGATTGTGGATAAAGTATGTACTAAAGGCATAGATTAAGTTGTTGTATGAGATCAGAACTTAGTTTTGAATTCAAATACTATAGTTTGTTCTGACAGGATAAGCTTAGAGAGCAGATAAGCTAAGACTATTGATGTATATATATTATTGTATTGGATCGTGTAAATTCAGTGAATGAGAACTTAAAATTTTACAAAAACTATCTATGAGCTAATTTTTGGGATGTTGCATTATTTGTGTCACTAAATTTAATATCTTACCCATATTTACATATATGATACATATATTTTAGATTTATATACAATACAATATATATAATTATATTCTTTGCTTAAAAAAAGTTTTGATTGGAGGAAGGCACATCCCCTTACAAGGTCATGGATTACCACCAACCTAATATATAATAATATTCTACTTCACTCTAATAAAAACTAGAAAATATAAGTACCAAGATATTGATGCGGTAATCTCACATCAACCTAACTTTATATATTATTATTTTTATAAACCTAACTTTATATACTATAAATATAAATATATTGAGTAAATATCCACTAACATTTTGACATTTGTGTCTTTATTTTAATAATAATTAAGAGAGCGACATAATAATTATACTGATATTTTAAGATATTATTAGATATCAATATAAAAATCTTTTATACTAATAATATATATTAATTAAACTTAACAACAATTACTACACAATAATAAATTATCTGCCCCACCACTCACATAATGTATTCTAGCTTTTTGTATTAAAAAATATATTCCAGCTTTTAATTTTTTTCCCCTTTCAACCATACCACCGATGACTATGCAATCAATTTTCTTCTTTTTTAGTTTGTAAGTTATCTTTATATTAGGAAAGGGTATCATATAACTCAAAAATTGTTATGAAACTATTTAATTAATCTAAAAGAATATGACTTTTCCTTATGTTATAATGTAACACCATTTATGGTTGTGAGTAGATGTTGAAAACTATGGCTGAAACTCATAAATAATTTTAATATTTTTAATGTTAGAAAATATGTAGAAATAATGGAACTATGCATAAGACAAGGGGTCACATCATTCATGCACCATTCAAACAAGAATTTTCGTAACATCCAATATTTTTGTCTCCTTAAAAATATTATTGAACACAAATTATAAATTATATTATAATGAGAATGTTGAATAAATCATAAATGTCAACACCGGTCCAACATATGTTGAATACATCATAAATGTCTCAACCACGGCCCTTCCTCTAGGTGAGACTTAAAGCAAAGATTTTGGTGGTCTCACGCTTGGGTCGGTCCTAATAAATGACAATGTTTAATGTGAATTAATTTGAATATTCTTATAGCAATCTTTTTAACTTATGCTTGATAGTATAATGATGAATAATAAGAATTTCGTAAGAGATCCTTGTAGAGATCAACTTCATTTGAGTGGGTTAATGAAGGGACAAGAACATCTCATTGATGTATTAAGGAGACATATAATGAAGATTTTAATATTAAAAAAGAATATCATGCCAACTCAAGAAGTTTTATAGAGTTTCTTAAACTATGTCTTTTCCTCATGTTATAAAGTTATCCAACCATTTTTATTGCAAGTAGACGTCGAAGTACAGACTTTCGTATCGTTCAATGTTACTCCATCTCTTTGAAAAAACCCTAATTAATATAAAAAGTAAATTTGTTACTAATAAGAACCTAAAATAAATCATAAAATCCTTACTTTTTATTGAATTAACTTAGATCTCAGTAACATATGATATTTTTAATTATTTATTGAGTTTGTACTTGAACTATTTAAGAATTTTCAAGTAGGTCCCTAAACTTATATAAAATTTTCAATAAGGTCCCTAAATTAAAAATTTTATAATTGGGTCCCTAAACTTATATAAACTTTCAATTGGGTCCATAAAGTAGAAAGATGACTACATAAAATAATAAATAATAAATTGGTTGATGATGAAATTTAGAAAAAATACTGTTTGACATAATAATAAAATCATAAAAGATGAATATGAAAGAAAATCTTGCTATTTAAAATAATAATAATAGTAACAAAATAAAAATAAAACTTACAAATAAAACTCATTGTTTAACATAAAAATTAAATAAAAATATCTAAATTTGAGAGACAAAATTTAGTTGTTGAAATGATAATAACAAAATAATGAAAAATGATATTGTGATAAAAATTCATATTTTATAACAAAATATTAAACTTCAATTAAAAAATATACATATTTTAAATAGTAATATATTATTAATATTTGACTCATTTTAATCTCTTGACATTTTGTTATAAAACATTAATTGTATAACACAATTTCATATTTCATTATTTTGTTATTATCATTTAAAGTACTAAATTTTGTCTCTCAAATTTATATATTTTTATTTAATTATTATGTTAAACACTTCTCTCATTAAGTTTTTTTTTTAATTTTAAATAGCAAGTTTCTTCTCTCATATTCATTTTTGTCATTTTATTATTATGTCAAACAGTATTTTTTTTAAAATTTCAACATCTATCATTTTTTATTTTTTATTTTATATAGTCACATTTATACTTTAGGGACTCAATTGAAAGTTTTATAATATTTAGGACATAATTTAAAATTTTTTTTAATTCAGGGACCTACTTGAAAATTTCTAAATAGTTCAGGGACCAACTCAAAAATTAAACCTTTTAATTTATGCTTAAAATATGGTGTCCTATCATTCGTTCACCTTTTGTACAAATATTCAGCATATTTTTTTTCTTTTGGGCTTTTGTCTTGATTTTTTTATCAAGGCTTTTGTCTTTATCTATCTTAAAAATAAAGAACAATATGTAAGCAAAATGAAAGATCTTAATTAGATGATGATGAGTAAGATTTTCATACAAGATCCTTATAGAGGTTAAGTGATTATTTAAGTAGGTAAGGGACAAGCTAGGGGCGTTCACATCCAAACCGATCCAAAAGAAAATCGAAAATCGATTAAAAAAATTGAAAACCAAGCAAATCCGATGTCTATTGGATTTTTTCTCTTGTTTTGTGAAAATCAACCGGATCGAATCGGATTTTGGATTCCTTATTTATAACTGAATCAATCCAAGCCAATCCGCATATATAAAATTTAATATATGTTCTATTTTTTGCATTATTATTTTTTTTGTTGATTTTTTTTCTAATAATATATACATACTAGTTTGATTTGACGTAATTTTTTTTATTATTTCTAATGTTCCAAACATAAATAAAAGATGTTTTGAAACTAGATGATGATGATTGTAACACCCCGATTTCTGTTGTTTTCTTTATCGATAAACAAATATCTGTTTATATTTTTTTATCTGAGATCTAGAAAATGATTTTGGTTGAAACAGAATCATATTTAGACTCGATTTCATGTCGAAAGCCTACGGTTAAATTTTGGGTTGAAAATTCAGACGAAACCCAGTCTGCGTTTTCACTGTCAGTAAGATTTTACTGGTCAGAAAACCTAATTTTGACCCGAAAACGAAACGATAAATTTTATTCTCACTTTTAAAGTGATGTGGGCCTTTTCAAAAATTTCGTTCTAAAATAAAATATTATATTTTGTTCGGGTGAAGTTTTGAATTAAATCGGGTGTGGAAAACCTAAATCGGGAGAATAACGGAGTCGGAATCGGAACTACGGAGACTGAACCGGACACCGGGCCACGGAGGGACACATGTCACAAGGTTGTGGTGAGTCACCACTAATGACTCACCTTTGTCATCATTAGTTTTGCAAAATATCTAGATATTTTAGTTAGTAAAAGACTAAACTACCCCTAAGTGTAATTAGAAACTACAAGATTAGCCTTATGACTCACTCACCTTACCCCCCTCATTTTCTTCAACATTCAACCAAGAACAACAAAGAAAAACCCTAAGTTCTTAAGGATTCTTTTGCAAGTTTGGATCAAACTCTTCATCTTTTCTCCATCTTCAAGAGGTAGCCTCTCTACTCTTGATCATCTAAGTCTTGTTCTTCATTTATTTCATAAATTCATGCCATGATCATCACATTTCATTCAGATCTAGGAACTTTGAAAATCTCTAGAAAAGTGTAGAAAAATCCTATGATCATGAAAACAATTTCCATGATCTTATAATCATATCTATGTTTATAATCCAATAGCATGAATCAAACAAAAATTTCCTCCTTACTTTTCTATATGAGGCTGAAACCTCACTTGTGAGGATGGAGGATGTTTTGTTTCAATTTCAAGTCATGATCATTAATTATGTCATCTCTAATGCTTAAGTATCACTAATCTAAGAGCATGTGAATTTTAGAAAACCCTAGCCATTTTTTTGATTGAGGGTCGAACCTTAACCATGAAATGGGTTAGATGATTTTGATTCATTTTCAACTTACGATAATTTTCCTAGCTCTATACTACTCTAAGGTCATGGATCTAAGAGTATGTAAAATTTTGAGATCCCTAGCCCATTTTTCCAATGAAGGCCGAACCTAGACCTTTAGGTTTTAGGAGATTTTTGGTTCATTTTGTGACTTGTTCTTTGCTTGTTTGTGAATGATTAGTTGAGTAATTGTGTTTGGAGTTCGGGGAGGAAACCGGATTTAAAACAAAGACTTCGTTGAATCGGAACTTGAATCTTCAAGAGGTAAGGGGAGTTTGCCTGAGGAGCTTCGCTAACTATGTGTATAAATTGTTTGGTTTGTCTGTAATTAATTGTTGTAGTTTGTGGGGTTTGTTTTAAAATTATTGCGTAATATTATGTGATGCATGATATATCTGTGAAAGCATGCTATAAATTGCGATGTGTGAATTTATTGTTGATTGTGAAAGCATGTGATAAATTGTGTTATATGAAATTTTCTGTTGATTTTGTGATTGACTGGAAGCCTGACATCGGTCAGTGCTTATTGTAAATTAAGGATAAAACGTTAAGAAAATTTAAGGGAAACATTATGTTTTTGAAAATTAGTGGATTTAATTTTAAGGTAAAAATAATAATCTTTTAATGAGTTTTAATGAAAGAATAAGTTAATGAGTGACAACGAGTACGTAATCGTGAAAAAATTTCACTTTCGCATTTTTTTTTCGAAAAATGACAGGAACAATGGAAATAAATCTTAATTTTATGAAATGTATTTTAATTTTTTTTTTAAGGTTGTTGATAAATAATTTTTCAAGAAATAATGGTTTTTATTTGCCTAACGTTAGTATAAAAAAAATGATCTTTTAAGTAGGGAAAAATAACTTGATATGACAGAAAGGATTTTCAAAGGGTTAATAGGTTTTAGAAATTTAAAAAAAAAAGGAAAATTATTTTCGTTATGTTTTAAAACAGATTTCATTAGAAAAGGATTTTGGAAAAGCATTTAAGAACATCGGAAATTTTCCAACAAACTTGGATAAGTTTTCGGAGTTATTGTTTTGGTATTTGTATTTCACTGAACGAAAATTCTTTGGGAAAAATAAAGGAAATGATAAGGACTTAGATTGCCGAGATGTTGGGCTAGTGTTCCTAAAAGGAAATTGCGCTTGGAAGGGAAAGGAATTGGAATACCTAAGGAAGGGTAGTCGGGAGCTTTAAGCCTCAACAGAGGAAAAACAAACGACAAAGAACAATTACGATAACAAAGGGTTTTACATGCATAGTCTGGCAAACATGCCATTTTGGGCAGACATGCCTTGGGTATCGAGCTACAATTTCACAAAGGGTGAATTGGGTAAATTGGTTAGTTACGGAACAAAGATAAATTCTAGGGTCTTTGGGTCTTAGGGACACTCGGGCTTCGAATATCCAGCGAATACTTGGGGCCTTGCAACCTCGGGTCGTGGAATTCGGTTACTCGGCACGAATGTACTCAAAAGGGAACTATTCCAATATTATTTTTGGTGCTCCATTGTGATATTCCTTGAACAATTGGAGCCGGACCTAAATTTAGAGGCCGATCTCATGAGACAATTGTGTTAAGGGTATCGCAGCCTGATCATTGCTCGAAGAAGGGAAGTTAGGAATCTCCGGGGAATAAAGGCCAAGGCCAAGACTCATAGGATGGATATTGAAGTACTGCCATGCATTTTTGAAAAATCACGATTTTGGATGATTGGGTATGAATCCCATTGGTAGGAAATATTTATAATATGTGTACATGATGTTTGTTTGAGGGTCGTACATGTAGTTATCATAATGAAACTCAATATTGGTATCTCACCCTTGCTTTATTTCTTTTCATGTTGGGTTTCTACTATGCTTCTATATATATATATATTCGAGTACAGATGAACCAAATGAGTCCGATATCGTACACGGGAATACGTTCCCTGCAATTTGACGAGGTTGATGATGGAAGTGTGTGGAAGACTAACCTGGATACTACTGCGGTCGGGGAGTTCTAGGGAGGGCTTCCCAATGGTTTTTCTTGAGTGCGACCAGCTATAGGATCTGATTTAGGTTTACTTTTGGGAAGTAATACCGCTACTATATATGTTTAGTTTATGTGTGTTTTCTTGTGTTATGGTTTTAATAAATAATTTGTAATATAAAGGTCCCTATGTAAAACTGTATTGATGCATATATATATATATATATATATATATATATATATATATATATATATATATATATATATATATATATATGTATGTACTCGGTTGTTAATTATAAAGATTTGGTTTGTATCGGTAGAGGAAAAGAAAAAGAAAAAAATATACAAATAATTTCAAGGAAGTTAAGAACTAGAGAAAATTATATTTTCCGAAAGCAACCAGCGTAATTATTTTCAGTCTTTTAGTTTCAACATGTAGCGCCAAGGGGGTGTTACAATGATATTTATTTACTTTATACATATTTTATGAAATGTTATTATATGAATAAATCAACAAGTATATATAGTTTTAAATATTTGTTCAATTTAGCTTGTAATCTTGATTCTTTGATATAATATAAATATGTAATTAGATGTGGGTAAAAACCGAATCAACCAATCCAATCCAAACTGTATTTAATTAGATTGGATCAGATCGAATTTTTTTAAGGAAGCAATCCATACCGAACCGAATCGCATGTTGTTTTAATCTTTGGATCATCAGATGACTTTTTGCCACAAAACCGATCCAAACAGATCCTCGAGCACCCCTAGGACAAGCATATCCCATTGATGTACTAAGGAGACATATAGAAAGATTTTAATATCAGAAAAGAGTGTCGTGCAACTCTAAAATTGTTAAGAAATTATTTAATTGACATCAATAGCATGCATATTTTCTTAATATTATATAAAGCGATGAAACCATTAGTAGTTGCTTGTAGATATGTTGAAAACTATGGCACAAACTTTGAAGTTTGTTTATGCCTTGATCTTCTTCTCCTTCTTTCTTCTAGATGTTACAGCATTTGGTAAGACATCGTCATTTTAATTTCTATTTCCTTAACTTACAGATATGGTTTCATTGCCTTTCAATATTATTTCTTCATTTTTGCATTATATTGTAGTTCTTATAAACTGTACAAGTCACTACGAGTGTTTGAAGTTATGCTCTCCTATGGGTAAAGTTCCATTTTGCAACGGGGGAATTTGTGTATGTGACAGTTTGGTTGTTTTTACATTAAGTTTGCACCTATGAATTTATTTTCACATCATAAAGTTGTTATTTTTATCAATTTATGATTTTCCCCACAATGTAGATTATATTCATCTTATCTTTCAATTTTTATGACAAACTTGCTTACTAGTATATGTACCGGGGCCATGCACTGAGAATATGCTAATTTTCAGGATTTTGTCAAAAAATATGTAATTGTTGATTTCACGTTTTTAGTTTAAAAAAATTGTGGGGAATTATATATAAAAAATTATTGATTTATATGGTTAATTGTGCAGAAATATTTGAAAATGCTATTATGCATAATATACAAGATAAATCTTCATATAAGTTTAATTATAAGGTTTTTTGTAATCTATCTGATATATAAACATTTTCTCTTAAAAATTTATTTGATTTCTTACTCTTTTCACCTGTAAGTTAACCATTTTTAGAAAATATATGTATATGTCATATTTCTTATTCTCTATTTAAAATCCATTTGATTTATTTCACCTATTTTTCCTGTGCAACAATTTTTAGAAAACATATTTATGTATCATATTGTTTTTCGTCTTCTCTCTTGAAAATCTATTTGATCTATTTCTTTTATTTGTCCGCCGCAAGTTAACTATTTTTTTAATACATACATACATACATACATACATACATACATACATATATAATATTATTTCTCCTATTTTCCTGTGCAAGTTCATCATTTTTAGAAAATATATTTATCTATCATATTATTGTTTTTATTCTCTCTTAAAAATATATTTGATTTATTTCTCCTCTTTTCCCATGCAAGTTTCTACGATTTTTTTTTATTTTCTCTTGAAGTTATATTTGATTTATTTATGCTTTTTTGTGTGCAAGTTAACAATTTTTAGAAAAATATATTTATCTATCATATGAAATCTTTTTATTTTGTCTTGAAAACTCATTTGATTTATTTCTCTTCTTTTCCCGTGAAAATTAACTATTTTGTATTTTAAAATTTTCTTATAAATTAGCACTAATCATTTCTTTTCTCACTACCTTAGTATTACACTTCTATTGTGATCTTTAAGGTTAGTTTGTAAGCGAGAAAGACCAGAACTTTAGACTTTACACACAATTACGGCAAATGATAAGATGATTTATCATATAATATTCATGTATCAGTCAGTATATAGGTAGGTTGAGTGCAATGTAAGCAGCGTATTGTAGCACCCCGATTTTTCAATGCTTTCCAATATATGCAAAGATATTAATATGTTTATATTTTATTAGAGAACCTAGAAAATGATTTTGACTAAAAAAAAATCATATTAGGATCATGTTCGATGATATAAAGTTCCAGTAAAATTTTGGGTTGAAAATTCAGACGAAACCCAGTCCGTGTTTTCACTGACAGTATAAATTACTGATCAAAAAACCTAATTTTGAAAAATCAACGAAAGATCAATGATTTTTATCTCTTTTTAAGAGATATGAGTCATTTCCATATTTTCACTCTAAAATAAATATTATATTTTTTTCGGGCGAAATAACCAAACGGAACGCGCGCTTAAAAATCTTCAATCGGGTAAACGGCAGAGCTGAGGATGGTGCAGAGATAATATGGAGCAGAGATGATGGAAGTGATTGAGAGGACTCATGAAAATTGTCACATCATGAGTCACTAAAAGTCATCATGATAACTTTAACTATATAGTTTTTTATTGTTTGAAAATCCATTAATTGGAATTACCTAAGGCAAACTATGCCTTAAAATATCTAAGACCCTCCCCCTTATAAATCCCTCCTCAAACCCCCACCACCACTCTCACACTCTCATTTTCTTCATCCTTTTATCATATTTTGAAGAGCAAAGTTCTTGGAGTTTCCTCTAGGATTTTATCAAGTCTTCATCACCTTCTTCATCCATCTTCTACTTGGGTAAGATTCTTGTTATATACTCTTGTTCATGATCATCTTCTTCATTTCCTTCTTGCCATGGTTATGTTGAAAGTTGAAAACCCATTTACTCTTTTACTTGAAACTTGGATCATAGTTTCTTAGGATGATCAAGACTTGTGAAACTAACTTCATCTTATCATCTTTATGAACCTAGTAGTTGTGTTGTTGTTGTTAAAAAAAATATGAAACCCTAACCCCATGAAAACCCCTCTTGGCCGAAATGCACTTAGAGGGAGGGTTTAATCTTTTTGCTTCAATTTTTTCAATCCAATGCTTGTTTTAGACTCTTTAGTGCCTAGATAATCAAAATCCAAGAGCTTAGATTCAACAAAAATCCCAAACCCATTTTCCCTATATAGGCCGAAATCTACTCCTAGTGAGCTAGAATGAAAATTTCAAAACTTAACTTGTATTGTGATGTTTTGTGAAGGAAACGTTGTATAAGTATACTTTCTGAAATCGTGAGAGGAAGCTGGATCTAGGACAACCTTTCACAGGTAAAAGTATCACTGTTTGAGGTAAAGGGAGTTTGCCTGAGCACTACAAAAAAAACACGACTTACCGACGGAAAAAACCCGTCGGAAATAAAGAAATTCCATCGGAAAACTACATTACCGACAGACACGGTTCCGTCGGTAATAGGCACGTAGGAAAGTCTTTCCGACGGCTTTAACCGTGGAAAAGCTAGCCACACAGAACCCCTAATTATCGACGGAAATTTCGTCGGTAACTCTATGGAAGGTACCGACGGAATTTTTCGTCGGAAAATGTAACCAACAGTTACCGACGGAACTATCCGTTGGAAACAAGCTTTTTTCTATTTTTTTAATTATTTTTTTATTTATTTTGTTTTATATTAATAATTAATTATTAATTATTTTTATTAAAATTTATATATTCAATATTAAATATTTTATTTTATTTATTAATTATTATTATATTATATTTTAATTAATTATATTTTATTTATTAATTATTATTATAATTTATTTATTAATTTATATTTTATTATAATTTAATTCTTATATTTTATTTTAATTAAATATTATTATATTATCAATTACAAAACAAAATTGAAATTAAAAATAAAATTTAAAAAGCAATTAAATAAAAATTAATTTAAAATAAAAACAAACTCAACATATAATCCATAAATAAAATATCCGTCTATCTGCAAATCTCTACTACACCTATAACTATCCTAATACCCATCACCATAATATCCGTCATTGTCGCCTTGTCGGGGGGGGGGGGGGGTCTGCCGGCGTCACATGACCATCAAGCTGCAGCTCAGTAGACAGACCGTCATCATGCGGCTGCGGTGGTGGATCGGTGGTAGTGGTGGAGGGCTGGGACTGGGCCTAGGTGGCATGGAAGACCCCCTGCAGAGCGCTGCGCCTGTCTGGTGGGAGGAAATCGAGCACAGCGGTCAAGACCGTAGAGAATGTCTCCATCTGGTGCATGATGCGCTCGTTCGTCTCCCTCTGCTGCCGCACCTCCTGCCTCAGCCGCTACACCTCCTCCGTGTCCTGTGAGCCGGAGGATGTGGGCTCCCTAATGGTCAAGCTCGGCGTCGACCCCCGACGGATCGACCTGGATAGGGTCGCAGTACCGTAAATCCGTCCCTAGCTCTCCTGTCTGCAACCGACACACCAATAAAATCAATTAGTTATAAAACAAATTTTTAATAAAAATATACAGTTTATAAATAATGTTATTTATATATGCATACCATGTAAATGTTATGCTGCATGTGGGTAATAGAACCACCAGTGTGCATGCTCCCACCCTTCTCGGAAGGTCGATTTCTCTTCGTCTATTCACACTTCAGCTTGTAAGCTGGAGTGTCCCAGTACGCACACAGTGGGGCCCAGATGTTGGGCCTGATGTAATCCGGACGTATCCGGCTCTCCCTACACTCCCGGAGCATGTCCCTCAATCGAGCAGTTGCTCGGTCGTCAAAGATAGCATGTGTCTCTCCTGTGATGATACAATCCCGATCCTCCCCGGGGATCACCCCCATGATGGCCAGTAGCAGCGATACTGCGCCTTGATGGCGAAGGTAACGTGCTTCGATCCCACTTTCGATGGGATGGAGCTGAAAAATTCATAATTTTATTAAATCAACAAATTGACAACCAACAAATATATGTTTATTAAATAGTAATTATTTTTAAACAACATTAAATTAAATTAAACTTACGATCCAGAAACATGACGGATCCATGGTCGATCCTCAGGTGCGGGAACCCTGGCCCACTCAGGCAAGTCCTCAGCCGCGACCGACTACTGCACAAACGATGATGATGGTATGGCCGTGTCGTGACCGTATGCGGCCCCGGATGATGAGGATGGAATGGTTGTGTCTGGCTGTGGCATCATCCCAGGAGTCGGCATAAATGATAATCCTGCTGGGTGTGTGGCCGGCACAGTCGATGATGATGGTGGTGCTGGGTGTGGGTGTGGGTGTGGTGTGGGTCCAGTAGGGGGCGGCGAGTAGCCAGCTAGTGCTCGTCATGGCGAAAAGTGAGTGGAGGTCTGGACATGGGTGGAGGGTGGGGTAGTGTGGGTCAGGGATAGTGTAGTATGGGTAGGGGATGATGTAGTATGGATCGGTGAGGGTATAGAATGGGTGGGGGATGGTGTAGAATGGGTGGGCGAGGCTCCTGTAGGTGGCGATAGGGTAGGTGCGGTAGGGATGGGGGTGGGTACGATTGGTGCGGAGGGACCTCCAGGAATGCGAGCAAGCACCTGGGCCTTCACAGTGTATCGTCCCCGCTTAGCCTTCCCCTTCCCCTTATCACCGCTAGGCGGTGGGGAGTGGGGCGGCTATCCTCCTAATGCTGACATATCTATTTTTAGGCGGTGGGGAGTGGGGCGGCTGTCCTCCTGATGCTGACATATTTATTTTATAGCACAATTACAAATCAGTGTAAAAACAATAAGTAATCGACATTTAACAGTCTAATCTAAGCAACTATTTTTATAGAACAATAGTTGTCAAGTCTTACATTATATTTCATAAGCAAATATTTAAAATACAATAAAAATAACATAATAGTAAACTTCCTATTCGGACTCGGTATCGTCATCTGACTGTAAGTCCGACTCTTCTTCTTCTTGCATTGAGTTATCACTTTGGATTTCTTCCTCTGATGATGCATGCATGGATGCCTGATTACCAATGACCACTTCTTCCCCTTCATTTGAAGATCCCAACATGCTAGTAATACGCTCGACCTCAATTTGCTCATTGACATGTGACGATTCATCCGCCTGGAATGGCGTCTCATCCTCTACATCATCGATTTCTATGCGACCCCTAGGTTTGGTAGTGACTGCAACACACCAACCTCGTTTGTCTGTTCTCATTGCTGGATAAGGGACATAATAAACTTGTTTTGCATTCTGGGCAATTATAAATGGATCAAACTGTTGATATCTTCTATCCATGCGAATGTCCACAGTTCCATACTTGGGATCCAATTTTGTGCCTGTCCTCGATGGATCAAATCAGTTACAATAAAATAAGACTACTTTTTTAGGATAAGTAGTAGTATTGTATTGTAACTCGTATATGTGTTTTATGACCCCATAAAAATCACTGGTACCTTCACCCTGTACGACAACCCCGCTATTAATTGTCTTTTTGCCCACGTTCCATTCATCTGTGTGGAATTTGTACCCATTAACAAAGTATGTATGCCTTGATCTAACACAGCTATAGGGCTCATACGCTAAATCTCTCAAGTGTTGATTAGTCACGCTTAACGGTTGTTGATACACCCACGAATAGGTAAGTCATATTAAATAATTAATTTTTTCAAGAGGCAAAATTAAGCTTAATATTGTGTTTGCATCGTCATATTACACTTACTTGTTACTTGAACCATTCAGGAAAATCTGCATGTGTACGAGCAGAACCATCTTGTTCGCTTAATTGATTAATTTGAAGGAACACGCTGACAAATAAAATGTGTACTATGTGTTATAGGGGAAATTATAATAACATGTGATACATTATTACAAAAATAGGTCGTTAAGACTTACTCATGGTATGGTTTCACCTCTCTGCAATTTATCAAGACATGAACATGGGCCGATGCATACTCCTCATCAGTTAACCAGTAAGTAAGCTCCTTGCCAGCATGATGGCCAGGAAGGTTAAATACGGATAGCATATAAGGATACCCTGCATTATCAGTATCTACCTCGTTCCTAACATGTCTTGGTGCCAACATAAAGTTGTTGAAATAGGGGGAACAGAAATAGGCTGTCTCACGGTGTAAGTAAGACGCACAGATTGATCCTTCCACCCTAGCCTTGTTTTTAACTGATCGTTTAGAGTCGCCCATGAATCTAAGTAATAAAAAACATCATTGACAAGGCATTATTCAACGGTTGCTAATTATTTAAATGTCAAAATACAATAAAATTAACTTTCAAACGGATACATCCACCTATATTGTACTGGTCCACCAAGCCTCGCTTCATATGCAAGATGGACAGGGAGATGTTCCATTGAGTCAAAAATTCCTGGGGGAAAAACCCTCTCCATCTTACACAGAATTATTGGAATGTTTTCTTCCATCTTCGTCAGACCATCCACTCTTAAAGTTGCAGAGCATACATCTTTAAAGAAATGACTGATTTCTGTAAGCGGGTTCGAAATTGACTTTTCATCCCATGAAGCCACCCTGTTCTTACATCAGCACATCATGCCAAATTAGAGGCATAACCATCAGGGGTCCTAAGGTATTTTAACCACCGACAAATTGACTTCACTTCATCGGCGGTTAGAGTGTAACAAGCTTTTGGTTTGACCATTTTTCCATTAGGCCGCGGCTTTAGCTCCGAATCATTTCGTCTACAGTACATAGCTATGTCCATCCTTGCCTTCTCATTGTCCTTCGTCTTACCAGACACATTCATAACCGTGTTAAAAATGATGTCAAAGAAATTCTTCTCAATATGCATCACATCAAGGCTATGTCTTAACAGATTATCCTTCCAGTACGGTAGTTCCCAAAAAATACTTTGTTTTGTCCAGTTATGTCATTCTCCATACCCGGGTAATTTTGACACACCTGCTTCAGTGACTTTAGGAAGATCTCTAACCCGACCCCATATTTGTTCAGGAGTCAACAAAGGCGGCGGACCTTCCTCTTCTGTCTGATTCTGTTTGAATGCTCGGACGTTTCTTCGGAAAGGATGGTCGGAATCTAAGAACCGCCGATGAGAATTAAACCAGGAACTTTTGCCACCATATCTAAGGGTAAAAGCCTTTCCATGTTCCATGAAATACGGGCACGCCAATTTACCATGGCTCCCCCAACCAGAGAGCATGCCATATGCAGGAAAATCATTGATAGTCCACATCAGTGATCCCCTCATCATAAAGTTTCGCTTCTTTGAAACGTCATAAGTCAACACACCATCCCACAACTTCTTCAGATCATCGAACAGATGCTGCAAATATACATCTATCCCAGCCTTCAGATTAGATCGATGGTCCCGGTATGAGACAAGTCAGAAACATATATGATTTTGACATGCACATCTCGGGAGGAAGAATGTACGTTGTAACAATCACTAGAAAACATGAATATGGCGAGGCTGACGCCTAAATGTACGAGGTAAAAACCATCTGAACACAGCCCAAGTCTCACATTGCGAGGATCTGCTGCAAAATCAGGATGAACCCAATCGAGGTGCTTCCAAGCTTCACCATCAAAAGGGTGGCGTATGACACCCGGATTTCTTATATTCTCATTATGCCACCTCATTTGTCCCGCAATTTGCGTTGATGCAAACAGTCTCTGCAACCTTGGAATTATTGGCAGATAGAACATTGCCTTCGCAAGAACTGGTTTCCTCTTACTATGGTCACTACTTTGAACGCGGTACCGGGGTGTCTGACAAAATTTACATTCTTCCAACGCACTGTCATTTGTGCCAGACTGACTACCATAATATAGCATGCACCCATTTGGACAACAATCAATCCTCTTAGCCCCCAAGCCTAGTTTTGACACCAACCGCTTCGCATCATCATAACTTTTTGGCAACAACTCTTTGAAGGGTGTCACATCTTGAAGCATTTTACAAAAGAACTCCAAACACTGCTCTGGGACATTCCAATTGGACTTGCAAGCTAGAAGCCTAACACAAATTGATAATTTTGAATCTGACGTCCCTTCAAACAATGGCTTATTTGTCTCTAACAATAGATTGTAGAATCTCTGCACTGATTCATTAGGAGGCTCTTCCATGTCATCAGACTCATCCGCCTCAAAATTCTCATGTTGTCCAAGACAATCATTGACCATCATATGCATTGCCTGGAGTTGTTCGACATATTCATCGTGGTAGCCACTGCCTGATGCACCCATTTCAAGATCGTCACCACCAACTTCATTCAAATCAATATTCGGTAACTCCTCATCATGATCAGTCCATATCCAATAATTATGCTTGAACCCATGTCGGTATAGGTGTAACTTCACGTTATCATCACTCAAAACCGCCATACAATTGTACTTTGTGCACGGACATCTAATCCCCCCCTCTTCGGCATAATCACAATGTTGCTTTGCTTTGGATATAAACTCCTCAACTCCAGCTATAAATGATTGTTTCAGAAGTCGTCTCCCATACTCGTTCCTATCATACACCCAACTATGGTTCGAGGGATAATATTCCATCCTTCTGCATTTTCAGATAAATCGAAGTATTTTTAAACATGATACTATGACCCCGAATCGCTCCCTTTCCTTAAAAGGTGTGGCCCTATCCCATTCGAGGAAAATTTTTTCATCACTGTATTATACTTGTTACTCATCACTTCTCATGTCTTATAGCTGACGAAATTTTGGCAGCATCTCCCATCGGTCTCCAAGTACACGGCTTGACCGCAGTAAGCTACCATAATCAAGTATGGACCCGGAGAATAAAAGGAAATGCTTCGACCCAAAATTTAATCAACTATTTCACAAAGGAGAATCATCGAGTAACTAGTATATCAGTGGAGAAAAAATTTCTTCCCAAATTGTCCTAATTGGACAATTCAAGATTCAATAAAATGAACGATACCATGACCACGAGTACACATGCTCAATAATATTGAACCTCGAACGGGTGACTAAGGTTTTTCTCAACAACGTATTAACTATACTCTAAAATAAAACAAGTAATTAAGTAATAGGGATATTTTGCATAAACGTTGACATTATTAGCAAAAAATCAAACACACAATTAAGCAACCATCATTCTCAGGTACGTTTTAATTATACTCTAAATTAAATAATACTATAAGAAATAGAGACATCTTAATTATAAAGTTTTATATTGTTGGCAAACAATTAAAACACATAAGCAACTATCATACACAAAGTATTCTTCTAAAAAATAAATCTCTATTCGATCTTTATTTATTATTTATTTCATTTTATATTAAATGTCATGTAAGTATTTAGTTATTTACATATATTTAATTTTATTATTAATTTTTTTATTCATTTAACTATTATTATATAAAATTAATTTTATTTGGATATTAAACTATTTTACACTATCTGTTTTAATCACGACATCAACCTCGTCTAAGCTCTCCAATGCGCCATGAGTGTAGCTAATCATCTCACCTTTCATTAATATTTATTTAATACATAATTTATATTAATTATCACAACAATTAATTCAAATAATTATGTTTTATACTCTTTCACTCACTAACACCAAAACATCGATTCCTATCACATTTCACCATAACCACGAGGAATTGTTGCACCAATGATATCGCCGCGCTACAGGTATTCGGGATCGATGGAATTCCTTTATCACTTACTCACATACTTAGAGTGTACTTACTTACTCCTTAATTAAATAGCTAGTTATTTCATCATTTTAACAATATAATTTTGTTCTTGAAGTCAAATTGCATCAATAATATATGAGGATAATAATACACTACAAAAGTCATACAACATTTAATCCTAACAGCAACCCAAACTCAAAACAAACAAATCAAAAAATACAAAACATAAATATTCTTAAATCACAAATTACAAATCACACTCACTAAAGTTCAAAAACAATTTCCTAATTAGATATTTAATATATTCATAAAAATAAAAAATATTGCTCAATCAATAAATAAATAAAAAACCTGATAGTGGTTGCTCCTCCTGGTAGTGGTGGTTGCTGTGGTGGCCTGAAAAGAGGGAAATCAAAAGAATTAAACTAAGCAACTCAAACAATGGGAAGGGAAAAGCATTGAACTGAAGAACTCAGCAACTTAGCAACTCAACATACCTGATGGGAAGGCACGTGGTGGCCAGACGGAGGCACGGTGGATGGAGGGAGAAGAAGAAGGGTGAGGGAGGGTTTCTGGCTCGATGACCGAAGGGAGAAGAAGAAGGGTGAGGGAAGGTTTCGGGCGCGGTGGCCGGACGGAGGGAGAAGAAGAAGGGTGGGGGAGGGATTCTGGCTCGGTGGTCGAAGGGAGAAGAAAAAGGGTAGGGGAAGGTTTCCGGTGCGGTGGAGGGGCTCGCGGTCAGAGGCAGGGGTACGGTGGAGGCTCGTCGGAGACGCGATGGAGGGTGTGGTGCAGAGGGGGAGAGAGAAAGTGGAGAGAATAGAGAAGGAGGGAAACGAAAAGTAAGGGGGGAAGGGGATGGCGCTGGTGTATAACGCGAATTTACCGACGGCCTTTTTAAAATACCAACGGCCTTATCCGTCGATAATACCAAAATTCGAATTTCCAACGGAAATGTCCGTCGATACTATTGTAAATTATTTCCGACGGCTATTCCGTCAATAATTACCGACGAATAAGGCCGTCGGTACACTCTCGCGCCAAAAAATTAGCATTCCCGTGTTGTATATCGACGGAAAAGCCCACGGTACCATTACCGACGGACTTTCCGTCGGTAAATATAGAAACTTTTGGTATTCATGCTTACCGACGGCTTAGTCGTCAGAAACTTCTCATTACCGACGGAACTGATGTCCGTCGGTAATCCACCCTTTTCTTGTAGTGGAGGAGCTACTTGGATAGTCATGTACACTGTTTTTGTATGGTTTGGTTATATGACTGTTTTAAATGTGTGTGTTGGAATTGATTGGTGACTTGGGAATAGATATATATGTTGATGTTATTGGAATGGTTTACGTTAAAATGTTCTTGGAATTGTTTGTTTTGATGATTAATGGAATTGTGGAAAATGAACATGCTATTATTGAGCTATAGTTATTGCTTTGATTGACTGTGATTGGCTGATGGCATGACATTGGTCATTGCTTGTTAACAAAGACTAAGACATTAAAACGCTTTAACTCAAAAGTTAAAACATTGAGGTTTCGTTTTTCTTTAATAAAGTGGAAATAAAATTCTAATGAAGAAAGTGTTGAGATAGGTAAAAGTTTAGGAGAAGAAAGAAGATGGAAAATTGTAAAGAATCTACGAAAAATGTTTTGAGAAAACAAAGATTTTTAATGATGGATAAATCCTTTGAAAAACCAAAGATTTTACTTTCAAGTTTTACAAAATGTTTTCTTTTTCAAAAGTGGAAAGTTTTAGACAAAAGTAATCTATTGGATAAATCTCTTTATTGAGAACTTTAAATTTTGTTCAAAATTTAAGAAAGGTTCTTAGTGGTTTTCTAAGTTTGTGGAAAACGGTTTTTAAAAGAAAAGTTTCTTGAAGAATGTATTTCTAAGCATGAGAAATTATTCATGGTGCAAAGTCTAGAAGGCAAGGATGTCTTGTTTTTCAATTTGGTTTTTCACTGAACGAAAAAGAAAATCAAGTTGAAAAGGAAATCATGTGGAAAGAAATGAAGTGAAAGGGACCTAGGTTACCGAGATTACGGGCTAGGATTCCTATTTTGAATTTTGAGGAAAGGATAGGACCTAGTGTTACCGATGCTGAGATTCGGGCTAGATCTGGTTTGCTGAAATATCGAGCTATATTTAGATTTCAAGAAGCCGGGCTAGTTTTTCGTTTAAGAAGAACCAAGATTTCTGAGATGTCGGACTAGTGTTCGATTGTGAAGGAGATTTTTTTTTAGAAATGGATTTTGTTTTAAATCCTAAGTTGGTATTAAAATTTATTTAATACCTGAATAAGAGTAGTCAAAAGCGTTAAGCCTTGACAAGGAAAGAATGATGCGAAAAATAAAATGAAACGAAAACCTCATTTTACATGCATAGTCTGGCTTGTATGTCGTTGTGGCAGACGTGCCATTGTGTATCGAGCTACAGTTTCACAAAGGGTGAACTGATAAACTGAATAGTTACGGACCAGAGACCTATTCTTTAGTTTTTGGGTCTTCAGGGACATTCGGGTTCTAAATCCATGAAATGCTCGAGGCAGCAATCTCGGGTCGTGGAACTCGGTTACCCTGCTCGAAATGTAATCAATCAGGAACTATTCTGTATTATTTAGGTGAGATGCGATATCCTAGAACAATTGAGGATTTGGACCCATGAGAGGCCGATCCAACGCGAAAAAATTATGTTATAGGCATTATCGCGATCCTATCATTGCTCGACGAAGGGAAGTTGGGATCTCCGAAGAATTATGAGTTAGAAAGTATACATTGAAGTGACATGAAAGTTTTTTAAAAAAAATTGCATTTGGTTGTTGGATTGAACTCTTAGATATGCGTATGAAGTAAGTTATGTTCATGTTTATATGATGTTGTTTGTGTGTTGTGTATGTGGCTACCATACAATGCTCATATATTGGTATCTCACATTTGCATTATCTTTGTTGGGTTCTCTTTTGTGGTCCATTATGTCTATAGATGGATCCGATGAACAACATGACCCACTCAGGGTACCTGGGACTGGCTTTTGAGCGTAGAGATGATGGTGGCGCTTGGGTCATACACCCGGGGGCTCGAAGTGATGTATATACCGGGCCCTTACTCATTACAAAGGGAACATAAGCAGGAACTATGTCGTGTACTCATAGTATTAAGATAGTAGAAGTGCCATTGCCTCCTATATGGATTCTCCTGAGGACTTTGGTGGCGACCGGCAACACTTATCATCAACCTCCACCACTTCAGTTCATTCTAGGATCAGCACCCGTCTCTCCCACACCACAGTCACCAGCACCCAGAGTCCTAGTTAGAGGAGAGGACGATGATGATGATGTGATGATTGAATAAAACCCTGAGGAAGAGGATCCTATTGAATAGAATCCAGTAGAGGATGCTGAGGAGGGGGTAGAGTATCACCCCCTGGATGATGATGTTGTTGGTCCCATCGTTGATGTGGATGTTGGAGTAGGTTCACCCGATCCTTCTCCAGTTAGGGATGATCATGGCGGTCCCCCTAACGGGTTCCATTAGTTTGACCAGCTTAGGAGTTATCTTATAGGGGTAGTGTTTTGCTTCTCTTACTGTATATCAGGCAGATTGAGAGCCATGTCTTTTTGAAATCCTGGTTCTCTGCTTAACCCTTGGACCTTTTGGTATTGTAACTATATGTCTGTATTTACCTTCTAAGTATTTGAAACCAAAGACAATTAAGTATGATGATGTGTAATCATATGAAGGTTATGTATATGTAGGTTATGCTTTTTATGTTTTAAGTCAAAGTTTTTTTTATACAGCTGTTTTTTTTTTTTTTTGAAACTAGAATAAGAGATAATTTGTATTCCGAAAGTAAACCAGCAAAAGATTTTTCCATTTTATTTTTCCGCATTTTGAGTAAGTACATGTAGCGCCAAAGGAGACATTACATATATGATAAATCACTGACTACTTATATTTTATCAATGGCAGACTTGTCACAACCCTGAGGATCTTCTTCCGAAGTTACCTGCATACAATAGCAACAACTCAACCATATTGCTTCAGGAAAATGACAGGTAAGCATGAATATATTTTCTACTATGCCATTTTGAAAACGAAAGGTTGCCTAATTTGTTATTTGGTAATTTGATTTTCATAATAGTAGCCATTTTCTTAGGTATTGAAATAGGAAAATCTCGCCATAGTGATTCATATCAAACTTAAGGATTTCTTCAAAGGCTTTGCGCTGCATGAAAGGCGATTGCTATCATTTTAACTATTCCCTACATATGTATATAGAAAAAACCAAATAGTAGTTGGCATGGGTAAAATAATGCAATTGCCATTGAAGAGATATTGAATATATATGTGATCAAAACACAAAAATAAGGTAATTAAAAACAGTTGACGATATTGTTGAAGGCTAACCTCTAAACATTGTCAAATACTTCACGATACACAACATTTTTGGTGGATGTGCACATATTTTTTTCGTCATCTAGAATTAGTATCTTTAGACCCTTTGAGCGCAATTGACCATGACTACAGACAAGCCTTGAAAGATAAATACAAACTTGAGAAACGGATTGTCCCTGGCTCTTTTTATTGTCATCGCAAAATATAAAGCAAGTGAAAATTGTCTCCGCTTGAATTTAAACGATGATCCGGGATCATTTGACACCAAATTCATCATACGAATAAATATTTTGTCCCCAATCTACCAACACTGAAACGATATGGTAGTGCACATCTATATTATATAGAAAATTCGAGTTGAGGTCAATTAAAACTGAATATTAAAATGGCCGTATAATGCTTCACCTTATTTTAAGGTGAATATTAATTGTTAATCGAACTACATATATATACTTCAAATTGGGTTATCCTTTGCTTGTGCAATATCAATTATATACGTGGCACATATGATGATATATTATATTTTATTTTGAAATAGTATTACGTTTATTCAGTGTAATTAAAATTTTCTATCTTTCATTCGAATTCTTTCATTACTAAGCTTCAATAATAATACTCGAAATAATATAGTCATTTTCAAATTGCATATCATCTCAGATATTATATTGATTACTTGTCTCATGTTACTAACACTCATTTACCAATCATTTTGAATTCTTCCCTTATTTAGCTTCAATAATCATTCTCAAAATAATATTCTCAGCTTCAATAACACTGATTGCTTGATTTCTGCTACTGGTTATTAATGTCATGATCTTTTATTGCTTCATTTCAAAATTACATTATTTTAATCATGCTTTCTGTTTTTTCTCATATGAAGAATGACATTGGCTGATTAATACTTTCTATTATTAATTTAAAATGGATATTCTAATAATGCTTTCGTAGAGAGTGGTTGATCTAGATGATTTAAATTGCACAGATCATTATCACCCCAGTGTTGATAATTTTCTAAATATATTGCTGCCCTTTATCTTTACCTTAATGTTGATTGAATGTACAGGCTTTTAATTCATTGTTGAAAGTCAATGTATTCTATTTGAGAAATTCAATAACTGCTAACAATTATTTTGAATTTAGATCAGTTTACAATGTGGTCATATTGGAATTTGTTTATGATTGATCCTATTTTGGCGTCTAGCATTTAACAATTTGATTCATACTATTGCTGATGAGTATTAATTAAATGTTAATTGTAACCTCCTTCTATAATGGCTCATTCATTTTGCAAATATTGATGTTTCCCTAATTTTACACAATTATTAAACGTCATTTTTTTAAATTCCAAATCAAAAATTAATTTAACTAATAATGTTTTGTGTCAAATGAAGGAGATGATGAAACCTAAGCAAAAATGGGAGGGAAGCCCTCTGGTGAAGTCATGTCTGAAAATTTTCCTTGAAGAAGTGCATGAGAAGTTGTCATTTTGATAGTATTCTCAAATGTTTACAATATAAATATAGATATGGAGAACGACAATAAGGATGAATAAATTATTAGCTACTTGAAAAAAAAAACATTTTATTTTGACGTGATACTTGAAAAAAAACATTATTATGTAATAGTTTATGATATAATTAATAATTTATTTCACTTTTGTGTTTAGCTTTAATAATGGTGGGTAAAAACTAGGGAAAATATTATACTTTATAATGCATCAAGTGAGTCGTTGGAAGCAGATGAAGTTTGATAAATGGAAATATGTTTAAGGTAACATGATTATATACTTAAAGATAATAGATGAAGATGAGAAGATGAATGTTTTCATATATGCTTATATATGTTGAGTTTGGTTATTTTAAGAAGCAAATAAGCTATAATAAAGAGGATGATGATAAATACCAACATGTGGTTGGTTCAAGTGGTAAGGAACTTGGACACCTTAAGCAGGTGGTCAGGGGTTCGAATTCTGGCTCTTGTGTATGGATAAAACCTGGTTTGGAGGGGAGAACCCACCTTGTATGCCCAACAGATTCCCCGATGGAGATTAGTCACTGCTAACGACGGTTGATACTTCGTACCCATGTCATTGTAAAAAAAAAAAAAGAGGATGATGATAAAACATACATTAAGTTTAGATAGGATAGTGAATACAACATTGAATGAGTTCTTTAATGATGACAATTCAAACGTGTTACACCATGGATACAAACTTGGATATATGTTATTGTAACTAATGTTTTAAGAATCAAACCGATAACGGATGATGATTCAATTGGTTTAATTGGTTCAATCTATGTAAATTTTTTTATAAAGTGTTAGACATTAGCTTTTTGGCTACTAGTAGCTATTAACGTCTTTCTTTCAACGTTTCAATCAAAGATTTTGTTTTATCATTTATGGTCAATATAGCTATATTAGACATCTTGATTTTTAGAGTTTGAAGTTTAGCTTTTAGCTAGTAGTAGGTTTATAGTCTCCAGCTGTTGCTAGCTTAGGTTACGTTTTATTATACTTTGTACTCTGGTTTTGTTTTGTATCCCACGAAAGCATTTGGTTTTGTTTTAAACTTTTTACTTCCCCTATCTCTCATCTCCCATTTCTCTCATCTGGTTGGAGTGTTGAACCATGCACCACATACAAAGGTGAATAATGATCTGGACCACTTTTATTCTCATCTTCCCTCTATCTCATCTCCCCCTCAGTTTTAGCAAGATGGTACCACAACCAGCAGCATAACGGGTGGTCAGCTACCACCTCCTACTGCAAATGGAACGCTTTCAACCGAGGAAAAAGCAAGGAGAATATGTTTGGCCATCTGGTTTTTCTGACCGCCAGGTTTCCATGAACCGGTTTCGGTTTGCCGGTTCCACCAGTCCAGGCCCGTTCAATCCGATTTTCACGATATTCACATATGGATTTTGGCGGTTCTTTAGGACTAGCGGTTCTTGGGGGCCAACCAAACCGCAGACAGGATCAATTCTTAGTTCAACCGATTGAACTGATAGGTTCGGTTCGATTTTTAAAACACTGATTGTAATACCCCCTGGGTACTACATCTCAAACTTGATATGGAAATATAAATAAAATATTGGTTGCTCTCGAAAAATACTCTAAGAAAATAACTATGTTCTTAAAGTGGGTCCAAAAATTTTCTTTACAATGCGAACATTTAAAGCACAAAGGCAATTAATTTAAAACCATATTACATACATCAAAATTTAAACATCCACAAAATAATTAAAAGGTTTTCTCGTCGAGGCATACAAGTTTTCGAATAGACATAATGCAACTTTCCAACAAGAAGATAAAAGAGCTATGACACTATTAAAAAAACATCATAGAAAAAATGACTCCAAAAATCTTACACAAAAGAGACTCCGCAGCTGGTCAAACGTAGAGGTGCTCGTTGGAGGACTCTCCAACATCATCCACACTACCAAAGACTTTGGAGGGATCTTCCTCCTCCTCCTTACTACTCGATATGCCACTAAACTAAAGATCTTACGTCTATGCCTTCATCGTTGGCTTCAAGGAATTCCATCTTCATGGTCACTGAATGATCCGAGGGACCTTTGGGTAGCACTTGAACATGTGACCACGAACATAACATGATATCCAACATATACGTAGCAAAGGTGAGATACTCGTTCACAAGTTTATCACGATAGCCGCACAAGTGAATTAAAATAAGAGTTAATTAACATATAAACATAGTTATGGGTTGGGCTAAGGTGCACCACCTATATTTTGCACCACCCACTACACCACCCATATGTGACAAATTTTGGACCAATCAAATTGCCACGTGGGTTTGGTCAAAATTTCAAACTTTCTAGTTGTATTTCTACAGTAGTCAAATATATGAATACAATATATTGTAGTATAGTATATGTACTCTTTGTATTCACAAATTTAACCCATATTAAAATAATGTTTTTTTGATTAAAAAACTGATTATATTGCAAAATAATATTTTAATATGAATTAAAATAATGTTCGTTGTCAATAATATTTTGCAATAGAATCAGTTTTTTTAGTAAAAAATATTATTTTAATATGAGTTAAATTTGCAATTACAAAAAGCATATATATTATACTACAATATACTGTATTCTTATAGTTTGACTACAGTATAATACAACTAGAAAGTTTGAAATTTTGACCAACCTATGTGGCAATTTGATTGACCCAAAATTTACCACATGGGTGGTGTAAAATATGGATGGTGCACCATAGCCCAACCCCATAGTTATATATGAAATATTTATACAACATAAAGTCTCAACAAGATAAACGCACGCACAAAATTTATACTTAAACAACCATCATAAGTTGTAAGAGATGCATGATACTTCAATATCACTTTCTATTCGTATTCTTCGGAGAAAATAACTTCCCTTCCATAGGCCTGCAACACTCCCATAACACAATTGTTCTCATGTGGTTAGCCTCTCAATTCAGGTCCGAGCTCTAATTGTTCAAGGGTATTAAGTCTCAACCTAAAATAATATCGTCCAGTCTTTGTTACAAATCTAGATGTCCCTACGGCCTCTTGTTGTCCCGCTCTTGTACCAAGAAACTCCAGCCTTATAAGCATCCCCTAAAATTATGTACTCGTTAACCAAGGTAGAAAAGACATGGTTCTTTTGATGAGCGATAACATGTTTGATCTCTAGGCGCAATCCGCTTTCGAACTTGATATAGTTAGAGAGATCATCGGTGCAATACTGGTGCAGAATGTAGTAACGATAGAGCTCTTCAAACCTTGCAGCGCACTCTTCAACAGTCATGCCTCCCTGTGCCAAATCTAAAAACTCCATCTCTTTCTTGTAAGGTAGATCCACGACAAGGTGTCTATCCAAAAAATTGTTCCTAAAAGTGTTTCAAGTGATAGTTGTACCTCCAGCCTCCATGTGCTGATGGTAAATTCCCCCATCAGTATTCAACTTTACCTTCAAGCATAAGGGTAACCATGGTGTCCAACCTCTTCGAGTTTGCAGATCTAGCACTGAGCATCATCGAGGTTATAAGCTTCTCCTAAGGGTAGCATGTTGACTTTGTTTTTGCTCCGTTGCAATAGTCAGTCGTCGATAAGCGTGCGATAGCTCTCACTTGCCATAACTTCTTGTCTAGACAAAGATGGAAAACCACTTAATACTGAAGGTTTCACCGATCGACTAGTCTGAGTCCCTATCATCTCATATCATTATTTATATCAAGTATAGACAATCATACAAGAGCACACAAAAGAATGCACCAAAACTGCAATACATGCTCTGTCGCAAGACTAAAAAATGGCGAGTGGGTGAGAAATCATGTTCAAATCATATGATAATATGAGACAGTAAACCAAGACATATGCACATGCACAATTACTTAACCTTAGCATATTATCCAACATACACACATAAGCACACACATAAGTTCGTAACATGACTCAAAGATGATGCATGACAATGCAATTACAAAACCAATCTCCAACTTTTATGTATGCAATGTGGATCCATAACCAACCAACTCAGGGAAGACGAATAGGAGCACATATTTGGCTGGCCTCGGCGGCTCCCCAATCAACATGATCACCCATCGAATACTCTCGCCAATCTTCATAACACACAATGATATGTCATGGTGATCCCACTTGAAGGGCACCCCAGCAGCGGTAACTAGCCTCTGCCTTTGCGTAAGAATCCAACACATTATCTATCCTCAAGGCCATCGCGGCCTCCACTAACACGCTTCACCATCTACTCCCCCCAACATAACAACAACAACGCAAAATACATAACAACCAACAAACGTCCAACCATCCTCCATAGTTAGTTAACATTGATCAACAACAACATTCCTCATCGAGGATAACAACAACATCGAGATAATACATCATTATCAAAACCTATATTCTCGTGTCAATCCAGTGATTATCAACCTCACATCTCCTACCTAACTCATTCATTATGGGATTTTCATTAACCTAGTAATATGTCCTTATATAATAAGTTAACCTCAAATCATATTCATGGCAGCGCAACATATTCATCATTAACAACTCATATAATGTAGTAGAGCATGTCACGCCAACACTATAATATCGCATAACATAACAGAGCATGCCACAACAACATTAACTCACAGAGCATGTCGCAGCAGCACTATAACATCATATGTATATAACAGAGTATGTCGCGACAACACTATAACATCACATCAATCATCAATTCATGATCATAGAAGGATTCATCAACCAATCAAAATAAGCCTAAAAGCACAAGGAGGAAATATGCAAAAAAAAAAAAAACCAATCATCTCAATTCCCTCTCAAAATCCAAGAAAATTGAAAGAAGGAATTAGCTCTAGGATTTTGCTATCTTTCCTTGATCACAATCTAGGAATGATTGATTCTATCTAATAAGGATATAATTTGTGTTCTCGGGAGTGTGTTCTTGGTGAAGAACAACCAAAAACAAGAATTAATCTTGATTACTTTAGAGAGGGATCAAAGGAAACTCATAAGAGATGAAGTGTAACGTCTTGAGACATAACATTGAAATAAATAATTTAAACAATTATAATTATCCATTCATAATATCAAAGACTATAATAAATTAGAATCCATGGTTTAAAATAAATCCTCATAGATATTAATTAATAAAAACCACAAAACTCTTTTACAGTTGTTTTTGCCTCAAAACACGGGCGTCTAATAAACCAAAAGAAATAAATAAAGAATAAACTAGAATTAATATCTTCAAGATTTTCTCAAGTCGCTGCACCATCTATGTCATCATCTATAAACTCTGAAAGACAACACCACTAATGAGATTTATAATCCTAGTAAGTAAACACAGTTCTAAAAGATTTTTGAAAAGATGTTACTTTCAACCGGCACGGTAACCGAGAAAAAACAGCTATGATAATCCGTCATTTTCAAAATAATATAATTTCAAAGTATTTCAAATAATAACATAAATAAACCACAACACATAGCAAATGATTGGTGAGGCTGGGGTGCCAGCCTAGCTGGGATGTCGGTTTTCACAGTGATGCTTTGTATGCCAATTTTTTGCCAAAAAAAAAACCACAACACGTATAGTAATATCAACAACACAAACATATGATTGCAATGGCATTTCATCATCTTCTCTTTGTAGGAGGCGCTTAGTCATTGCCTCGTATTGGGTCAATTTGTCATTGCTACGAGTTAGGCCTTTTGCCATCTGTCGCGACCATCCTGTCTGGGCATCGTGATGAAAAAATAAGAGAAGTTGCCACCAAATTTTTTTTAGGAAAATCTTGGAAAACTCAAAATTTAAAGGAAACTGGTCTTTTGAAAAAATGAGATTGAGTTCAGGAGTCGATAACGAGTAGGGAAAGTGTTAGCACCCTACATCATCCGTTCTAAGAACGTTACCTCGAATTAATTGTGCAAAACTTCTAATAACTTAAAAAAAAAATATTTTACAAAAAAAAATATGAATAAAAAGAAAAGATAAACACAAAAATTAAGAAATTTTAGTTTTGTCTTAACGAAATGATTAATTACGCTTCTACGTATTCCCGGGTGCAATGGGAAATTCAAAGCCATATAGTTCTAATAGAAAATGTTTGGTTGGTTAAAAATAATTTTATTTATTTTTAAAAAAAAATGAATTTTTATTAAACAAAAAGGATACTTTTGATTTGTTGTGTTTTTTTGGTTTTGTAAAAGGATTTTTATTTTTAAAAATGACTTTATTATTATTTTTTATTCTTATTTTATCTAAAACCTAACACAAAAGGTAAAAAAACTAAGGGAGCTGCTACATGTACCTCTACAAGTGCCCCATTCATCCCCACATTTTTAATTTTAGTGTGAAATGACAATTATAACCCTTAAGTTTCAAAAACATTTCCCCTCATTCCTTTCTCTCTGAAACAAACGCACCACCTCCCATTCTTCATTTTTTCTTCTCCACCGACCATCTTCTTCTTCTCTTCTTCTTCCTCTGTCAGATACTTAGATACGAGCACCTACATCTTCTTCTTTCTTCGTTTCTTCAATCTCCGTGACATCATCGTGAATAATGAACATGTAGTTTCTATGAAACACGCACCCTTACATTAGGTAAAGATTCAGTTTTTGGTCCAAGACTCGATTTTTGTTCAAAACTTGGTAGATTCCCCCTTACATTAGTCCTGACACATGAACATAAAGATGTCAACAACCTTTTCCCTGACATTTTGGCTTACCGACAATTAGTTGCTAGAATAACAATGAGTCTCAACAACTAATTGCCGGATTATATTTTTTTCATTTTTTTTAACCTATCGACAATTAGTTGCCGAAAGACTTTATTATGTTGTTCGGCAATTAATCATCGGTATGTCAAAAATTCCAGTAAAATTCTGTTCCAGCATTTAGTTGCCGGATACTAAAAAATGTGCTTCCAGCAATTAGTTGCCAGAAAACGAAAAGAGTGTTCCCGACAGCTAATTGCCGGAAGCACAATTTTTTATTTCCGACAATTAATTGCTGGAAGTACATTTTTCATTAAGGGTATTTTAGTAATAAAAAAGTTTTTACATTACTTGGGGGGTGGATGGGGCACTTCTAGGAATATATGTAGCGACTCCCAAAAACTAGACTCAGCCCATCAACTACACCCACCAAAAATAGTCAACCCATTAAAACAAAATCAGCCCATTCAACCCAAAAAAAAAAAGGCTAAATAAACAAAAACCAATAAAAGACCTCCTCCTTCAGAACTGGAACGTGAACAGGAAAGATGCAGAGAGTGTTCGGCTCGGCAAGAAGATCTTCTTCTTCCTGGGACCTGTAGCGTGAAGACGCGACGGAGATGGTGTAACCCAGAAGGATGGATGAGAATGAAACAATTGAGTGGTGGTGTTACTGTAATGGCTTGGTTGCTTCAGGAGGCGGGGATGCGGCGGAGATCTGAGTCGTGGATGCTGCAGCGTCCGACCAGCGGGGCGGCGATGGGATGGCGGAAGAGATGAAGATGGCGACGGTGGCAAGTGGTGAAGCTAATAATGCTGTGCAGAGAATGAATAGCGGTGATTGTGAGATCAAACTATCGATGTAGCAACTAAGGAACAATATGTATTAAGAAGAAAGAAAAAGTATTTGTAAAAAAAAAAAAACATTAAGTAGGAGAATAACTATAAATAAGATAATTAGCATAATATTAGAAATAGAAAAAGTGAGAACAAAACAATTAGAGTGTCTAATATAAGATAGAGAATGAAAAACAAAATGTACAACAGAGTAAATCGAATTCGATAAAGAAAAACGACTGATGAAAAAAAAAAGTTACTTATAAGTAGATATATACACTCAATGATTGAATTTCCTAATATAACACGGATGTTCATATTTTCTCGAATTTTATTTATTTCCCAACCAATAGTTGACATTTCCATTCTCAGTCTCGATTGAGAAAAAAATTATTAATTTATTATTCATAGGGAAATTGTTTTTAAGTAAGGATGTATTCCTAACAATTAGATATAAATATTTTCATGCAAGGGCAATAATTTAGCAAATCGCCCATTAGTTTTGTAGTAGTCTCATTTAATTAAGTATATTGTCTTCTAAGACATATGAAAGTGGTATTTGTTAAGTATATTATTTATTTTTTTACATTCAACGAAATATAGGTGGCATGATATAAATTTAACAAATAAGTGAGAATGGATAATGCATAAATTCTACTTTACAAGATTTCAACTTAAATTTAAGTTTCATTTAAATCTATAAACAAATAAATTGTTGGACAAATATACATAATTAGTAAAAATTGCAAAAAAATGTCAATACATGATGTAAAATTTCAAAAGCATAAAATTTGAAAGAAAAAAAATATAAAACTTACATTTACAAATCGACACTAATACGCCTGGATCATAACAAAGTTATAGAAGAAAACCAATACCCCACCAAAATGCTATTTAATTTCGTGCATCACTGTTGTATAAATAAGGGAACATTGTTCTTTTAGCTTATCAAAAAAAAAATTGGAACATTGTTCTAGTTTTAGTGAAAATACATGCTGATCTTTCTACTAATTTTAAATATTAAAATTTAAATAACGGTGACTACCAATATTAAAGTGTCAATTAATGTTTTGAGAGCACCATGACTCAATACAAACTTCATTCTTTAACCTCACTTTTCAACATGATAAACTTAGTGTTCATAATCCATTAATCCATGTTGTCACGACCGTCCCGTCGGGAGCCACGAAAAAGGGATAAAAAAAGAGGGAGGAGTCGCCACTAAAATTTTTTTTGGGAAAATCTTAGAAAAACCCGATTATTTAGAGGTAAACTGGTCTAAAAAAGAAAGAGATGAGTCCGGGAGTCGGTTACGAGTAGGGAAGGTATTAGCACCCCACATCGCCCGTTTAAAAAAAACGGTACCTCAAGTTAATTGTGCAAAAATATTTTAATAACCTTTTAAATATTTATTTTACCCCAAAAATTATTTACGAGAAAGAATTATTTTTAGCATTTTTAAAATTTTTATTAATTTTTATATTTTTGAATTTATTGTTAAAAAAGGGAAAAGTTTAATTATTTTGATTAATTATTTTAACATAAAAAGGGACACACAAAAAAAAGAAAATTTAGTTTTGGCTTGACAAGATGATTTATCTTGCTCCTACGTATTCCCGGGTGCAATGGGAAACTCAAAGCCACGTAGTTCTTTTTTTTTAAAAAAAAAAGATTGGTTGGTTGATTTTAATTTTGATAAAGATTTTGATTTATTTATTTTATTTTAAAAAGATTTTATTTCAGAATAAATTCACTTTTGTAGAGCCCAAGATAGCAGTGCTACATGATAAACACTTACAATTCATACGACGAGGATGAAAAATCATACATCAACATCGTAGATTGTTGCGTGAATTAAAAAAGATTTTTATTTTTTATTTTTTTTACAAAAAGGGTTGGATAAAAATTTGTTAAAAGAACAAGTTGAAAATATTTTATTTTGACAGAAAAAAGGGAATTCACTCTTGCACAGGGTTAAAGATAGCGAAGCTATAAGATAAACCCCTACAATTCACACGACACTTGAGGATGAAAAATCATACATCAACGTCGTAGATTGTTGCGTGAATTAAAAGATATTTTTATAATTGGGTACAATTGGTTAAAAGTATAAATTAAAAAAAAACATTTAATATTTTTTAACGGGGATTCACTCTTGCACAGGGTTAAAGATAGCGAAGCTATACGATGAACTCTTACAATTCATACAACACTTTAAGATGAAAAATCATACATCAACATTGTAGATTGTTGCATGAACCCAAAAAAAGATTTTTATTTCAAAACATTTTTAATTAAATTTTATTTAAAACAAGGATTGAAAATATATTTTTTATATTTTTATGTTTTGTGATTTCAAATGTTTTTGGGTGATTTATAACAGCACAATTGGAAAAAACATGCCCAATAGCCAAAACCCAACAAGCTAATAAATCCTCATAAAAATGAAAACAAAGTTAAGAAAACAAAAGGAGATCAGAAGTTAGTCTCCTTCTACATTACCAACAAACGACCTAGGAGCAGCAGATGGAGAGGATGACGGCGACGGAGTCGATGACGGACTCGCGGTGGCTGATCGGCGGAGGATGCAGCGACGAGAGACACGCGGCAGAAGGAGGAACGCGGATCCGCGCTTCGCAGAGGACGGCGAGATCCCGTCCGGCGGTGGCTGGGTTAGCGTCGCGGTGATGGTGGAGGGTGGAGGAGGCGTGGCTCGCAGCACGGATGGTGGTGGTGGACGAACCAGACACGCTGGTCTGCAGAGACGGTGGTCTCGTGATCTGAGGAAGAAGAAGGAGGATGTGGTGGCTGTGGGAATGAAGTGGGGGTGGCGCCGGATTTGAGAGGGCTGGCTTGTTGAAGAAGAAGAGAAATGGGAGGAGGAAGATGAAGTTAAGATGAAAGAAGAAGAAAGAAAAAAAAGAGTCTGGAACGTGAGAGAAGAGACGAAGCAGAAAAGAGAAAAAGAAAGAAAAAAAAAGTCGGGGGGGGGGGGGGGGTCACGCGTACCGCAGGAGGAGATGTTTTTTTTTTTTTTTTGTTAGTTCAGAGAGTATTTGGGTATTTTGTGTTGATCTGTAATTTGGGAGTGATGGTGGCTAGAGGTTGGAGAGGAGAGTCTTGAGTATTTTTTTCTGCTACTAGTTCCCCCTACTGTTTCTCTCCCTGTTCTTTGTTGCTGTTGTCCTCTATTTGTAGAAGGAGATGAACTCTACTCATTGTCATTGGGACCTTGCAAACTTGAGTGTTGCAGGGGTTACCATGCTCAGGTCATCTCTCCATTTCCATTTTTAGTGTTCCACTCCTCTGATCTAGGCAAAATGCTCTTCCCCATGTTCTGAAAACTACCCAAAAATAGGAGCCTATTAGCTTGAGCCTTGTGCTGTGGTGGAGTGAATTAGTGGAGAAAAAATTTCAGAAGAAGTTTGATTTTTTTTTATTTATTTTATTTTATTTATTATTTTTTAAAAACTTTAATTAAAAAGGCATCCGGACAAAATTAGGTGTTCACAACTGCCCCTCTTTACTTGTTTCTTATTAGATAATAGGTGTAACCGTAGTTAACCAATTATCGTTATAAGAAATTAGTAAAGACAAGAACTCCAATTTTGTCCGGGTTATTCTGATAAGCAAAGGACCTGTGTTTACAAACCAATTTCCTTTAAAGAACCCGCGGGTTAGATCGCCCACTGAGGTTTACACATAAAAGCTTGCAGGGTGGATCGTCTGCCGAGCTTAAACAGAAAGATAAAAGAGCTTACGGGGTGGATCGTCCGTCAGAAACTCGAGCATAAAGATAAAAGAGCTTACGAGTTGGATTGCCCATCCGACTCGAACTGAAAGATAAAAGAGATTACGGGGTGGATTGCCCGTCAGAAGCTTGAACTGAAAGATAAAAGAGCCTACGGGGTGGATTGCCCGTCAGAAACTCGTGCATAAAGATAAAGGAGCTTACGGGTTGGATTGCCCGTCAGACTCGAACAGAAAGATAAATGAGCTCACGGGGTGGATTGCCCGTCGGAAGCTCGAACTGAAAGATAAAAGAGCTTACGAGGTGGATTGCCCGTCAGAAGCTCGAACAGAAAGATAAATGAGCTCACGAGGTGGATTGCCCGTCTGAAGCTCGAACTGAAAGATAAAGAGCCTACGGGGTGGATTGCCCGTCAGAAACTCGAGCATAAAGATAAAAGAGCTCACGGGGTGGATTGCCCATCTGAAGCTCGAACTGAAAGATAAAAGAGCCTACGGGGTGGATTGCCCGTCAGAAACTCGAGCATAAAGATAAAAGAGCCTACGGGTTGGATTACCCGTCAGACTCGAACATAAAGATAAATGAGCTCACGGGGTGGATTTCCCGTCTGAAGCTCGAACGGAAAGATAAAAGAGTTTACGGGGTGGATTTCCCGTCAGAAGCTTGAACAGAAAGACAAATGAGCCTACTGGGTGGATTGCCCGTCTGAAGCTCGAACTGAAAGATAAAAGAGCTTACGGGGTGGATTGCCTGTCAGAAGCTCGAACAGAAAGACAAATGAGCCTACGGGGTGGATTGCCCGTCTGAAACTCGAACTGAAAGATAAAAGAGCTTACGGGGTGGATTGCCCATCAGAAGCTCGAACATAAAGATAAATGAGCCTACGGGGTGGATTGCCAGTCAGAAACTCGAACTGAAAGATAAATGAGCCTACGGGGTGGATTGCCCGTCAGAAACTCGAACGGATAGATAAAAGAGCTTATGGGATGGATTGCCCGTCAGAAGCTCGAACTGAAATATAAAAGAGCCTACGGGGTGGATTGCCCGTCAGAAGCTCAGTAGATAAAAGAGCCTACGGGGTGGATTTCCCGTCAGAAACTCGAACTGAAAGATAAATGAGCCTACGGGGTGGATTGCCCATCAGAAACTCGAACGGATAGATAAAAGAGCTTACGGGGTGGATTGCCCGTCAGAGGTTCGAACTGAAAGATAAATGAGCCTACGGGGTGGATTGCTTGTCAGAAACTCGAACGGATAGATAAAAGCTTGCGAGGCCATATAGACAAATGCAATATATGAATGTCGATTTTGCTCACTGATGGAATGACAATGCAAAAATTCAAATAACTAGTTTTCAATTCACAGAAAAATGATGATGATGAGAACCCTTATTAATTTTGGGCATGATGCAAAAGATTGATGATAAATTATTCCTTCTTTGATGTTTTCTATTCATTTTTGGATCCTTGACCCCTTAAAAGCATCGATTACAGTCAGTCTTGAGGATGAACTAAAAGAAGGTCCATCTTATCGGGGAGAGATATCTTGCACTCTTGTTTTCTAATGGTAGGCATCTTTGATGATAATTATCCCAGTAGCTGATCTTTAATATTCCTTCCTCTCTTCATTGCCCTTTATAGGGGAACCATCGTGCCCCCCATGACCTTTCGAGGCTCAAGGAATTCTAACTGCTTAAAGAAAACCGATACTTGTTTCACATTTCAGTATATACTTACCAGGATGAATGCACACACACAAATGACAAAAGTTAAGAGAAAGGTACCAAGGTAGTGAAATAAAATAAAGGAGGTCAATGTCATTATATTTGGATTGAAAAAGGTGTACAAAGCATAAATTGCAAAACATTACGCAGTAGAATCGCATCTCCTCAGGTGATGTCTCTCTCAATGACTAATGTCTGTATCCCTCATACAATCTTAACTGCTCATTAATTGGCTTCGGAGATGTTGTTTGCCCCGCTTTCATACATCCAACCTCTTGATCGCCCAGTTCATCGGCTTGACGACACTTCCATTGTTATATTTTTTGTTTTTTTGAACCCTAACTTTTGCCTAGACCGCATTTTCAGGTTTTCATCCTAGCGGGTTGCTCTAACTTTTGCCTAGACTGTCTTTTCAGATTTTCAGTCTAGCGAGCTTTTCTTTTTCATTTTTTCACTTTTTTTCTTTCCTTTTCTTCTTCCTCTTGGGAAGTGTGTTCAAGCATAATACTTTTTGACTGCATCTGAGTTTACAGGGAGTGGAAGATCTTCCCCATCCATCCTAGTGAGAATTAAAGCCCCTCCAGAGAATGCCTTTTTCACTACGTAAGGTCCGTCGTAGTTCGGGGTCTACTTCCCTCGATGATCCTTTTGGATTGGTAGGATCTTTTTGAGCACTAGATCACCTTCCCGAAACTGCCGGGGGTGTACTTTCTTCTCATAAGTCCTCATCAACCTTCTCTGGTATAATTGACCGTGACACAATGCCCCTAATCTCTTCTCTTCAATGAGGTTCAATTGGTCTAGTCGATCCTGGACCCACTCAGCTTCTTCTAATTCTACTTCTCTCAGTACTCTTAATGAGGGGATCTCTACTTCAATCGGGAGCACTGCCTCCATCCCATAAACTAAAGAATATGGCGTTGCCCCTGTCGAGGTGCGAATAGAGGTACGATAGCCGTGTAAAGCAAAAGGTAACATCTCGTGCCAATCCTTATACGTCAACACCATCTTTTGGACAATCTTCTTGATATTTTTATTAGCGGCCTCAACTGCCCCGTTCAACTTTGGGCGGTACAGGGAAGAATTGTGATGCTTTATCTTGAAGTTCTCGCACATCTCCTTCATCATTTTGTTGTTCAAGTTGGTCGCGTTATCAGTGATAATCTCACTCGGCAACCGATAACGACAAATTAGCTCTCTTTTGACAAATTTGATCACGACATTCCTGGTCACATTGGAATATGATGCAGCCTCAACCCACTTGGTGAAATAATCGATGGCAACAAGAATGAAGCGATGTCCATTTGAGGCTTTTGGTTCGATGACATTTAAGGGAGCTGGCGGCACATAAACCTTATCAGCATATATTTGACACTTATGGCACTTCTTCGCATAATTAAAGCAATCAGCCTTCATTGTCAACCAATATTGGCCAGTACTCAAGATTTTCCTGGCCATTGCATGACCGCTCGCGTGTGTTCCAAAAGATCCTTCATGTACCTCCTCAATTATCCGTTTAGCTTCTTTTGCGTCAACGCACCTCAACAACACCATGTCATGATTTCTTTTGTAGATAATATCTCCATTTAAATAGAAACCCATTGCAAGTCTTCTTAGAGTTCTTTTGTCGTTTTCTGAAGTGCCCGGAGGGTATTCCCTTCTTTGGATGAAGCATTTGATGTCATGGTACCACGGTTTTTGATCAGACTCTTCCTCTATCACTTGACAATATGCAGGATGATCACGACTTTCCATTTTGATGAGTGGTAGGTTCCTTTCGTCACTTACTTTGAACATTGAGGACAAGGTAGACAAAGACGTCGCCTAATTGGTTATCTTCTCGGGGAATATGATGAAATGTGACTTCGTCAAACTGCTCAATCAAACCTTTGATGTAATCATGGTACGGAATTAACTTGGCATCTCGGGTTTCCCATTCCCCTCTTAGCTGGTGGATGACTAGTGCAGAGTCCCCATATACCTCCAGTGTCCTTGCTTTTGCCTCTATTGCTGCCAAAATCCCTAGTGCGCAAGCTTCGTATTCGGCTATATTGTTTGTACAATCAAAGCAGAGCCTCGCAGTGACAGGGAAATAATCATTTTCTGGTGAGATTAAGATTGCCCCGATTCCGTGCCCCAATGCATTAGAAGCTCCGTCAAATAACAAGGTCCATTTTTCTTTTTCTGGTGATTGCTCGTGATCAAACAAAGCCATTATATCTTCATCTGGAAAATCACATTGCATCGATCCATAATCTTCTACCGGCTGATTGGCTAGATATTCTGCAAGAGCACTCCCTTTTATTGCTTTTTGGGTGACATAGACAATGTCATATTCTGATAGCAGGACTTGCCAGCGAGCAATTCTTCCAATCAGAGCAAGCTTATCAAAGATATACTTGATCGGATCCATTTTGGACACCAACCAGGTAGTGTAGCACAACATGTAATGCCTCAAACGGCGAGCCACCCAAGCCAAGGCACAGCAAGTGCTTTCTAGCAGTGAGTAATTGGCTTCGCAACTGGTGAATTTCTTACTTAGATAATAGATGGCATGTTCCTTCCTCCCTGACTCATCGTGTTGTCCCAAAGACGCAACCCATAGATTCATCTAGCACAAGTCAAATACATGATGAGAGGTCTTCCCAAGACTTGGGGAACTAAGACCGGAGGCTCCTGTAGGTATTGTTTGATCTTCTCAAAGGCTCTTTGACAATCTTCATTCCATGTTACTTGCCTGATTTTTGTGCAGCAATTTAAAGATTGGTTCACATGTCGCGGTTAGTTGGGAGATGAACCGGCAATGTAGTTCAATCTTCCTAAAAACCCACAAACTTCCTTCTCTGTTTGAGGTGCTGGCATGTCGATGATTGCTCGAACCTTTTCAGGATCAACCTCTATTCCTCTTTGACTAACAATGAACCCCAGAAGCTTGCCTGATTTCACTCCGAAAGTGCACTTGGTTGGATTCAGTCGGAGCTTAAACTTTCTTAACCGCTCGAAAAGTTTCTGCAGATTATTAACATGGTCATCTTTGGATCTGGATTTGGCGATCATGTCATCTACGTAAACTTCTATCTCCTTATGCATCATGTCATGGAATAAAGCCACCATAGCCCGCTGATATGTTGCCCCAGCATTTTTCAAGCCAAAGGGCATAACCTTATAGCAAAAGGTTCCCCACAAAGTGACAAATGTAGTTTTCTCCATATCTTCAGGTTCCATCTTGATCTGATTATATCCCGAGAAACCATCCATGAAAGAGAATAATGCATGTTGAGCAGTATTATCTACAAGAACATCAATATGAGGCAAAGGAAAGTCATCTTTTGGGTTAGCTCTGTTCAGATCACGATAGTCAACACACATCTGAACATTTCCATCTTTCTTGGGAACAGGAACGATGTTAGCAACCCATTGAGGGTACTTGACAACTTCTAGGAAACCTGCATCCAGTTGTTTCTTGACCTCCTCCTTGATCTTTAAGGACATTTCCGCTTTCATCCTTCGTAGCTTCTGCTTTACTGGAGGACACTCCGGCTTTAATGGTAATTTGTGTTCTGCTACACTGGGGTCTAACCCTGGCATGTCTTGGTATGACCATGCGAAAACATCTTTATAATCTGTCAACAACCTGATCAATCTATTCCGCTCTTTTTCTTTCAGGGAAAGGCCAATCTTGACCTCTTTTTTATCATCTTTGGTTCCCAAATTTATTAGTTCACTCGGCTCTTCATGGGGCCGAATTTCCCTGGCTTCTTGTTCTACCAATCTCAAAAGTTCAGGGGGAACTTTCCCGTCATCATCAACAACCTCCTTAGCATGATCAACGGAATAGTCAAAATTGTATGATGAGTTACTAACACTGTCGTTTTCAAGAGAGACACTTTTAGATCTGCATTTTGGTAATTATCAGGGAAAGATGAATGAATAAAGGTTAAAGACGAGAGACTGCATTTATTGGTGAGGGATGGTGAACAAAAAACGAAAGTAAAAAAGAGATATAACAACACAAAGATACTGAATGCATGCATTTATTGATAAGTCATACTGAAGCAGAAACAAGTAAGCCCATTATAACAAAACTCCTAAAGCCTTGAGAAGAGCTAATGGATAAGCATTACAAAATTACTTTGAAAGGAACTCTATGGTCTTGGGGAACTCAATGATCTCCCAATTGTTGAGCTCTGTATCCGGAGAGCATGGATACACCAGATTGATACCATGATCGGCAAGATAATCATCTTCAATAGCTGCTGCTTGGTCCAGGAATGCGAACCCTACGCTTCGGAAGCTCTGTCGAATGTCACAGATAGGAACCCTTTCAGCCTCGTATTCACGATTTTCCAGCCGAGCCAACCTCTTTCTTTTCTTCTCTTCTATAACTCTCATCTTGTCGGCCTTAGTAGGTTTGTATCCCAACCCAAACCTATCCTTGTTCTCAGTGAGCATGAGGATGTCAACGACACCTTGACTATTCTTCCCCAAACCGCTTCCAGGTTGGTATCCTCCTTCGAGCATAACCCTGGCCATCATGATGGACGCTTTAGATGATCGAGGTTTCAAGAGTGGAGCACTATCCCCAACATAAGTGGCATTGGCAATTTCAAGTGACTGGAAGGCGGTCTCGAGAGCATCCTCAGCAGCTTCAATATAAGGGGTTGTCGATGGCTTGCTTACTAACAGATCCTCTTCTCCAGAAACAATTATCAACTTACTATCAACAATGAACTTCACCTTCTGGTGCAATGTGGAAGGTACAGCTCCGGCATTTAATGGATCCATGGTCGTCCTAGGAGACAACTGTAGGTTGGTGTGATGTCCATTACTTGGAAGAGTACTTCAAAGGTGCAAGGGCCAATCTGAATGGGCAATTCAATTTCTCCCATAACTTCCCTTCGGGTGCCATCGAAAGCTCTTACAATCATTGTGCTTGGCTTCATATGAGTTCCATCAAAAGGCAACTTTGCCAGTGTTGACTTTGGCATTACATTCAAAGAAAAGCCATTATCAATGAGAACCCTGGCCATGACATGGTCTCAGAACTTCACCGAAATGTGCAAGGCCTTGTTGTGCCCCATACCTTTAGCTGGTATTTCATCATCGGTGAAAGTGACATAATTATCAGCAACTATGTTACCTACAATGTTATCGAGCTTATCAACTGTGATGTCATGGGAAACATGAGCTTGATTCAACACCTTCATCAAGATTCTCTGTGTGGCTCAGAGTTCATCAATAGAGACAAGAGAGATATTCGAGCCGGAGTTCGATTTAACTGATCCACAACCCTGTATTCACTCTGCTTGATGAACTTCAAGAATTCACTGACTTCTTCATCAGACACCTCCTTTTTATTCTCACCCCCGTTTGCTTCCTTGTCATCTAGAATTTCTTCCACCATCTCTTTCCCTTTGTGATCCTTTCCTTCCTTTTCTATTTCCACCCTTCGCAGTACCTCCGGAGTGTAAATGCGACCACTCCTAGTCATTCCACCAATTACTGAAATGTTGGTAACCATAGTAGTCCCGTCGGAAGGATTAGGTTGAAGCTGCATCTCATATTTCCATGGTACCGCTTTGGTGTCCTTGTAAGGGAAAGGACTTGGAACTCGGATGACGATTGGTGTTGGCCCACTTGGAATCGGCAAAGGTTTCTTCTCATTATAGTGTATCACCACTGGTTTCGGAGTGACTTGCTCAGGAACGGGTTGAGGATTAACCACAACAGTAAAAGGGGTTATCTTAATTGGGGTTGGGGAAGTTGTAGATTCAGCAACGATATTAATGGCATATTCATTTGATCCACAACCAATTAAGATAATCTTCATATCCATTAACTGTTGCACGACTTGCCGAAACTCTGAACAGTTTTCAATCGAATGTCCCATGTTCCCATCGAAGTCACACCTTATCTCTCCCTCAAGAGCTTTTTCTTCCAAGATCGGGATTTGGATCAATCCGCGTTTACACATCTCTCTGAAAATGACTCTCATAGGAGTCCCAACATCGACCACTTTACTCTTGAGAGTATGTTCCAAAAAGCTCTCGATGGCATTGACTCCCGAACCCCCATGATTTGGCATAGGACCCTATGCCACATTTGGAGCATCCTTCTGAAAGCTCAAACATTTGGCATTAATCAGATCTTGCACCTTAAACTTCAAAGCTTTACAACTCTCGGTGGAATGACCTGTGGCCTCATCGTGATATTCACATTGAGCATTTGGGTCATACCACTTTGGATAGGGAGGGTCTATTGGCCTTGTCGGGATAGGAGTTAGCACGGATTTGCTCACAAGTTGGCGGAATGGTTCAGTGTAGGTCATGGGTATCGGGTCAAAACGCACTGGCTTTCTTTCCGAGTTATACGGTGGTCTTGTTTGGCTAGTGTTTGGGTTTGGATTTAGGGGCTGAACAATTTGAGGTGGCATGGTAGGGTGTGTTTGAGGCTGAGAAGGGTATGATGGTCGGTAAGGAGCCATCTGTTGAGGGTTTGGAAGTTGCGTGGTGGCAGCGATGTATGGCTGGTTGGCTTGGTGAAATGGAGGTGGTTGGTAATATGGGGCGTATTGGGCTTGGAAGGTGGGTGTTTGGTTCGGTCTCCATTGGTTCGGTTTCTTCTGTTCAAAGGTTACCGCATGTGCTTCTCCCTCTTTCTTTTTCACAAACGGGGCTCTCTTTGGGCAGTTCCCTACTGAAGTCTCGGTGATCTTGCCATTCCTCATTCCACTTTCAATTCTCTCGCCGATGATGACCATGTCAGAAAAATTTGATGATACACTCCTGATAAGCCTTTGGCTTATCTAGTTTTATGACTAGATGAACTAGGGTTTATGTGCCAATTTATTCGAGTTCACTCTCGTTTTCGCCCAAATTTGCCTTGTTTTGTTCCTAAGTTGGATTTTGACTCGTTTTGCGTCTTTTGTGTAGTTTTTAGGTTATTTTGGATAGAATTACGCCTGTGGTTGCTTGTGTTGTTTTCAGGTCCATAAGTGAAGCTCTAAGAATTAAGGAAAGTCAAGAAATAGTGGAGATTGCCATTCTGGAGATTCTCGCCCCGCGAGAGGAAGCTCGCCCCGCGAGAATTTGAAGACCCGGGAAGACAGAGACCGTCACGGCCTAGCCGTGATTCACATCACGGCCGTGACAGAGGAAGGTTCGCGTCGCGAGACTTCCTTCCGGCGTCGCGAGTGTGTGAACTCCAGAAAGCATCAGAGTCAGAGACCATCACGGCCTAGCCGTGATGTATATCACGGCCGTGACCTAGAAGCCATACAAGTCAGAGACCATCACGGCCTGGCCGTGATGTGTATCACGGCCGTGACCCAAAATCCACACAAGGCAGAGAACATCACGGCCTGGCCGTGATTCACATCACGGGCCGTGAAAGGCGGGCTCGCGTCGCGAGACATCCCCGCGTCGCGAGAATTCGAATTCGAGTGCGCGCCAGAAGCGGCCGCCACGGCCTGGCCGTGATGGCCATCACGGCCGTGACGCGTGGCCTCCTTATAAATAAGAGCAGATCGGAAACGAGAAAAGGGAACTTTTTGGATCAGAATTTTCAGAGACCTTTTATAACCCTTATTCTGGGATTTCTTCTTTTCTTCTCCTCTCTTAATTCTTAGGCTTAGGATGAATCCCGATTGTACGTGCGTTGTTGTTACGGACATGAGGAACTAATCCTCTTGTCTAAGGGATCGATGAAGCCACCTATGGCGGCATAGTATTCATGTGATGTAATTCTCTCTCTCTTAATTCAATTATTGTTTTTCAATTCTGATTTCATTGTGTTGGTTATATGCTTGCGTAATCAACTTGTTAAACGTGTATGAGACCGAGAGGCGATTCGCGTTTCAGAACTTGAATTGGGAACATCGATCGAGTGTTGCACGAGAGTGAATAGGAGATCGATGCAACTCTTAGGGAACAAGAATTAATAGAATTCGAGATTAGGGTTAAGAGACCTAGGAAGTAATTAACTCAAATCATCGAATACGTCCTATTGAGCACGACAGTGGATATAGGAGAATTTAGGGGTCCCGTTGACACTAAAATTGAACCTAGGGAGGAGAACAATATCACTTGGGTACTTTGCATGATTGGGTAGGTGGATTCGAAACCTTAGATGCTTTTATTTCTGAATTTAATCACCGTAGCGTTATTTGAATCGATTCTTGAATTTGCGATCTCAATCTCTTTCTCTCAACCACCTTCTATTGCTTAACCAACGTATCGGATTTCTTGACAATTTAGTCGAATTGGTAACCCAATCCTTGTGTTCGACCTCGGTAGAATCTTACCGTGTTTTTATTACTTGCGACAACCCCGTACACTTGCCGGAGTCACAACAAGTTTTTGGCGCCGTTGCCGGGGATTGGCACGACCAATTTTCCTAATTTTTAGGAAATTCGGCTACTTGGTTAAGCTGACTTCTAGTTTTATTTTCTTTTATTTAATTGCTATTATTTTTCTCTGCTTCTTTGATTCCACTTGGTCTTTGCCTGTTTTTGTATGCGAGGTACCCTCCTACAAGAGGACTTGCTATTTGATTCCGAGATCACCAGGACCGAGCGGCAATTAAGGAAAGAAGCCAGGGAAAGGAAAAGAATTGAAGGAATTAAAATAGAGGGCATGGCTGAAGAAAACCCTCCTCCTCCTCCTCGTTACAAGCCTCTATTCGAGTATGATCTACCAAACTTGGAGGATTGCATTTCTTCTATTGTGAGAGGCAACTTGAACACAGACTCCTTCAGAGTGGAAGGGTGTGTCACAGCCCAGATCCGTGAGAATCAGTTCGACGGCAGTGGCAAGCAAGACCCGCATAGACACATCACTCGCTTCCTTGAAGCCTCGTGATTTCTGAGAAGACAAGAGGAGTCTCACGGGATGAGTTTCGCTTGCGACTTTTCCTCTCTCTCTTAGGGATGTCGCTCGCGATTGGGTTGACATGATTTGGATAGGAACAAAGATCGAACTTGGGAACAAATGGCACAGAAGTTCCTAACCAAATACTTTCCTCCTCAGAAGGCGGCACAAGCAAGAATAGCCGTCACTTCATTCAGGCAAACGGAGGATGAAACATACAATGAAGCGTGGGAGAGGTACAATGGTTTGTTGAGAAGATGTCCCTCTGCGTTCTTTGACCCGGTTTCCAAGGTGCAACATTTCTTTAATGGGTTGAGAGGACGCTATCAGATGAATCGTGATGCCGCGGTGGCGGTTCTTTTGTATATTTATCATACTGAGGATGGATGGGCACTGTTAGAAAAGATGTCATATAATGATTACAACCGAGGCAGGGAAACCTCGAGTGGAGTCAGTTCTGCGACAATGGAAGCCATTTTAGAGCAAAACAGATTGTTGAAGATGCAGAATGCGGCACTATCGGGGAACAAAAAAATTAATGTGATACACGACGGGATGCCTCCGGGTTGTGACAACTGCAATGGGGATCATGACACTCAGATTTGCCCACTGAACTTCTCTCGAGAACATGTGGATTCATGCCACAACTTCTATGACACCGTGCCCCGGAACAATTATCGGAGAAAAGCATGTAATGACTACAATCGGAATCGGAATAGGGGTACATGAGGAGAGACCGTCCGGGTTTCGCATGGAGTAATGCTAGTGGTGGTCTAGCTGGGCAAAGCAACCTCAACAGTGGTCCGAGGCCACACATAGGGATTCAGCAGCGCAATACTCAGCCAGGTCCGCCGGGTGACTAATCAAGTGCAAACAACAGATAGTGGAAGACAACCGTGGGAGTTGGCTTTTGAGAAGATGAGTACACCAGTGGAGAAATTGTCAATTAACACGAATGCTGCCATTGACAAGTTGGCGACTCATACAGGTTCAGCAATTCAGAATCTTGAGACACAAATAGCACAGCTAGCGAAGCAAATGAATGAGCGTCTTCCAGGCACTCTCCCAGGAGACACTGAGAACAACCCTAAGAGCCAGTGCAATGCCGTGACCACTAGAAGCGGTAGAGTGCTGGAATCTAACAGGGGAGCACCTAGTTCTCCGGAAGTTGAGGTCTCTAACCCACCACATGTTGAGGAAGAACAACCTGAGAAAGAAGAGGAGTTAGTAAGAAGTAAGGCACCGGAGCAAGGAGGGAGGTTAAAGCTTGTAGATGAAGAGTTCCGTAGAAAGAAGTGGGTAGAGCCCAAGGACCTCCCGTCCTACATGAAGGTACCATATCCAGAAAGATTGAAGAAGCCTCAACAGGATAAACAGTTCAACAGATTCCTTGATGTCTTCCGCAAGCTTCAAATTAACATCCCATTTGCGGAAGCCCTGGAACAAATGCCATCATATGCCCGGTTTATGAAGGAGCTTCTCACCAAGAAGCGGAGAATTGTGGATGAGGAGACGGTTGCTTTGACCGAGGAGTGTAGTGCCATTCTTCAGAGAAAACTCCCTCCGAAGTTGAAGGATCCCGGTTCCTTTTCGATACCGTGTACTATTGGGGAGATGAATATAGGGAAAGCATTATGTGATCTAGGGGCAAGCATCAACTTGATGCCCCTCTCCATGATGAGGAAGTTGGGAATTAAGGAAGCCAAGGATACACGGATGTCACTCCAACTGGCCGATCGCTCCATCAAATACCCCTATGGGGTTGTCGAAGACTTGCTAGTGAAGGTGGACAAATTCATATTTCCAGCAGATTTTGTGGTGCTTGATATGGATGAAGACGCCGAGATCCCTCTCATATTGGGTAGGCCTTTCTTGGCCACAGGGCGTGCTTTGATTGATGTGCAACAAGGGAAGCTCACCCTCCGCGTGCAAGATGAGAATGTAGTCTTCAATGTCTTTGAAGCAATGAACCACCCTGTGGAGAGGTCGGAAGTGTACCGGGTGGATTTTGTGGAGGGTATTGTCAAGGAAGAGACCACTAGAGGAGCCCATGGTTCTGCACTTGCACAAGTGTTGGTAAAATCCCATGGTGATGATAGTGAGGAAGAAGACCCCTTGGGGGATGAGGACTATCTTGAATGTTTGAAACACATGGAAGCCTTACCAAGTCTCCCAAGGGATGAATATGCAAAGGAGAAACTCAACAAGGAAGGCAATGAGGAAGATGGAAAGACACCGGAGTTGAAGCAACTCCCAAATCACTTGAGGTATGCATTCTTGGGGGAGGAGAGGACAACATCCCGGTGATCATTAGCAATGCCTTGAAAAAGGATGAAGAGGAGAAGCTATTGAGAGTTCTTAGGGAACACAAATCCGCCATTGGGTGGAAGATTTCGGACCTAAAAGGTATAAGCCCTTCCCTATGCATGCATAAAATCTTGATGGAGGACGATTTATAAGCCGGTGGTTCAACCACAGAGACGGCTAAACCCCATCATGAAAGAAGCTGTGCGTAAGGAAGTGATTAAGCTTTTAGACGCCGGAATCATCTACCCAATCTCGGATAGCAACTGGGTTAGTCCGATTCATGTGGTCCCAAAGAAGGGTGGAACAACCGTGGTGGTCAATGAAAACAATGAATTGATCCCAACAAGAACCATCACGGGGTGGAGAGTGTGCATCGACTACAGAAGATTAAATGAAGCAACAAGGAAGGATCATTTCCCTCTCCCCTTCATAGATCAAATGCTTGAGAGGTTAGCCGGATATGAGTACTACTGTTTCTTGGATGGTTACTCCGGCTATAACCAGATTGTGGTGGATCCTCAAGACCAAGAGAAGACGGCTTTCACTTGTCCGTATGGAGTCTTTGCCTACAGGAGGATGCCCTTTGGATTGTGCAACGCCCCCGCTACTTTCCAAAGGTGCATGCTCTCTATTTTCTCGGACATGGTGGAGAGATGCATTGAGGTGTTCATGGATGACTTCTCGGTCTTTGGGACCTCATATGACAACTGTTTGAAGAACTTGACCTTGGTGCTTAAAAGGTGCCAAGATACTAACCTTGTGCTCAACTGGGAGAAATGCCACTTCATGGTCAAGGAAGGTATAGTCTCAGGGCACAAAGTCTCCCAACGGGGGATTGAGGTTGATAGGGCGAAGATTGAGTTGATTGAGAAGCTGCCCCCACCAACCAATGTGAAGGGGGTGAGGAGTTTTTTGGGGCATGCCGGGTTCTACTGGAGATTTATCAAAGACTTCTCCAAAATCGCAAGGCCGCTTTGCGACCTTCTTGTGAAGGATGTATCCTTTGATTTTAATGATTCTTGTTTAAATGCCTTCACCGTTTTGAAAAATATGCTGGTCACCGCACCCATAATCACTGCACCTAATTGGAATTTGCCATTTGAAATCATGTGTGATGCTAGTGATTATGCGGTGGGGGCTGTTTTGGGGCAGAGGGTGGAAAAATTAGCTCATGTCATTTATTATGCAAGTAAAGTTTTGAATGAGGCACAAGCTAATTATTCCACCACTGAAAAAGAACTACTTGCTGTGGTGTTTGCTTTGGATAAGTTTAGATCCTACATCGTGGGGTCTAAGATTGTGGTTTTCACTGATCATGCGGCCATAAAACACTTGATGACAAAACAAGAGGCCAAACCTAGATTAATTCGGTGGATTCTTCTTTTACAGGAATTTGATCTCGAGATTAAGGACAGGAAGGGATCCGACAATGGGGTGGCGGACCACTTATCTAGGTTGGTCAATCCCGACACCAAGGAGGAATTGTTAGACATCATGGAAGAATTTCCTGATGAAAAGCTGTTTGCACTTATTGAAAATTTCCCTCCTTGGTTCGCGGATATGGCCAACTTCAAGTCTTCAAATGTGGTTCCGCAAGGTTGGACTAATCAACAGAGAAAGAAGTTCTTCTCGGATGCAAAATATTATGTGTGGGAGGACCCATATCTCTTCAAGCAGTGCTCGGATGGGATCCTCAGGAGGTGCATTCCCCATGACCAAATCGGAAACGTCTTTGTGGCATTGTCATAGCTCGGATTACGGTGGGCATAATGGGGAAAGAAGACTGCAGAAAAGATCCTTCAAAGTGGTTTCTTCTGGCCGACGCTCTTCAAGGATGCCTACACCTTTGTTGAAAATCGTGATCGTTGCCAAAGGGTTGGCAATATTTCTAAGCGGCATGAACTCCCCTTGAATTGCATGCTCAAGTAGAGCTCTTTGATGTATGGGGGATAGATTTCATGGGACCATTCCCACCTTCCTTCTCTTACCAAGTACATTTTGGTGGTCATCGACTACGTGTCGAAGTGGGTGGAGGCAATCCCAACAACCACAGATGATGCGCGGGTAGTCATGGATTTCTTGAGGCGCAATATCTTCTCTAGGTTTGGGGTCCCAAGAGTGTTGATCGGTGATGGGGATCCCACTTCTGCAACAATCAAATGCATAAGCTTCTCGAGAAGTATGGGGTCAAGCACGAGTCTCTACTCCCTATCATCCCCAAACAAATGGGCAAGCAGAGGTATCCAACCGTGAGTTGAAGCGCATTCTTGAGAAAACCGTCAACTCCTCACGGAAGGATTGGTCAAGGAAATTGGATGATGCTCTATGGGCTTATAGGACCGCCTTCAAGACTCCAATTGGAAGGTCTCCCTACAATTTGGTGTTCGGAAAGGCATGCCACCTACCGGTGGAGTTGGAGGAGAAATCTTATTGGGCAATTAGGGAGCTCAACTTTGACTTGACAAAGGCCGGAGAGAAGAGGTTGTTGGACTTGAATGAGCTGTCTGAGATCCGCATGCAAGCTTATGAGAACGCGAGAATCTACAAGGAGCGGACGAAAGCATGGCATGACAAACACATCCTGCCTAGGAGGTTCGAGCCCGGGCAATTGGTGCTTCTGTATAATTCCAGATTGAGGCTCTTTCCTGGGAAGCTGAAATCAAGATGGTCGGGACCATACAAGATCCTACAAGTCTTCCCCCATGGGACAGTGGAATTAGAAGGGGCCTCTGGCAACTTCAAGGTGAACGGGCACAGGTTAAAGCATTATCATGGGGAGTCGATCCCAACTGGAAAGCAAGTGTTTCTTTTGGATTAACCCTTAGGGGCGACTTGAGTCAGGCTCGGGACGTTAAACAAGCGCTACTTGGAAGGCAACCCAAGCTAGGTACTCTCTCTCTTTTCCTCACTCTTGTCTTTGTTTTTGTTTTTTTGTGTTTGTTTTGTTTTTGTTTGTCACTCTTGAATAATTTGAGAAGATCAAGAGTTTTTGTATGAAATGTCGTGTCGGCAAGCTTGTGGGATTTTAATTATATTGAGCATAGATGGATTGCTTGAATTATATTCACCATTGATGATTTCCCCTAGGTTCAAGTAATAGAAAAGTTGATCCCCACTTAAAAATTGAAAATTGAACTTTGAGATTTATTATGATTGCTTGATTTATGATAAGTTTAGGTGAGGGGGTGCACACACTAGGAATCGTATCTCGGTCAAACAATTTGCAAAATGTCCAGGTGAGGAATTTGAGCCTCCAACTCTGTTTTTGAATGTGAGAATCACTGTTAAGTTGCACTTTCCCGAATTTACTTGAATCTCTATATGGTTTGCATGATTATGTGTTGCATCAAATGATTTAGGCAATTTTCTTTGAATAACTACTTGGCCTGAAAAGAACCATCCCTAATGCATGCTCCCTAGTTAGCCAAATTGAGCCCAATTGACCTATTGTTTCTTGATGACCCTACATTATGAGCCAAAATCTGAAAAACCATGTTAACCCAATCTTAGGATTAGGAGAGCATGGAAATGAGCAAGAGAAAGGTTGTGAGAAACTAAGTTTGGGGTGGCTACAAGGTATGTGTCATATTGGGATGAGAAAAAGAAAATAAAGGTTGACCCAAGGCAAAAAGAAAAGAAAAGAAAAGAAGAAAACAAAAATTGCCAAAAGAAAAGGGGCAAAACAAAAATAATATCAAGGAAAAGGTTGTAGTCACCCGAGCCCAAATGAAAAATGGAAAGAAAGGAATTTGAGTGGAAAATGTGTTTAATGCTCATGCTCTCTTAGTTCCTAGGGACTTAAGCCTAAATATCCTTGATTATCCTACCCTCAGCCAGGCCCCATTACAACCTTTAAAAGACCTTTTGATGTTGCATGCATGTTTTCGTGGGAACTATGTTTGAGATGAAAATCAAATTCATGGGAAGTGCTCTTGATAAGTGAAATTGAGTGAAAAAGTTGAAAGCCTAGACAAACTTGAGCGAATGAGTGAAATACTAAATGCCCTTGTGAGGAAGGCAATTGTTTGAAATAGGTGATCTTCCTTTGTGTGTATCTTTGAGCCTCAACTTAGAGTAATGATGGCATGAATGATAATTTCTCAATTGTTTAAAGTAGATGAATGTGGGGACTACATTGATGAAAAAAGGGGGGAATCAAAGAAGAAAAACTGTTTTGTAAAGTTGCATGAAATTTGTGCGAAATTGATTCCTTTAGGCTTGCCAAGTCTTGAGTCGTTTTTGAGTTTTAAGCTTGCTTGGGGACAAGCAAGGTTTAAGTTTGGGGTATTTTGATAAGCCTTTGGCTTATCTAGTTTTATGACTAGATGAACTAGGGTTTATGTGCCAATTTATTCGAGTTCACTCTCGTTTTCGCCCAAATTTGCCTTGTTTTGTTCCTAAGTTGGATTTTGACTCGTTTTGCGTCTTTTGTGTAGTTTTTAGGTTATTTTGGATAGAATTACGCCTGTGGTTGCTTGTGTTGTTTTCAGGTCCATAAGTGAAGCTCTAAGAATTAAGGAAAGTCAAGAAATTGTGGAGATTGCCATTCTGGAGATTCTCGCCCCGCGAGAATTTGAAGACCGGGAAGACAGAGACCGTCACGGCCTAGCCGTGATTCACATCACGGGCCGTGACAGGAAGGTTCGCGTCGCGAGACTTCCTTCGCGTCGCGAGTGTGTGAACTCCAGAAAGCATCAGAGTCAGAGACCATCACGGCCTAGCCGTGATGTATATCACGGCCGTGACCTAAAAGCCATACAAGTCAGAGACCATCACGGCCTGGCCGTGATGTGTATCACGGCCGTGACCCAAAATCCACACAAGGCAGAGAACATCACGGCCTGGCCGTGATTCACATCACGGGCCGTGAAAGGCGGGCTCGCGTCGCGAGACATCCTTCGCGTCGCGAGAATTCGAATTCCAGAAGTGCGCCAGAAGCAGAAGCCGTCACGGCCTGGCCGTGATGGCCATCACGGCCGTGACGCGTGGCCTCCTTATAAATAGAGCAGATCAGAACAGAAAAGGGGACTTTTTGGATCAGAATTTTCAGAGACCTTTTGTAACCCTTATTCTGGGATTTCTTCTTTTCTTCTCCTCTCTTAATTCTTAGGCTTAGGATGAATCCCGATTGTACGTGCGTTGTTGTTACGGACATGAGGAACTAATCCTCTTGTCTAAGGGATCGATGAAGCCACCTATGGCGGCATAGTATTCATGTGATGTAATTCTCTCTCTCTTAATTCAATTATTGTTTTTCAATTCTGATTTCATTGTGTTGGTTATATGCTTGCGTAATCAACTTGTTAAACGTGTATGAGACCGAGAGGCGATTCGCGTTTCAGAACTTGAATTGGGAACATCGATCGAGTGTTGCACGAGAGTGAATAGGAGATCGATGCAACTCTTAGGGAACAAGAATTAATAGAATTCGAGATTAGGGTTAAGAGACCTAGGAAGTAATTAACTCAAATCATCGAATACGTCCTATTGAGCACGACAGTGGATATAGGAGAATTTAGGGGTCCCGTTGACACTAAAATTGAACCTAGGGAGGAGAACAATATCACTTGGGTACTTTGCATGATTGGGTAGGTGGATTCGAAACCTTAGATGCTTTTATTTCTGAATTTAATCACCGTAGCGTTATTTGAATCGATTCTTGAATTTGCGATCTCAATCTCTTTCTCTCAACCACCTTCTATTGCTTAACCAACGTATCGGATTTCTTGACAATTTAGTCGAATTGGTAACCCAATCCTTGTGTTCGACCTCGGTAGAATCTTACCGTGTTTTTATTACTTGCGATGACCCGGCACACTTGCCGGAGTCACAACAACTCCCAATCATCCTATCATATAAGGGCGACTGGAGTGTATCGATGAACATTGCTACGATTTCTTTCTCGGCTAAGGGAGGCTCCACCTGAGCAGCCAGTTCCCTCCATCGTTGTGCATACTCTTTGAAAGTCTCTACGTCCCTTTTTGACATGTTTTGGAGTTGCATCCTATCGGGAACCATGTCAATATTGTACTTGTACTGCTTCAGGAATGCATCTGCTAGATCTTTGAAGGATCGGATGTGTGCCCGCTCGAGATGCGTATACCAATTTGAAGCTGCCCCAGTTAAACTGTCTTGGAAGAAGTGAATCAAGATCTTATCATCTTGGGCATATGACGCCATCTTCCTAACATACATGGTCAAATGGTTTTTGGGACAAGTGGTTCCCCAATATTTGTCAAAATCGGGCACCTTAAATTTCGGCGGAATTACAACATTTGGCACCAGACAAAGTTCCGAGGCATCCCGAAGACCATAACTATTTACCCTTTCAATGGCCCGCAATCTTTCCTCTAGTACTTCCTGCTTTTCTTTAGATTGGGAATTCCCTCCCGACTGATTCACCGGAGTTTCTCCGTACATATTATGGGGACATGAATATGGCATGGAGGAGGAACCGAAGTTTGGCATCATTTAGCCCCCTGGGGTCCATAATGTAGAGTGTATGGTGGGGGCCTTGGATTGACAGAAGGTGTCACTATCGGGGTGTTACCATCTGTAGGGTTGACAGTTTGTGTTTGCGGTATTTCGACAGCATTGGTGGGGATTTGTGTCTGAGTGATGTGTTCGGAGTTCTGAATGCCATCTTGTGGACTGGGGGCTGTTGGTGGTACAAATCCACGAGGCAAACCATATGGGAGATTGTTCGGGTCGAATGAAAAATGAGTTTGGTTGAGGCCTTGAATAGGAATCTGAGAAAAACCGGGCGGGATGAGAGGTGTGGCTGGCTGTCCTTTGTTCGAGGCTGGAGGGTTCTCCTCTGTGTTATTTTCCTTCTGCATTGCTTGTAGGATCTCCATCATCTTAGTCATCTGATCCTTGATTTGACTGACTTCATCCCTGATCTCTTGGACTTCTTCTAGTTCATCCGCCATGGCTCTTGCCTGTGACCGAGTGCGATAAGGATGTCTTCGAGCAATTGTTCAGAAAAGTCACACACTGTTTTAATTGAAACAGAGGTGAGAACAGACTGTTGGAAAAAGCAAAAAGCTTTTATGAAAATCGCCTTTGGAGTTATTATTATTATATTTTTATTATATTTTTTTTGAGTTAACACCTTATAACAGACAAGAGATGGTCCCTCCATCCCACGCAGAGAGCATTGTGCTCATAAGATGAAATGGAGTTGACAACAAATCTAGGGGAGAAACAACTCTCCACAATAGATGTTGTCTCTTACCAAATTATCCGTGCAAAGGAAACTTTATTTTATTAATAACATTTGGAAAGCAAAATTACTTATGTATGAGAGTGTACCAAGATGAATGCATGACATATTGATGATGCATGGCCTAAAAATATTACATGCACGAGGATACAATGTAATGATGAGTGGAACAGAGTGCATGAATGAATTGCATATTAAGGTGCATGTGGGATGCGTGCAGAAAATCGTTATGATGCATGTGATATAAACATGATTATTCATGTTGCAGAAAAAGATGGAATGTGCTCCCTTTTGTCCTACATTGGTCATATCCTAAAGTTGGGACTTCTGGAGTCAAGACCCTATTTTGGTAGGCTGCTAATGGCATTTTATGTGCATGACTTTTGGACAGATCTAGACCCCTAAACATATGGTCCCCGGATTACCCTCATCTAAAAGATAAGGATCCGAATCCATGAACCTCACCACAGGGACACAAAAGTCACAATATGGTAGTTCATGTACCGGTAGCAATCCAAGCGGGAGAATCAACGTCTGTCAGGGACGCAAAAGCATCACAATAACATCACTGAAGCCCCTTCTAATCCTATGGCATTCCAAGACTCGGGTATAGAGCCCAAAAGTGTGTGAGTATGTGATGGTGATGTGTGTGCTGGGAGCAAGCAAACCTGCACAAAACCAAAAAACTAACCCCAAGCCTGCAAAAGAACAGCCAACATTTACAAGAGTTTTCTACCCTAAGGTTGCAAGAATGTACAAAGACAATTATTATAACATATAATACTATATACAAAACAAATAAAACAAAGAGGGGTAAAACTAATATTTTCGAATTTATTAAAAAAATGCACAACCAACTATGATAGGCCTGACTCTCAAAATTCCCCAGTGGAGTCGCCAGCTGTCGCGACCGTCCCGTCCGGGAGCCGCGAAAAAGGGATAAAAAAAGAGGGAGGAACGCGGATGTGGCGGTTCTGCAGAGGCTTGCGACGGCGAGATCCGGTACAGCGGTGGCTGGGTTGGCGTCGCGGTGATGGTGGAGGAGGCGTGGACAGGGGCGGAGCTCGCAGCAGGGATGGTGGTGGTGGACGAACCAGACGCGAGTCTGCACCTCCCCGGCGGCGGAGGTCGCGGTGGTCTCGCGATCTGAGGAAGAAGGAGGAGGATGTGGTGGCTGTGGGAATGAAGTGGGGGTGGCGCTGGATTTGAGAGGGGCTGGCTTGTTGAAACAGAAGAGAAATGGGAGGAGGAAGATGAAGTTAAGATGAAAGAAGAAGAAAGAAAAAAAAGAGAGTATGGAACGTGAGAGAATAGAGGAAGCAGAAAAGAGAAAAAGAAAGAAAAAAAAAGTCAGGGGGTGGGGGTCACGCGTACTGCAGGAGGAGATGTTTTTTTTTTATTTTTTGTTAGTTCAGAGAGTATTTGGGTATTTTGTGTTGATCTGTAATTTGGGAGTGATGGTGGCTAGAGGTTGGAACGGAGAGTCTTGAGTATTTTTTTCTGCTGTTAGTTCCCCCTACTGTTTCTCTCCCTGTTCTTTGTTGCTGCTGTCCTCTATTTGTAGAAGGAGATGAACTCTACACATTGTCATTGGGACCTTGCAAACTTGAGTGTTGCAGGGGTTACCATACTCAGGTCATCTCTCCATTTCCATTTTTAGTGTTCCACTCCTCTGATCTAGGCAAAATGCTCTTCCCCATGTTCTAAAAACTACCCAAAAATGAGAGCCTATTTGCTTGAGCCTTATGCTGTGGTGGAGTGAATTAGTAGAGAAAAAATTTCAGAAGAAGTTTTTTTTATTTTTTTATTTATTTATTATTTTTAAAAAACTTTAATTAAAAAGATATCCGGACAAAATTAGGTGTTCACACATGTAATATTGACGTGCATGTAAAATGTATTTTTTCTAAGTGATAAAATATGCCTAAGTGTTTGAGGATAAAGAAGTAAAATCTTAATCATCCATCACAAATATATCAGTGATTAATAATGGAGATAAGTTTGAGCGAAAATTTGTTTCCCAGAATTGTAGATTGTTTCTAAGAATTATGTATGTGAATCAGTGTGTGTGAGTTTTTTTATGCGAGTCAATAAGGATGATAACCTTTTAAAAAAACAGAAAAGAAAAAAAATTAAATTAAATGATAAAATATCTTCTTCTTCTTTTTACAAAAATGCTAGAAAAAAATAGAGGATAGATTTGAAAATGAGATTGGGGTTGCTTAAAATAATTTGCTCTCTATTAATTTAATATGCTTAGTGCCTAACTGATAAATCAATTTGCTCTCCAACTATACACTTGCAGTCCAGTCAAGGGGGGAAAAAAACTATATACTTACAGTGTAAAGTCCGTCTTGCTTGTCAGACCCATTTCTCTCTCCTACATCGTCTTATTTGAACATACATCAATTCTAAATTCTAATGCATATTGGATAGCTAGCTTTATTCAGATAATATATAGAAACATAAGAAGCATGCGAGGGTTCAACCGATCGACCCCTTCCATTGACAGTGAGTTCACAAATTCTAGATCCTGAAAATAATCTCCAAGCTCAAAATTTGAAAAACCAACACACATTTTGAAGAGGCTACCTTTAGTGATGCATCTTCTCTTTCCAAAAGTTTTGATACAACCACCAATGAGGGATTTTCAGCATTGTCCATCACTCTCATGCAAATTCTAACGTCCTCCATCGTAAAGATGGAGGATAGAAACTTAAGGAATATTAATAATTGATATTAGGATTGGCTAAAGGATTCGTGAATCAATTATCCATCCGGTTCATCTATAATAAAATTCATCCAATCCATTCAATAATAAAAACAAATACTAAATGGATTGGATGCGTTTGATTATTGTTGTTAATAGATGGTTAATTATCAATCCTATATTTTTTGTAATCCACTAGATCAACAAAAAAAAAAAAGGAAAAGTGGATCATTTATGATCCACTAAAAAAATAACTTTTTGTCCAAATAGAAACAGTGAAACAGTCCCAGCGAAGCGAATCATACCGAACGTCATTCCTTTCTTCTTTCTTCATGCTAACAGGCAACCGTTACCATTCTCTCTATCTATTTCCTATTCGATTATTTTAGCTTCTGCCACCTCATGCCTTACTCGTGCTTTTCGATTTTCTTCTTTTTTACTTCAAATATTCTCTCACTGGATTTCTTTCCTCTTTTTTTTTTTTCTTTTTTTTTTTTTTACTTTTTCCTCTTTTTTCTATTTAATTTTTTTAAATTCCACCTTTAGATTTACTCGTATGAAATTATTACTACTGTGCAGTTTGTGTACCTAAAATTTGCAAAGTTGGTTTCTTTTCACGGTGGCTTAGTCTAAAATTCATATATTTAATTAATTTCCTAAAGATTCTTGATAAATAAAATAATTTGTAAAATTTTTTTAGAGTAGAGAAAATATTTAGTATGTAAAAATTATTAAAAATAAAATTTTAATGTATAATATATTTTTAAATGGATGGATCGGATATTCATCCATATAAAATGACTAATGAGTGGGTTGGATGATTTTTTATTAAATGAGTCATGGATGGATTGGATTTTTTTAATACGATTTTAATGGATCGAAATGGATTGATGAATTATTTTTATCCGATCCATTATAATCCGAATCAAAATTCATCCAGTCCATCCATTTGCCATCCTTAATTGATATATTATTATAAAAAAATCTATGGTGTTGAAAAAATTTGAAAAGGGTAAGATAGGTAAAATGGATTATGCTATTCATTCACTCAGAAGTCACACATCGCTGTTCATATTTCCATTCAACCATTTATCATGCAAAAGTTTTCGCTCCAACATAAAGTGATGGTTCTCGTTAAGCTTCATACTTTCATATCATATTATTTAATTATCATTCCAGATATTTTTTATTTTATTATTATTTTAAACATCTCCTATTATTTTATTTGTGATTTAAAATTATATCTGTACTGCTAAGTCATTTTATTTATTTTATTATTGTTTTTTAAATAATGACTATTTTTAACAGTTTCGCATTTCTTGTTTAGTAAATTGTGACTTTCTTTACTAAGTTGCACCTTTTTTATTTTATTATTATTTCAATTTTTTTATAATTTCATAGTTCAATATTTTATTATTATTTCAAAAAGTTTACTTTATCTTATAGTATATTTTATTTATTTTTGACCAAAGATCATAGTATATTTTATTATTCTTCTAATTAATAATAATTTTCTCATTAAATTTTATTTTTTACTATATTATCGTAATTTTAAATAGTGATTTTTGCTATTCGTTTTGTTTTTCCTTTATTTTTTATTATTATTATTATGATTATTGTTATGATTATTATTATTATTATTGTTGTTGTTGTTGTTGTTGTTAGGAGAATGCTAACGAATATCCTAAAGGCACTCGTTAAGAAATAAAAAAAACAAATTTTCATTGGGAATTTGTGTATTTAATATTTAAAGAAGTAAAATATTTAGTTTTCCAATATAAACTTTACTTTTTTGGGTTCCTTAATTAGTGTTCTAAGGGCACTCGTTAGCATAACATTTATTATTATTATTATTTTGAAAAGGGTATTTTTAGTTAATTATTATTAAAAAAATTACTTTCTTATTATTTGATATAGTTTCTAGTTAACTGTAATATTTTATTTATTAATTTTGTTATAAATAATAACTTTTAAATCCTATTTTTCTTTTATTTACTATCACGTGAAGAAATGAATTTCTTTGTTTATTTCATATTTTATTATTTTATTGTGAAACATTAGTAATTATTTATTCATGCATTTTTCATTTTTGATGATTTAATTTTCATTTCTAAAATTAAATTTTTAATTTCATTATAGACAATAATTTTTCATTGTCGCGACCGTCCCGTCCGAACGCCGCGAAAAGAAAGGTAAAAAACAGAGGACTCGCCACTAAAATTTTATTGGGAAAATCTTAGAAAACCCAATTATTTAAAGGTAAACTGGTCTAAAAAAACAGAGAGAGATGAGTTCGGGAGTCGGTTACGAGTAGGGAAGGTGTTAGCATCCCACATCGTCCGTTTAAAAAATGGTACCTCAAGTTAATTGTGCAAAAACATTTTAATAACCTTTTAAATATTTATTTTACCCCCAAAAATTATTTACAAGTAAGAATTGTTTTTAATTTTTAATATTTTAATTTTTTATTAATTTTTATATTTTTAAATTTTTGTTTATAAAAAATTAAATGAGGTTGAACATGGCACATGAGTCCACAGGGTAACCTTAAAAAAGAAAAGTTTAATTATTTTGATTAATTATTTTGACATAAAAAAGGACACAAAAAGAAAAATTTAGTTTTGGCTTGACAAGATGGTTTATCTTGCTCCTACGTATTTCTGGGTGCGATGGGAAACTCAAAGTCACGTAGTTCTTTTTAAAAAAAAAGTTTGATTGGTTTATTGATTTTATATTTTGATAAAGATTTGATTTATTTATTTTATTTTAAAAAGATTTTATTTCAGAATAAATTCACTCTTACACAGAGTCTAAGATAGCGATGCTATACGATAAACCCTTACAATTCATACGCCACTTGAGGATGAAAAATCATACATCAACGTCGTAGATTGTTGTGTGAATTTGAAAAGATTTTTCATTTTTATAAGACTTGAGAATAAGTTGAAAACATTTTATTTTACAAGGAATTCACTTTTGCACAGGGTTAAAGATAGTCAAGCTATACGATAAATCCTTACAGTTCATACGACACTTGAGGATGAAAAATCATACATCGACGTCGTAGGTTGTTGCGTGAACTCAAAAGATTTTTTTTTTGTTTTCAAAGGTTTTTAAAAAAAAAAAAACCAAAAAAATTAAGCAAAGTAACTAATATTTTTTTATAGAGAAATTGTTTTGTTTTCTTTTTTTATTGAGAAATTCTGAATCTTTTTTGCTTTGACCCCAAAAAAAGAAAAAAAAATTCAAATCAAAACATTTAAAAGCCCAAACTCTGGCCCAAACACACTAACCACTCACATAATATGATATATATAAAAATAAGTGAAGTAAAACAACAAGAAAAAAAAACTGAATCAGTAGCTTGGTTCTCCATTTTTACCAACAAAGGAGATGAGGGAGAGCTACAGTGGCAGATCCGGTGGTGCGGCAGGGGCTTGCGACGGCGAGATCTGGTACGGCGGTGGCTTGGTGGCGGCCTCGCAACTGTGGATCCGTTCTGGATGAGGTGGCGTCGCGCAAGGGAGGTCGAGGTGGCAGAGGACGCACGACGGAGATGGGTGGCTGGACGACGTCGGGTTGGAGCGGCAGCGGCGGATCCGGGCAACGAATGACCGAGGCAAGGACTTTCTTCTTCTTCTTTTAGTGTTTTTTGTTGTGTTGTTTAGATTTGATTTTGATTTGGCATGGGATGAAGGATTATGAATTGAAATGGAAGATGATGGGTTTGTTCTGAGTTGTTGAAGGAGAAGATGATGGCTAGGAGGATGGATCCAGAATGGAGAGAAAATGGAGTTCCCCCCTATCCCTTTAAATATTCTCTACTGTTGCAAAACTCCAAAACAGGACCCAATGTCCTCTGCCATGGTTGTAATGCAGGGTCCCTTTCACATTTCCAATCTTATTATTCTGCATTTTTTTTAGTTTTTCCTTGTGCTGTAACTCTCTTTTGTTTTTGTTAAGTATCTTTCCATTGATTCAGGTTTGACTCTCTTTGAGAGGAGGTAGCAGCATTGCTTGTTCCAATATTTCCTTCTTGATGCTTAAATTTTGAAAGCCATGTTTATTGCAAAATGCTTAACAATGCCATTGCTCTTTTGGGTGTTGATATGCATTAAAAAAAATTGGCCTCTTCCTTCTTCGTCCTGCACTTGTTTTGTCCCATTCTTCTTTTTCTTTTTTTGTTTTGTTTTTGTTTTGTTTTTTTAATGATAGAAATCAGATCTCTTTTCTTCATATATTTTTTTGTTTTTCTTTCTTTAAATGGGCTTTGGGATAAAGGAACATGGACCAAGTAGATGGATTTTTTTATTTTTGCAATTCTGGTCTTTTATCCTTTTTGTTGTTTTTTTTATTTTATTTTAAATTTTAATCAAATAAAATAAAGTAAAACATAGCATCCGAACAAAATTGGGTATTCACAGCTGGCCCTCTTTACTTGTTTCTTATTAGATAATAGGTGTAACCAAAGTTAGCATATTATCGTTATAAGAAATGAGTAAAGATGTGAATTTCGATTTTGTCCGGAGTACACTGACAAACAAAGGACCTGCGACTACAAAGCTACTTTCTACAAACAACCAGTAGGTTCGATTGCCCACCGAGGTTTACACATAAAAAGCTTGCAGAGTGGATTACCTGCTGAGCTTAAAAACGAGGATAAAGAACTTACAGGGAGGATTGCATGTCAGAGGCTCGAATAAAGAGATAAAGAGCTTACGAGGTGGATTGCCCGTCAGAAGCTCGAATAGAAAGATAAAAAAAAAGCTTACGCGGTGGATTACCCGTTGGAAAAAGGCTTACGGGGTGGATTGTCCGTCAGAAGCTCGAACAGAAAGATAAAAGAGATTACGGGGTGGATTGCCCGTCAGAAGCTCGAACAGAAAGATAAAGAGCTTACGGGGTGGATTGTCCGTCAAAAGCTGGAACAAAAAGATAAAGAGCTTACGGGATGGATTGTCCGTCAGAATACGGGGTGGATTGCCCATCAGAAGCTGGAACAGAAAGATAAAGAGCTTACGGGGTGGATTGTCCGTCAGAAGCTCGAACAAAAAGATAAAAGGAGCTTACGGGGTGGATTGCCCGTCAGAAGCTCGAAGAGAAAGATAAAAGAGCTTACATGGTGGATTGCCCGTCAGAAGCTTGAACGGAAAGATAAAAGAGCTTACAAAAGATAAAAGAGCTTATGGGGTGGATTGCCCGTCAGAAGATCGAACAGAAAGATAAAAGAGCTTACGGGGTGGATTGTCCGTCAGAAGCTCAAATAGAAAGATAAAAGGAGCTTACGGGGTGGATTGCCCGTCTGAAGCTCGAGCAGAAAGATAAAAGAGCTTATGGGGTGGATTGCCCGTCAGAAGCTCGAATAGAAAGATAAAAGAGCTTAAAGGGTGGATTGCCCGTCAGAAGCTCGAACAAAAGATAAAAGAGCTTACAGGGTGGATTGCCCGTCAGAAGCTCGAACAGAAAGATAAAAGAGCTTACGGGGTGGATTGCTCGTCAGAAACTCGAACAAAAAGATAAAAGAGCTTACGGGGTGGATTGTCCGTCAGAAGCTCGAACATAAAGATAAAAGCTTGTAAGGCCCTATAGACAAATTCAACATGAAAGTTGATTTTGCTCATTGATAGAATGATAATGCATAAGATGCCTTTCATTGATGAATGCTAATGAAGAAACTCTTATTATTTTTGGCACAATGCAAGAGATACTTTTGATGAAATTATTTCCTTTTTGCTGTGTCTTTTCGTTATTGGCTCCTTGACCCCTTAAAAGCATGGATCACAGTTATTCTTGAGGATGAACTAAAACAAGTCCCATATTATCAGAAAGGATATCATGCACTTTTATTTTCTGATGATAGGCGCTCTTGATGAAAATTATCTCGATGGTTGATTCTCAATATTCCTTCCTTTCTTCAGTGCCCTTTATAGGGGAAGCATCGTGCCCCCCATGACCTTTCGAGGTTTAAGGAATTCTAACTACTTAAAGAAAACCAATACTTGTTTCACATTTCAGTATATACTTATCAGGATAAATGCACACATACAAATGACAAAAGTTAAGAGAAAAGGACAAAGGTAGTGAAATAAAATAAAGGAAGTCAATGTCATTATATTTGGATTGAAAAAGGTGTACAAAGCATAAATTGCAAAACATTGCGGGGTAGAATCGCATCTCTTCAGGTGATGTCTCTCTCAACGACTAATGTTAGTATCCCTCATACAATCTTGACTGCTCATTAATTGGCTTCAGAGATTTTGTTTGACCCAATCTTCATACATCGAACCTACTGACTGCCCCAGTTCATCGGCTTGACGACACTTCCATTGTTATGTTTTTATTTTTTGAACCCTAACTTTTGCCTAGACCTCCTTTTCAGGTTTTCAGCCTAGCGGGTTGCTCTAACTTTTGCCTAGACTGTCTTTTCAGATTTTCAGTCTAGCGAGCTTTTCTTTTTTCATTTTTTCACTTTTTCTCTTCTTTTCTTCTTCTTCTTGGGAAGTGTGTTCAAGCATAATACTTTTTGACTGCATCTGAGTTTACAGGGAGTGGAAGATCTTCCCCATCCATCCTGGTGAGAATTAAAGCCCCTCCAGAGAACGCCTTTTTCACAAAAGGTCCCTCGTAGTTCGGAGTCCATTTCCCTCGATGATCCTTTTGGATTGGTAGAATCTTTTTAAGCACCAGGTCACCCTCCCGAAACTGCCGGGGGCGTACTTTCTTCTCGGAAGCTATCCTCAACCTTTTCTGGTACAATTGACCGTGACACAGTGCTGCTAATCTCTTCTCTTCGATGAGGTTCAATTGGTCTAGTCGATCCTGAACCCATTCAGCTTCTTCCAGTTCTACTTCTTTTAGTATCCTTAATGAGGGGATCTCTACTTCAATCGGGAGCACTGCCTCCATCCCATACACTAAAGAATATGGCGTTGCCCCTGTCTAGGTGCGAATAGAGGTACGATAGCCGTGCAAAGCAAAATGTAACATCTCGTGCCAATCTTTATACGTCACTACCATCTTTTGGACAATCTTCTTGATATTTTTATTAGCGGCCTCAACTGTCCCGTTCATCTTTGGGCGGTACGGGGAGGAATTGTGATGCTTTATCTTGAAGTTTTCGCACATCTCCTTCATCATCTTGTTATTCAAGTTGGTCGCATTATCAGTGATAATCTCACTCGACAGCCCATAACGACAAATTAATTCTCTTTTTATGAATTTGATCACGACATTCCTGGTCACATTGGGATATGATGCAGCCTCAACCTACTTTGTGAAATAATCAATGGCAACAAGAATGAACCGATGCCCATTTGAGGCTTTTGGTTCGATTGGCCCGATCACATCCATTCCCCACATTGAGAACGACCAGGGTGCCGACATGACATTCAAGGGAGCTGGTGGCACATGAACCTTATCAGCATATATTTGAAACTTATGGCACTTCTTCGCATAATTAAAGCAATCAACCTCCATTGTCAACCAATATTGGCCAGTCCTTAAGATTTTCCTGGCCATTGCATGACTGCTCGCGTGTGTTCCAAAAGATCCTTCATGTACCTCCTCAATTATCCGTTTAGCTTCTTTTGCGTCAACGCACCTCAACAACACCATGTCATGATTTCTTTTGTAGAGAATACCTCCATCTAAATAGAAACCCACTGCAAGTCTTCTTAGAGTTCTTTTGTCATTTTATGAAGTGCCAAGAGGGTATTCCCTTCTTTGGATGAAGCATTTGATGTCATGGTACCACGGTTTTTGATCAGACTCTTCCTCTATCACTTGACAATATGCAGTATGATCACGACTTTCCATTTTGATGAGTGGTAGGTTCCTCTCGTCACTTACTTTGAACATCGAGGACAAGGTAGACAACACGTCAGCTAATTGGTTATCTTCTCGGGGAATATGATGAAATATGACTTCATCAAACTGCTCGATCAAACCTTTAATGTAATCATGGTACGGGATTAACTTGGCATCTCGGGTTTCCCATTCCCCTCTAAGCTAGTGGATGACTAATGCAGAGTCCCCATATACCTCTAGAATCCTTGCTTTTGCCTCTATTGCTGCCAAAATCCCAAGTGCACAAGCTTCGTATTCGGCTATATTGTTTGTACAATCGAAGCAGAGCCTCGCAGTGACAGGGAAATAATCATTTTCTGGTGAGATTAAGATTGCCCCGATTCCGTGTCCCAATGCATTAGAAGTTCCGTCAAATAACACGGTCCATTTTTATTTTTCTGGTGATTACTCGCGATCAAACAAAGCCATTATATATTCGTCTGGAAAATCACATTGCATCGATCTATAATCTTCTACTGGCTGAGTGACTAGATATTCTGCAAGAGCACTCCCTTTTATTGATTTTTGGGTGACATAGACAATGTCATATTCTGATAGCAGGACTTGCCAGCAAGCAATTCTTCTAGCCAGAGCAGGCTTATCAAAGTTATACTTGATCGGATCCATTTTGGACACCAACTAGGTAGTGTAACACAACATGTAATGCCTCAAACGACGAGCCGCCCAAGCCAAGGCACAACAAGTGCGTTCTAGCGGTGAGTAGTTGGCTTCGCAACTGGTGAATTTCTTACTTAGATAATAGATGGCATGTTCCTTCCTTCCTGACTCATCGTGTTGCCCCAATACGCAACCCATCGATTCATCTAGCACAGTCAAATACATGATGAGAGGTCTTCCCGGCACTGGGGGAACCAAGACCGGAGTCTCCTGTAGGTATTGTTTGATCTTCTCGAAGGCTTTTTGACAATCTTCATTCCATGTCACAACTTGATTTTTGCACAACAATTTAAAGATTGGTTCACAAGTCGCGGTTAGTTGGGAGATGAACCAGGAAATGTAGTTCAATATTCCTAAAAACCCACGAACTTCCTTCTCCGTTTAAGGTGCTGGCATGTCGATGATTGCTCGAACCTTTTCAGGATCAACCTCTATTCCTCCTTGACTAACAATGAACCCCAGAAGCTTGCCTGATTTCACTCCAAAAGTGCATTTGACTGGATTCAGTCGGAGCTTAAACTTTCTTAACGGTTCCAAAGTTTCTGCAGATTATCAACATGGTCATCTTCGGATCTGGACTTGGCGATCATGTCATCTACCTAAACTTCTATCTCCTTATGCATCATGTCATGGAATAAAGCCACCATAGCCCGCTGATATGTTGCCCCGGCATTTTTCAAGCCAAAGGGCATAACCTTGTAGCAAAAGGTTCCCCATAAAGTGACAAATGTAGTTTTCTCCATATCTTCAGGTGCCATCTTGATCTGATTATATCCCGAGAATCCGTCCATGAAAGAGAATAATGCATGTTGAGCGGTATTATCTACAAGAACATCAATGTGAGGCAGAGGAAAGTCATCCTTTGGGCTAGCTCTGTACAGATCTCGACAGTCAACACACATTCGAACCTTTCCATCTTTCTTGGGAACAGGAACGATGTTAGCAACCCATTGAGGGTACTTTACAACTTCTAGGAAACCTGCATCCAGTTGTTTCTTGACCTCCTCCTTGATCTTTAAAGACATTTCTGTTTTCATCCTTCGTAGCTTATGCTTTACTGGAGGACACTCCGGCTTTAATGGCAATTTGTGTTCTGCTACACTGGGGTCTAACCCTGGCATGTCTTGGTACGACCATGCGAAAACATCTTTATAATCCATCAACAACCTGATCAACCTGTTCCGCTCCTTTTCTTTCAGGGAAAGGCCAATCTTGACCTCTTTTTTATCATCTTTGGTTCCCAAATTGATTAGTTCACTCATCTCTTCATGGGGCCGAATTTCCCTGGCTTCTTGTTCTACCAATCTCAATAGTTCAGGGGGAACTTCCCCGTCATCATCAACAACCTCCTCAGCATGATCAACGGAATAGTCAAAATTGTAGGATGAGTTACTAACACTGTCGTTTTTAAGAGAGTCACTTTTAGATCTGCATTTTGGTAATTATCAAGGAAAGAAGAATGAATAAAGGTTAAAGACGAGAGACTGCATTTATTGGTGAGGAATGGTGAACAAAAATGAAAGTAAAAAAAGAGATATAATAACTCAAAGATACTGAATGCATGCGTTTATTGATAAGTCATACTGAAACAAACAAGTAAGCCCATTACAGCAAAATTCCTAAAGCCTTGGGCAGAGCTAAAGGATAAGCATTACAGAATTACTTTGAAAAATACTCTATGGTCCTGGGGAACTCAATGATCTCCCAATTGTTGAGCTCTGTATTCGGAGAGCACAGATACACCAGATTGATACCGTGATCGGCGGGATAATCATCTTCAATAGCTGCTGCTTGGTCCAGGAATGCGAACCCTATGCTTCAGAAGCTCTGTCGAATGTCACAGATGGGAACCCTTTTAGCCTCGTATTCACGATTTACCAGCCGAGCCAACCTCTTTCTTTTCTTCTCTTCTATAACCCTCATCTTGTCGACCTTGGTGGATTTGTATCCCAACCCAAACCTGTCCTTGTTCTCAATGAGCATGAGGATGTCAGCTACACCTTGGCTATTCTTCCCCAAACCGCTTCTAGGTTGGTATCCTCCTTCGAGCATAACCTTGGCCATCATAATGGACGCTTTAGATGACTGAGGTTTCAAGAATGGAGCTCCCTCCCCAACATAAGTGGCATTGGAAATTTCAAGCGACTGGAAGGCGGTCTCGAGAGCTTCTTCGACAGCTTCAATGTAAGGGGTCGTTGATAGCTTACTCACTAACATATCTTCCTCTCCAGAAACAATTATCAACTTACTATCAACAATGAACTTCACTTTCTGGTGCAATGTGGAAGGTATAGCTCCAGAAGAATGGATCCATGGTCGCCCTTGGAGACAACTGTATGTTGGTGTAATGTCCATTACTTGGAAGAGTACCTCGAAGGTGCAAGGACCAATCTGAATGGGCAATTCAATTTCCCCCATGACTTCCCTCCGTGTACCATCAAAAGCCCTTACAATCATTGTACTTGGCTTCATATGAGTTCCATCGAAAGGCAACTTTGCCAGTGTTGACTTTGGCATTACATTCAAAGAAGATCCATTATCAATGAGAACCCTAGCCATGACATGGTCTCGGCACTTCACAGAAATGTGCAATGCTTTGTTGTGCCCCATACCTTCAGCTGGTATTTCATCATCGGTGAAAGTGACATAATTATCAGCAACTATGTTACCTACAATTTTATCGAGCTTATCAACTGTGATGTCATGGGAGACATGAGCTTGATTCAACACCTTCATCAGTACTCTCCTGTGTGGCTCAGAGTTCATCAATAGAGACAAAAGAGATATCTGAGCCCGAGTTCGATTTAACTGATCCACAACCCTATATTCACTCTGCTTGATGAACTTCAAGACTTCACCGACTTCTTCATCAGATACCTCCTTTTTAATCTCACCCCCATTTGCTTCCTTGTCATCTAGAATTCCTTCCACCTTCTCTTTCCCCTTGCGATCCTTTCCTTCCTTTTCTGTTTCCTCCCTTCGCAATACCTCTGGAGTGTAAATGCGACCACTCCTAGTCATTCCACCAATTCCTGAAATGTTGGTAACCACAGTAGTCCCATCGGAAGGATTGGGTTGAACCTGCATCTCATATTTCCATGGTACCGCTTTGGTGTCCTTGTAAGGGAAAGGACTTGGAAATCGGATGACGATTGGTGTTGGCCCACTTGGAACCGACAAAGGTTTCTTCTCAGTATAGTATATCACCATTGGCTTCGGAGTGACTTGCTCAGGAACTGGTTGAGGATTAACCACAACAGTAAAAGGGGTTATCTTAATTGGGGTTAGGGAAATTGTAGATTTAGCAACCATATTAATGGCATACTCATTTGATTCACAACCAATTAAGATAAACTTCATATCTATTAACTGCTGCACAACCTGCCGAAACTCTGAACAGTCTTCAATCGAATGCCCCATGTTCCCATCAAAGTCACACCTTATCTCTCCATCGAGAGCCTTTTCTTCCATGATCAGGATTTGGATTAATCCACATTTGCACATCTCTCTGAAAACAACCCTTATAGGAGTCCTAACATCGGCCACTTTACTCTTGAGAGTATGTTCCAAGAAGCTTTCAATTGCATTGACTCCCGAACTCCCATGATTTGGCATAGGACCCTTGACACGGACTCGGCAAGTGTACCGGTTCGTTGCAAGTAATAAAAACGGTAAGACCGGATATCGTTCTCAGGGATCGTGGACAATTACCACTTCGCAAATTTGACTACTATCTAGGCGATCGAATTTTGGATTGAAGGTTGTTTTAACATCTAGCAAATAAACAAGAAGAAAATATTTTTGTTCTTTTTGGATTTTTCTCAAACAGTTAATGTGAAAGCAAAGAGATGAATAACAATGATATAAGATTGCTGGGGTTAAACTAAGCTAATCCTCCCTTGGTTGTTATGAAATGATAACTAACACAGTTCCTAGTTCTAATATGACAATCAAGTCTTTTCAGAGATACCCAAGCCTAATTCCTTAGGTGCATTGAGCCTAAAATCCCAAATTAAACCCTAATTCCTTAGGTGGATTAACCTGAGATTTTGCATTAAGTAAAGACTTATAAGATTGCAAGCACCTCAAGACCTATTCCTAGGTTCATGAATTACCCGGCGTTTGATTCATGAGCAAGCTCTAACACCAACCTTCCAGTTATCTATTAAAGCAACTAATCATTCATAGGGTGATCAAGCCTAAGAAAGCATTAAGCATGGAATCAAACACTCATAAAGAACAAGGAAACTGTATTAAAATCAAATCATTTTTACAACCAAATTCAGATAGCAATAGTCTAACCCCAACAAAAGGGGAGTTTAGCTACACATAATTGAAAGTAAAACAAAAGGAATAATTACAGAGATGAACAAAGGGGAGAACTCCATGGAATGATGCACACAGCCACAGCAGCAGAGGATTTCTCTTTAGGGTTTTCTGAATTCCATCTTCTTCTGTTCTGCTCAGTTTTTCTAGTACTCGTGGCCGGTCACGGCCGTGATAGCCATCACGGCCAGGCCGTGATGGTTTCTGACTTGGCACCGCTTCATTTACTGATTCATCACGGCCGTGATACTCATCACGGCTAGGCCGTGATCCTTTCTGACTTTTCCAACTGATTTATCACGGCCGTAATATCCATCACGGCTAGGCCGTGATCGTCTCTGACTTTTGGAGATCTGGCTGGTGACACGTCACGGCCGTGATAGCCATCACGGCTAGGCCGTGACAGCCTCGACTTTTGGCTCAATTCTTTCTTCACCTCTTGCTCCCTCACGCGTAGTGAGGACCATCACGGCTAGGCCGTGATACTCTCTGCTTGGCTCAATTTCTTATCTTTCAAAGCTCTAAGTCATCCAAGCTTCATACTTGCTAATTCTTGGGCAATTAATCATGAATATCTGCAAAACAACACACAATACCACCTTATCTGTTCCAAAGGAAAAACTAAACAAAATAAACACTAAAATGGCCTAACTATATGCAAATGCATGCAGAAATGTACATGGAAAATGAGGTGAAATCACACTCATCAAATCACCCCAAGCTTAAGACTTTGCTTGTCCTCAAGCAAAAACCAAGGCCATAAGATGAAAACAACCAGGACAATGATAGTGAACTAAGAACCCGAATAAAATGATCCAAGCAACAGCAGTCAATTATTTCAGCAAGAGACAATCAATTCAAGTCCAATTAGGGGCTTAGTTTCCCTAGACTCACATTCTCACTAATTCGGGCACTCTATCTCACTTGCAGCTCACCCCAAGCTTGTTCATTTGCTTGGCTCTCTTTCTTGCCTCACTCACTCCAGTGTTAAGGGACTATGACATTTCACTCCATTTTCCTCAAAGAATGATTCCTACCATAAGCTTGACTATCAACCAAATCTTCACTTTATTAATGAAAACATCTAAGAATCAAGAGGTCTTATTCTTTGGTTGTAATGAGGCCATGGGATCAATTTTCAGGTGGGAATTTCAAAAACAGGAAATTTCAAAAGGCTATACAAACAATCAAGCATTGCAAGGCACGACCTTCTAAAATACCTTTCTTTGGGTTTCAGTTTACTCTTCCACCATTCTTTCATTTTTTTTCTACTTCTCATTCCTTTTTTGTCATCCCCTTCCCCATTTTTATTTCTTTTTCTCTTCTTTTTTTTTTTTTTTTGTTTGGAGAAGGGGAGATTTTTCAATTCAAGAGAAGTAAATTTTTTTCAGATTCATCTTTTTCTTTTCATCATCCCAAACTTTCAACTACATTTTCCAACCCATTTTTGCACAGTACTTTAGAAGGTCCCTCATAAGCATATTTAACAAAACATTTCAGGGCACCAAGAAAAGCATGCTATTCATTCCGGCTCAAAATGGGCAACTAAGGGTAGCATTTACACATTCAAAGTTCGGAAGGCTCGGAAAAAATACCTATTGCCTCAATCATTTTCAAAAATGTTTCCAAAAATTTTCTAGTTTGAAATGGTTTCAAGTCAAGTTCTAGAGGAAAACAGTCCAAGAGGAAAACACTCTACACAAAGAACGGGGGCAGATTTAGTGAGTGCCCCTAATGGCTCAAAAGCTCACATTCATCGGTTCAAGAACCGGTGAGAACACAAATCCATAGAAACACATGCTAATCATCAACTATCCAAGAACATCTCAAGCATATTTAATGAAGCCAAATTACAAGAATAGAAAATCAGGGTCCAAAATTCACTATCACAGAAAAATTGGCACTTAGCTCTTACTATCATATGCTCAATCTAAGCAGGGGTAACCGAATCATGCGATCATGCAACTTAAGCCTATATGAATGCAATATTTACAATGCATATATGGATGCAATATTTACAATGCAAGAAAAGAAGAGTACCCCTACCCCAAGCTTAAAGACTTACATTGTCCTCAATGTAAATAATTAAGCTTAGAGAGGGGAGAAAACTGGAACAACTCACAAGGTGGTAGTGGTGCCGAATCACATGCTTTCAGGTTTTGTTTCCTCTTGCCCTTCTTCTCCTCCTTCCTTCAACATCTGGAATCACTCAACAAACTATTAACAAACCTCTTGAGCTTCTCAAATTATTCAAGAGGGGAAATCAAAAACAAAAGAGAAGATGAAAATTATATAAAAAATAAAGATTGGGTTGCCTCCCAATAAGCGCTTCTTTAACGTCACTAGCTTGACGTATGATTTCTAAGATGGTGCCTCAAGAGGGATGGAGACTGCCTGACGGTTAAAATCTCCTCCAAGGTAGTGCTTGAGCCGGTGCCCATTTACAGTGAAGGTATTTCCTGATGATGGATTTTCCAATTCAACTGAACCAAACGGAGAAACTGACTTGACATAGAATGGGCCTGACCATCTTGATCTCAATTTGCCCGGGAAAAACTTGAGTCTTGAGTTGAACAGCAAAACTGACTGGCCTTCTTCAAATTGCTTGGGAAGAATGTACTTATCATGCCAGAACTTGGTTCTTTCCTTGTATATCCTGGCACTCTCATAAGCCAAGAGTCGGAACTCATCTAACTCATTCAATTGAAGCATCCTCTTGTCCATGGCCAGCCTTGTATCAAAGTTTAGGGCCTTCACTGCCCAAAAAGCACGGTGTTGGAGCCTCTGGGATGATGACATGATTTCCCGAACACCAATTGGTAAGGTGACATACCAATAGGCGTCTTATAAGCAATCCGATAAGCCCAAAGTGCATCATCAACTTTCTTCGCCCAATCCTTCCTTGCATTGTTCACAGTTTTTCCAAAATTCTTTTCAACTCCCGGTTGGACAATTCCACTTGCCCACTTGGTTTGGGGATGGTATGGTGTGGTAACTTTGTGGTTCACCCCAAACCTGGCAAGCACTGCATTAAACTCCTTATTGCAAAAGTGGGTACCCCCATCACTTATGATAGCCCTAGGGGTCCCAAACCGGGTAAAAATATTCTTCCTCACAAAACCGATCACAGTTCTTGCATCATCCTTCAAAGTTGGCATGACTTCCACCCACTTGCTCACATAATCAATCGCCACCGGGATGTACTTGTTGTTGTAAGACGACGGAAAGGACCCATGAAGTCAATCCCCATACGTCAAAGAGCTCTACCTCCAATATACCCTTTAAGGGCATCTCATTTCTCTTGGAAATACTGCTTGGTCCTCCGGCATTTATCACAATTCATCACCCAAGCTCGGGAGTCCTTGAAAATAGTGGGCCAAAACAGCCCGCTTTGCAGAATCTTCATGGCGGTCCTCTCACCACCAAAATGTCCTCCATAGGGTGAGTTGTGGCAGTGGGTCAACACCCCATTAATTTCTTCTTCCGGTATGCACCTCCTCGAATTCCATCCCGAACCTCTTTTGAAAAGATACGGCTCATCCCAAATGTAGAACTTGGCATCATGAATGAGCTTCTTTCTCTGTTGCGCATTGAAGTCCTTAGGAATTTTATTGGCCGCCTTGTAATTTGCAATATCCAGCGAACCAAGGTGCCACTTGCACCACAAACAAGCTGTTCATCATGGGAATTCCTCTTGAATTGGCAACTTTGCTTCTGCTTGGACATCTGCTTGTGGGAGCCTGGACAAATGGTCCGCTACCACATTCTCCACTCCTTTCTTGTCCTTTATTTCCAAATCAAACTCTTGGAGTAGCAGTATCCACCTAATAAGCCTTGGCTTAGCATCCTGTTTAGTCATCAGATATCTCAAAGCGGAATGATCGTGTGTAGACTGTAGTTTTACAACCAATCAAGTAGGATCTAAATTTATCAAAAGCAAATACCACAGCAAGCAACTCTTTTTCAATCGTAGTGTAATTCAATTGGGCATCATTAAGCACACGACTGGCATAGTAAATGACATGCAGCACTTTGTTTTTTCTTTGGCCCAAAATGGCTCCCACCGCATAGTCACTTGCATCACACATTAGCTCAAAAGGTAAACTCCAATCTGGAGGAGCAATGACTGGTGCGGTGGTGAGTTTTTCTTTCAAAATTTTGAAGGCATGCATGCAATCATCATCAAATATAAAAGGAGTATCAGCTACCAAAAGCTTGCATAAGGGTTTCACAATTTTTGAAAAATCTTTTATGAACCTTCTATAAAAACCCGCATGCCCTAGGAAGCTTCTAACACCTTTCACATTTAAGGGAGGAGGAAGTTTTTCAATTACTTCAATTTTGGCTCTATCAACCTCCATCCCCCTTGATGAAATTTTGTGCCCAAGAACTATACCCTCCCTAACCATGAAATGGCATTTTTCCCAATTTAAAACGAGGTTAGTTTCTTGGCACCTTTTTAGGACACAGGCAAGATTATTCAAACAGTTATCAAATGAATCACCAAATACAGAAAAATCGTCCATAAATACCTCAATAAACTTCTCATTCATATCAGAAAATATGGAGAGCATGCACCTTTGAAAAGTGGCGGGTGCATTGCACAACCCGAAAGGCATTCTCCTGTATGCATAGACTCCATAAGGGCAGGTGAAAGCGGTCTTCTCTTGGTCCTCCGGGTCAACCACAATCTGGTTATACCCGGAGTATCCATCAAGGAAACAATAGAAAGCATGACCCGCCAACCTCTCTAGCATCTGATCAATGAAGGGTAATGGAAAGTGGTCTTTTCTAGTGGCCTCATTCAGTCTTCTGTAGTCAATGCATACCCTCCATCCAGACACGGTCCTGGAGGGAATAAGTTCATTCCTTTCATTCGCCACCACTGTCATCCCTCCTTTCTTCGGCACAACTTGGACCGGACTCACCCATGGACTATCGGAGATGGGATAGATAATGCCCGCATCCAACAACTTCACAATCTCCTTCCTCACAACTTCCTTCATATTCGGGTTGAGTCTTCTTTGCGGTTGCCTAACCGGCTTGAATTTTTCCTCCACACGGATTTTGTGCATGCAGAAGGAGGGGCTTATCCCTTTCAAATCGGACATAGACCATCCAATCGCAGATTTGTGCTCCCTAAGCACCCTCAACAGCTTCTCTTCTTCCAATGAATTTAACCCACTACTGATGATAACTGGGAATGAAGAGTTCATCCCCAGGAAGGCATAACGGAGATGGGATGGCAATTCCTTCAACTCTAGCACCGGTGGGTCACCCTTGTCTTCAATTCTCACATCTTCCACCACTTTGTCCTCATCAGTATTCACAACCAGACAAGCCTCCAGAGATTTAATCATGAGATCAACTTCTTCTGCACATACTCCTTCTTCTACATCCTCTACCATTAGAGCGGCTTCTAACGAATCTTCAAACTTCTGGTGTAAACTCTTGTCAGCTAATGAATCAATGAGTTCCACTATCATGCATGTGTCCTTCTCGCTTGGGTGTTTCATAGCTTCAAACACATTAAAAGTGACCTTTTCGTCTTGTACCGAAGCACCAATTCCCTTGATTGACATCGATCAAGGCTCTACACTGTTGCTAGGAATGGTCTCCCAAGAATCGGGGGGTATCACCATCTTGACCATATCTAACACCACAAAATCTGCTGGAAAAATAAATTTATCTACCTTCACCAACAAATCCTCCACAACACCATAGGGGTATGTAATTGAAGCAGTCCGCGAGTTGAAGAGAAATTCCTGTTGGTTTTACTTCACCAATCCCCGACTTCTTGAAAATGGAGAGCGGCATCGATTAATACTTGCCCCTAAATCGCACAATGCTCTCCCTATGTTCGGATGACCAATCGTGCATGGGATAGTGAAACTGCCCGGGTCCTTCATTTTTTTGGCAGCTTCCTTTGAAGTATAGCGCTGCACTCTTCAGTAAGCATAACTGTCTCCTCCTTCCACCTTCTTTTGTTTGTAAGGATCTCCTTCATGAATTTTGCGTAGGAAGGCATTTGCTGTAGAGCTTCAGCAAACGGGATGTTTATTTGTAGCTTTTTGAATACATCCAGGAACTTAGAAAACTGCTGATCCTTTGCTTCTTTCTTCAACCGTTGGGGGTATGGAATTCTGAAATATGGGGGCAGCTCCTTGGGATTATCAACCTCTTCCAGAATCTGTCTTCTAGTCTTCTTCTTCGCAAATTCTTCATCAACCAATTTCTCCCTCTGTGGTTCTTCAGCTTCTACATCAATAGGATTAGAGGTAGTACCTTGGGAAGTTCCGGGTTCTTCATTGTTTACCTCTTCAAATTGTCCCTTGTCAATTCCAGCATCACTTGTCTTCTCTTCCTTCTCTTTTTCTTGTGGACTTAACATTCTCCCACTTCTTGTAACAATGGCCTTACAATCTTCCCTTGGGTTCTTCTCAGTATCCCCAGGCAATTGTCCTGGAGGTCTCTCTGCCATCTGCCTTGCTAGTTGGCCCATTTGATGCTCCAAGTTCTTGATTGACGCATTCTGATTCTTTATAGTCTCTTGAGTAACTTGCATGAACTGGCCTAGAAGGTTCTCCAATTTGCTTGAACTTTCTTGAGGAGGCTTTGCTTGAGTATTTGAACTTTGTCCTTGTCTCCAACTAAAGTTGGGATGATTGCGCCACCCCGGATTGTAGGTGTTGGAGTAGGGATCATTTCTAGGCCCTTGGTTGCCCATATAGTTTACCTCTTCTTGTCCCAAGCTTCCAACCACATTGATCTCACAGTTCCCATTTGCATGGTTGCCTCCACAGAAATCACACACTGAGGCACCTTGAACTTGAACAGCTTGTACTTGAGAGTTCTGCAGTTGAACCGACCCCAGTTGTTTGGTAAGAATAGCCATTTGTGCCTTGAGGGCACCAATTTCATCCAACTCTAGAACACCTCTACTGACCATTGACCGAGAACTAGGCATTTGATAGTCATTATTAGCCATGTTCTCAATCAAGTTCTTTGCTTCTTCCGGTGTCTTCTGACTCAATGTCCCTCCTGCAGCCGCTTCAATCATACTTCTTGAATTCCTGTTGAGCCCATTAACAAATGTTGCAACCTGCTGCCATGTCTCCAGTTCATGATTTGGACAAGTTGTGAGTAAGGACTTGAATCTCTCCCAGGCTTCATATAGTGACTCACCATCCCTCTGTGCAAAGGCATTGATCTCTGACCTCAGTTTAATCATCCTTGACGGAGGGAAGAAGCGAGACAAAAATTTGCTGACCAAGTCATTCCAGGTGATGATGCTTCCATGAGGATGAGATTGAAGCCATGCCTTAGCTCTATCCCTCAAAGAGAAAGGGAAAAGCCTTAACCGAATGGCCTCATCGGAAGCTCCGTTTAACTTGATGGTGTCACACAGCTCAATGAAGGTACCAATATGAGCATGAGGATCTTCACTCTCCAACCCTCCAAATTGGTTTTGCTGCACAAGGTGGAGAAGTGAGGCCTTGATTTCGAAATTATTGCAGGCCACTGCAGGTCTCACAATCGGAGTTCCACATCTATCAACTCTAGGGGAAGTGTAGTCCCCCATTGTTCTCCTTGGTGCGTTCTCTTACGCCATGGTGACATTTGCTATTTCAATTTGTGGTTCTTGCACACTTTGGGTAACTCAACTTGCTGCTCTTGTCTACTAGAAGATGCCCTTTCTCTGTTCTGTCTTGCCTTGGTTTTCTTTCTATTCCTTCTGCAGAGTTTCTCGATCTCAGGTTCGAATTGGAGTTCACCTGGGTCGATTGTACCTCGCATACACTGAACAAACGGAGTAGCACAGAACAAACAGAAAAACAGCACTTGCAGAATTTCACAGCAGAGATATAGAAATTAAGAACGAAAATAACACAGCAGGAAAAACAGTAAAAAAAAATAAAATGCCTAAATTAGGAGTCCCCTTTGGTACTCGTGATATTGGCACACCGATCCCCGGCAACGGCGCCAAAAACTTGACACGGACTCGGCAAGTGTACCGGTTCGTTGCAAGTAATAAAAACGGTAAGACCGGATATCGTTCTCAGGGATCGTGGACAATTACCACTTCGCAAATTTGACTACTATCTAGGCGATCGAATTTTGGATTGAAGGTTGTTTTAACATCTAGCAAATAAACAAGAAGAAAATATTTTTGTTCTTTTTGGATTTTTCTCAAACAGTTAATGTGAAAGCAAAGAGATGAATAACAATGATATAAGATTGCTGGGGTTAAACTAAGCTAATCCTCCCTTGGTTGTTATGAAATGATAACTAACACAGTTCCTAGTTCTAATATGACAATCAAGTCTTTTCAGAGATACCCAAGCCTAATTCCTTAGGTGCATTGAGCCTAAAATCCCAAATTAAACCCTAATTCCTTAGGTGGATTAACCTGAGATTTTGCATTAAGTAAAGACTTATAAGATTGCAAGCACCTCAAGACCTATTCCTAGGTTCATGAATTACCCGGCGTTTGATTCATGAGCAAGCTCTAACACCAACCTTCCAGTTATCTATTAAAGCAACTAATCATTCATAGGGTGATCAAGCCTAAGAAAGCATTAAGCATGGAATCAAACACTCATAAAGAACAAGGAAATCGTATTAAAATCAAATCATTTTTACAACCAAATTCAGATAGCAATAGTCTAACCCCCACAAAAGGGGAGTTTAGCTACACATAATTGAAAGTAAAACAAAAGGAATAATTACAGAGATGAACAAAGGGGAGAACTCCATGGAATGATGCACACAGCCACAGCAGCAGAGGATTTCTCTTTAGGGTTTTCTGAATTCCATCTTCTTCTGTTCTGCTCAGTTTTTCTAGTACTCGTGGTGGCGGTCACGGCCGTGATAGCCATCACGGCCAGGCCGTGATGGTTTCCGACTTGGCACCGCTTCATTTACCGATTCATCACGGTAGTGATACTCATCACTGCCAGGCCGTGATCCTTTTCGACTTTTCCAACTGATTTATCACGGCCGTAATATCCATCACGGCTAGGCCGTGATCGTCTCTGACTTTTGGAGATCTGGCACAGCTGACACGTCACGGCCGTGATAGCCATCACGGCTAGGCCGTGACAGCCTCTGACTTTTGGCTCAATTCTTTCTTCAGCTACTGCTCCCTCACGGCCGTGAGGACCATCACGGCTAGGCCGTGATACTCTCTGCTTGGCTCAATTTCTTATCTTTCAAAGCTCTAAGTCATCCAAGCTTCATACTTGCTAATTCTTGGGCAATTAATCATGAATATCTGCAAAACAACACACAATACCACCTTATCTGTTCCAAAGGAAAAACTAAACAAAATAAACACTAAAATGGCCTAACTATATGCAAATGCATGCAGAAATGTACATGGAAAATGAGGTGAAATCACACTCATCAACCCTGTGCCACATTTGGAGCATCCTTCTGAAAGCTCAGCCATTTGGCATTAATCAGGCCTTGTACCTTAAACTTCAAAGCTTTACAACTCTCGGTGGAATGACCTGTGGCCCCATCGTGATATTCACATTGAGCATTTGGGTCATACCACTTTGGATAAGGAGGGTCTATTGGTCTTGTCGGGATAGGAGTTAGCACGGATTTGCTCACAAGTTGGCGGAATAGTTCAGTGTAGGTCATGGGTATTGGGTCAAAACGTACTGGCTTTCTTTCCGAGTTATACAATCGTCTTGTTTGGCTGGTGTTTGGATTTGGATTCAGGGGTTGAACAATTTGAGGTGGCATGGTAGGATGTGTCTGAGGCTAAGAAGGGTATGATGGTCGGTAAGGAGCCATATGTTGAGGATTTGGAACTTGTGAGGTGGCAGCGATGTATGGCTGGTTGGTTTGGTGATATGGAGGTGGTTGGTAATATGGGGCGTATTGGGCTTGGAAGGCGGGTATTTGGTTCGGTCTCCATTGGTTCGGTCTCTTTTGTTCAAAGGTTACTGCATGTGCTTCTCCCTCTTTCTTTTTCACAAACGGGGCTTTCTTTGGAACGTTCCCTACTGAAGTCTCGGTGATCTTGCCATTCCTCATTCCACTTTCAATTCTCTCGCCGATGATGACCATGTTAGAAAAATTTGATGACACATTCCCAATCATCCTATCATAGAAGGGCGACTGGAGTGTATCAATGAACATTGCTACGATTTCTTTCTCGGCTAAGGGAGGCTCCACCTGAGCAGCCAGTTCCCTCCATCGTTGTGCATACTCTTTGAAAGTCTCTACGTCCCTTTTTGACATATTTTGGAGCTGCATCCTATCGGGAGCCATGTCAATATTGTACTTGTACTGCTTCAGGAATGCATCTGCTAGATCTTTGAAGGATCGGATGTGTGCCCGCTCGAGATGCGTATAACAATTTGAAGCTGCCCCAGTTAAACTGTCTTGGAAGAAGTGAATCAAGAGCTTATGATCTTGGGCATATGACGCCATCTTCCTAACATACATGGTCAAATGGTTTTTGGGACAAGTGGTACCCCGATATTTGTCAAAATCGGGCACCTTAAATTTCGGTGGAATTACAACATTTGGCACCAGACAAAGTTCCGAGGCATCCCGAAGACCATAACTATTTATCCCTTCAATGGCCCGTAATCTTTCCTCTAGTACTTCCAGTTTTTCTTTAGATTGGGAATTCCCTCCAGACTGATTCACCGGAGTTTCTCCGTACATATTATAGGGAAATGAATATGGCATGGAGGAGGAACCGAAGTTTGGCATCATTTGAGCCCCCTGGGGTCCATAATGTAGGGTGTATTGTGGGGGCTTTGGATTGACAGAAGGGGTCACTATCGGGGTGTTACCATCTGTAGGGTTGATAGTTTGTGTTTGCGGTATTTCGACAGCATTGATGGGGGTTTGTGTCTGAGTGATATGTTCGGAGTTTTGAATGCCATCTTGTGGGCTGGGGGCTGTTGGTGGCACAAATCCACGAGGCAAACCGTATGGGGGATTGTTCGGGTCAAATGAAAGATGGGTTTGGTTGTTTGGATAAATAGTGAGAGGCATCATGGCCCCTGGTTGGTTGAAGCCTTGAATAGGAATCTGAGAAAAACCGAGCGGGATGAGAGGTGTAGCTGGATGTCCTTCGTTCGAGGCTGGAGGATTCTCCTCTGTGTTCTTCTCCTTCTGCATTTCTTGTAGGATCTCCATCATCTTACTCATCTGATCCTTGATTTGACTGACTTCATCCCTGATCTCTTGAACTTCTTCTAGTTCATCCGCCATGGCTCTTGCCTGTGATCGAGTGCGATAAGGGTGTCTTGGAGCAATTGTTCAGAAGAGTCACACTGTTTTAATCAGAACAAAAAAGTAAGAACATGACAAGAAAAACAAAAGCTTTAGTGAAAACCACCTTTGGAGTTATTATTTATTTAATATATTTTTGTTGTTTTTTTTTCTTGAGTTAACACCTTGTGACTGACAAGAGAAGGTCCCTCCATCCCACACAGAGCATTGTGCTCATAAGATGAAATGGAGTTGACAACAAATCTAGGGAAAAAACATCTCTCCACAATAGATGTTATCTTAAACACACTAGCAATACGAATTCTGAATGGAGACATCCCGACCTACCCTTTGTGCAGAAGGAAGAATCCTATAAGGCAAAGATGTAGTTGACAACATACTAAAGGGAGACCATGCTCCACGATAGGTGTCGTCGCGAGTCAAGTGTAAGAGTTGGAGTGCGAAGGAATCATAGAGGCAAGAACAGATTTCATTAGAAGCAACACATAGATTGGGATTACATAATTGTCAAATCATAATTTTCAACATTGTTACAACATTTCATCCTAAAGTCAACAGCTTAGGTCTCTTTATTTTTTGCCCTCGAGCAAACCCTCCACACATTTGCATAAAGTCATCCAGTTTAGACGAGAGACGAAGCATAGGGTCCGCACATATTTGTTGTTCTGCCTTCTCAAAGCTTCGGACAAAATTCGGAACGCAATGGCTTAGCTCCAAACTCATGCTCACATATCTCTTTTTCCATATGTCAATATCTATCCCCCGCTCTCGCGCTTCTTCTCTCCACCATTTCATGGCATTCATTGCTTGAACCGCGTGATCATGATAATGCTTTGCCGAGGTCCACCCTAAATCTCACAGCTTCTTGATTCTGACCATTAGGATATTCAGTTCTTTGACCTTTTGTACCAATTCATCAATCATCCTACTTTGTGCCTAAATTTGCTTCTGTAAGTTGCTATTGACTCCCCTTTGTCAATCAACCTCCGCCTCCAATGACTTCCTCATGCCTTCTTGCTGGATGACTTCTTCTTCTAACTGACTCTTTTCTTTTCTTAGCCGATGCCTCTCCGTTGTCAAGGACAATACTTTACTTTCAAGATTCTGGACCTTAGCCATGATGCTTGGTGAGACATTGTCTGTATTCTTCTGGACTCTTGAGGTTGTGGAGATATCTGCACACAAATCTTTTAAGTGTTCATTTTCCTTTGCTAACTTCTCACAACGCTTTTGTCCAATGACTATTTTAACTCGACATCTTGCTTTTGTTGTTCCATTTCCTTCATTTGTGCTTCTAGAACTTTCAGTTGTTCTGCCATTTGAATTACCAAAAGGGAGTAATCTTTATCTTTCGTGCTTTCTGCAGGAATGTTGACGGGACGTTTCCTTGACTTTATCCATGCTTCATATTCTGAGACAATGATTAGGATTGGTCGGCCCAATTGAGGTCTCCCTGCCATCTTCACATCTTTTCATGAATTTCTAACTTCTTTTGCTAGCAACTTGGTATTCTCTCCATCCTCGTATCGGAAACAGCATCCGCCGAGTTGTTCTTCTCTTGGCACGGTTTGCGTCCAACAAAGCTATCGTAAGACTATGGCGGGTGTGTAGGATATGCACCCTCTTGGGCCCATCAAAGGAACATTGGGATAGTCACCACAACTATAAATGATATCTTGCCCTTGATGACCTTCGTACCATGGGCATACCCATCTAAAAGAGTCCCTTTCCACTTTGTCAAACTCGCTCTTCCATTCCTCTTCATTTAGCTGTCTTATAGGGATGTTATGGAGGCCTCTTAGCGGATCTGAATGGTGGGTGATATAACCTTTTGTATACTTGTGAGTCATGGCCCACACATAGAGCAACCGTGCACAACATCGGAGCTTCCCCTTTGGATTCCGCTGGCAAAATTCTAGAGTCAAAAGCGTTTCAGCTAACACAGCCGGCACGGGGTTTTTCTTTCTTTCTACTGTGAAGAATACATCCATTGCCGCTTGATCTATCATGTCTAGCACTGATGGAAATAGAACCAACCCATATATTGTTAGCACCAATACCCTCTCAAAGGTTTCCCAATCTTGCCGATCCATTAGTTTCTTCAAATGATTTTCAAGAAGAGTTCGGGTTAACCCTCGCGAGTTTGAGTGCCCAGTCAACTTCAAATCATTTTCAGGAAGCCCTAGTAACCCTGCTTTGCTTGTAGTGGTCAAGTATTTCCCCAAGTGAAAGTACATGATGGGGTTTTTCTGCATTGGCAATCTTAACAGGCAAGCATATTATTCAATGGTGGGAGTAATGTCCATGTTTGTGTTGGGAATTTGCATATAAAACAAAATAAAACGCAGCGGAAAATTCCCATCGAAGGATCCATGCGAATGGTCATGATTCATGATTAGAAAGTTTACCTCTTGAAGCGATGGCTGTTGGTTGAAATTCGTCTATCACGAACACCGCACGAACGGTGTCTCCAGAGGTATCCACACGAGCGGACTCCGTGAACGTCCAACGTCACGAACCTGAAGCATCTCTGTCTTGCAGTGCTAGCTTCAAAACCGAGGCTTACAGTTCAGTCTAACTCTCTCTGTGCGGCTAGGGTATCAACCTTGTGTACACAACAACTTAAGTGTTCTACTTATAGTAGCGCCTCCTTAAGTGAGTTAGTGAGCAGCACTTGACCTAAGCCCATGTACTATGCGCTAGGCCCAATAGGAAAGTCCAACTCTCCTTTTAATGCTTCTTTTAATCCGCTCTTATGTGTGTGACCCTATAGGTTCCCAAAACGTTAGTAGTAACATTAAATCCCATTTAATATTACAAACAGTGAGCGGTATCTAGCAATACATCACTGCTACCTAAGTGGTGAGAAAGTCAGTGATTTGACGAAACCTTTCTGTGACAAATATTCATGTGCATTATTATCCCTTTGTCCATATATCTATATTGAACACAAGGCATAGAATGTGTCACCCTTGTATGGTTGAACGCGCTGTCGCCACGCGCCAAAAAGAACGAGCGATTATTAAAATAATGTAGTATAGAGCGACAACTCGGATATCGTCTCTCAAGGACTCTTTAGTTGTTGTTATTATTAACAGAAAATCAAAAGTTAGTTTTTGGGGGGTTTTGGATTGAGTGCAATTAAAATAAAGAAAACAAAATAAAAACAGAGTAAGAAAACAAGCAGTTAAAATATTATCAAATAAACTAAAGAACGATTAACCTACTGTTCTTGGTTTCCCACTATCATTGGTTCAAATAAATCCAAGCCCTAAGCGGATTCTAATCCCCTTTCAGTTGTAGCAACAATTAACAACGCAATCACTACTACGGATGCATGCTCCTATTCCCGAAATAACAAACGGGGTTAAGCCCTCATGAACAAACGAACATGAATGAACACACGCGAAATAACAAACGCGATTAAGTATAAGAACATGGCATCACCGAAATGAATCAATACAACACTATACATTCCTGAAATAACAAACAGAAACATATAGCATTGCATCGAAAAGAGAAAGGCAAATAAAACAGGAATTATAGAACCTCAAATGTAATAGAAACCAATCACAGTAGATTAATCTAGGAGACTAATTCTCCATTACAGAAATAAACATAAAAGAAAAGGAAGGAAAATAAACTACTACTACTGACTATCAAAGACTAGCCAAAACTGGCTAACTCTCTGACTCCCCTCACTATGACTAACTTCTCTCTCAATATCTGAATGATCCTTTTATTAACTTCAACCTCTGCCTCTTAGCTTTCCAAAGCCACTTAATTTGCTTAATTATGAATTAAGATGAGGGAGTTATGTCCACATTCAACTCATAGGGCAGCTGAAACGCCTCTGACTTCACATGGATTAAAGCCCTTCAAAACGGCTCTGTTTGGAATAATGGTCTTCATGAGAGTTAAAGCTCTTTGTTTGATCTTTCATTTGCCACCGGTTTCAGTTCCAACCGACATCTACAGCCCAAGTTATGGCCCAATCTTCATGACCAGTTCAGGTTCCAGTGACAGCAATTATGTTCCGACTTCAAGGCCCAATGTGACCCACTATACATCCAATTCAGCATCTGAGTTCTTCATGAAAGTTGTTGGGCTTCCTTTTAGCTTTCCTGTTCTGACTCCTGCGTTTCTGTTTTTATAAGAGGGCCGCACGTCACGGCCTAGGCGTGATGGCCTCTCTGCCTGTGTGTACTTCCTTCTTGCTCTTCTTATTGCCCTGAAAAACAGAAAATAACATAATACTTTATTTAACTCTAAATCAACTAAATTAACATAAAATCACTTTACAGACTCAAAATACTACTTAAGGACAATCAAGTCTAATTTGGGTGAAAATGATATAAAATTAGCACAAAGCCAAGGTCTTTACTAGTTATAAAACCAGTCAAACAGAGGCTCATCAAAATACCCCAAACTTAAACTTTGCTTGTCCCCAAGCAAACTAAGACTCAAAAACTTAAAAAGACTCAAGACAGGCAAAACATGGCAAGCTTAAGGATTCAATCAACTTTCCACAGATTTCAAGCAATTTTTCAAAAGAATTTTTCTTTCAATGTTCCCCCTTTCAAGCAAAGTAATCCCCACATGCATTTATTCTAAACAGTTGAGAATTTCATCATTCAAACAATCATTAATCTAAGCAGGGGATCTAAGTTACACACAAGAAGGAGATCACCAAATTCAAACAACTGTCTTCCTCACAAGGGAAATTTGTGTTCACTCATTCGCTCAGTTTGTGTCAGGTTATCAACAATTCACTCAATTTCACTTTTAAGAGCACTTCCCATAAATTTGATTTTCATCTCAAAATGATTCCCACAGAAAACATGCAAGCAACATCAACAGGTCTTTTATGGGTTGTAATGGGGCCTGGCTAAGGGTAGGATATACAAAGGAACTAGGCTGAAGACCCTAGGAACTAAGAGAGCATGAACATTATTTACACTTTGAAATTCACTCAAGTTCCTTTCTTAATTTTTTTCTTTATGCTTCTGGGTGACTACAACCTTTTTATTTCTTTTTGGCAATTTTGCACTTTTATTTTTATATTTTTTTTCTTTTTTTCTTTTCTTTTTTTTTTCTTTTTTTTTTCTATTATTATTTTTTTCTATTTTTTTTTTCACAATTTTTTTTTTCAATCCCAAACAACATATTACACCTTGCAGCTACCCCAAACTTAATTTCTTGCAACCAATTTCTCAACTAAGCTTCCATGCTCTCCTAATCCTAAGATCGGGTTAACATGGTTTTTCAGATTTTAGCTTGTAACATAAGGTTAACAAGAACAATAGGCTCATCAGGCTCAACGGGGCTAACTAAGGAACATGCATTAGGAATGGTTATTTTAGGCTAAGTAGTTATTTACAAAGAAAATGCCTAAATCATATGAAGCAAACACATAAACATGCAAACCATAAAGAGATTCAATCAAATTCGGGAAAGTGCAACTTAAAAGAGATTTTCACACAGTCAAAAACATGTTGGAGGCTCAAAACCTCACCTGGACATTTTTTTGCAAATTATTTGAAAGAGATTCTATCCCTAGTGTGTGCTTCCTATCACCCCAAACTTATCATAAATCATGCCATCATAATAAAATCTCAAAGTTCAGTTTTCAATCTCATGGGGATCAAATTTTCAAAAATTTTCCAAATCCTAGGGGTAAACAGTCAATACATATCATGCAATCATCTATGCAAAAATTAATCAAATCCAATAAACTTGCCAATACTAGACTTAACACAACTCCTGAGCTTCTCAAATTATTCAGGAGCTTTATTGGAAACAAAACAGAAATAAAGCAAAGAAAAAAAGAAAATTAAAAGAGCAAGGTAAAGAAAAACTCATTGGGGCGGTTCCACCGGATCCCATTGCTTGTAACATAAGTCCCACATGGTAGCCAAAGGGTGGTAGTTCATTCCATGCTTCCCTAACTCGCAGCCTTTATACGGAAGTGGGTGCTTGACAATCATAGTAACCTCGCCCAGTGCGGCGGACTTTTCACTTCCTCTGGGGTCACAGATGACCTCTTTCTCAATAAAATCCTCCCAATAAAAGTGGGGCTCAACCTCTTGGACTGGCCATGGTGCAAATTCCAGAGGCTTGAACTCCATCACCGGTTGTTCCACAAAGTGGGAGGTAGCTGCTCAATGGATAGTGTATTTGGAACTTGGCTGAACAATCGGTATCACTCTCACTATCATCCCGCAAAATAGAGTCAAGAAACTGGCCACAAACAGCACACGGGTTAGTGTCGATGACAGTTAGTACATGTAGTAAAAGAAACTGAGTTAGTAAAGGTCTGATTGTCTGGACTTTCTGCACACGGTTCATCCACCCCATCATTCTCAACACATGCATTTGATTCCACAGGTTCTTCATTATCCTCAAGCTTTTTGTCTTGATTGTCAGGATGGAATGTATAAGCTCGAGGCCAATAAGTAGCATTTGTCAGAATGGGGCATGCCTCATACAGGTGCTCAGGAGAGCCGTACATGCCACAAAACTGTGTCTGCTGAAACAATTGCTTCAAATAAGTGAGCTTATCAGTAAGATCCATAACCAGACAAATTCAGCAAAAAAAATTTTTTTTTTAAAATTTTTATATTTTCTGCTAATAACAACAAACCAGAGTCCCCGGCAACGGCGCCAATTTTTGAACGCGCTGTCGCCACGCGCCAAAAAGAACGAGCGATTATTAAAATAATGTAGTATAGAGCGACAACTCGGATATCGTCTCTCAAGGACTCTTTAGTTGTTGTTATTATTAACAGAAAATCAAAAGTTAGTTTTTGGGGGGTTTTGGATTGAGTGCAATTAAAATAAAGAAAACAAAATAAAAACAGAGTAAGAAAACAAGCAGTTAAAATATTATCAAATAAACTAAAGAACGATTAACCTACTGTTCTTAGTTTCCCACTATCATTGGTTCAAATAAATCCAAGCCCTAAGCGGATTCTAATCCCCTTTCAGTTGTAGCAACAATTAACAACGCAATCACTACTATGGATGCATGCTCCTATTCCCGAAATAACAAACGGGGTTAAGCCCTCATGAACAAACGAACATGATTGAACACACGCGAAATAACAAACGCGATTAAGTATAAGAACATGGCATCACCGAAATGAATCAATACAACACTATACATTCCTGAAATAACAAACAGAAACATATAGCATTGCATCGAAAAGAGAAAGGCAAATAAAACAGGAATTATAGAACCTCAAATGTAATAGAAACCAATCACAGTAGATTAATCTAGGAGACTAATTCTCCATTACAGAAATAAACATAAAAGAAAAGGAAGGAAAATAAACTACTACTACTGACTATCAAAGACTAGCCAAAACTGGCTAACTCTCTGACTCCCCTCACTATGACTAACTTCTCTCTCAATATCTGAATGATCCTTTTATTAACTTCAACCTCTGCCTCTTAGCTTTCCAAAGCCACTTAATTTGCTTAATTATGAATTAAGATGAGGGAGTTATGTCCACATTCAACTCATAGGGCAGCTGAAACGCCTCTGACTTCACATGGATTAAATCCCTTCAAAACGGCTCTGTTTGGAATAATGGTCTTCATGAGAGTTAAAGCTCTTTGTTTGATCTTTCATTTGCCACCGGTTTCAGTTCCAACCGACATCTACAGCCCAAGTTATGGCCCAATCTTCATGACCAGTTCAGGTTCCAGTGACAGCAATTATGTTCTGACTTCAAGGCCCAATGCGACCCACTATACATCCAATTCAGCATCTGAGTTCTTCATGAAAGTTGTTGGGCTACCTTTTAGCTTTCCTGTTCTGACTCCTGCGTTTCTGTTTTTATAAGAGGGCCGCACGTCACGGCCTAGGCGTGATGGCCTCTGCTTCAGGTGTACTTCCCTTCTTGCTCTTCTTATTGCCCTGAAAAACAGAAAATAACATAATACTTTATTTAACTCTAAATCAACTAAATTAACATAAAATCACTTTACAGACTCAAAATACTACTTAAGGACAATCAAGTCTAATTTGGGTGAAAATGATATAAAATTAGCACAAAGCCAAGGTCTTTACTAGTTATAAAACCAGTCAAACAGAGGCTCATCAAAATACCCCAAACTTAAACTTTGCTTGTCCCCAAGCAAACTAAGACTCAAAAACTTAAAAAGAATCAAGACAGGCAAAACATGGCAAGCTTAAGGATTCAATCAACTTTCCACAGATTTCAAGCAATTTTTCAAAAGAATTTTTCTTTCAATGTTCCCCCTTTCAAGCAAAGTAATCCCCACATGCATTTATTCTAAACAGTTGAGAATTTCATCATTCAAACAATCATTAATCTAAGCAGGGGATCTAAGTTACACACAAGAAGGAGATCACCAAATTCAAACAACTGTCTTCCTCACAAGGGAAATTTGTGTTCACTCATTCGCTCAGTTTGTGTCAGGTTATCAACAATTCACTCAATTTCACTTTTAAGAGCACTTCCCATAAATTTGATTTTCATCTCAAAATGATTCCCACAGAAAACATGCAAGCAACATCAACAGGTCTTTTATGGGTTGTAATGGGGCCTGGCTAAGGGTAGGATATACAAAGGAACTAGGCTGAAGACCCTAGGAACTAAGAGAGCATGAACATTATTTACACTTTGAAATTCACTCAAGTTCCTTTCTTAATTTTTTTTTTTATGCTTCTGGGTGACTACAACCTTTTTATTTCTTTTTGGCAATTTTGCACTTTTATTTTTATATTTTTTTTTCTTTTTTTCTTTTCTTTTTTTTTTCTTTTTTTTTTCTATTATTATTTTTTTCTATTTTTTTTTTCACAATTTTTTTTTCAATCCCAAACAACATATTACACCTTGCAGCTACCCCAAACTTAATTTCTTGCAACCAATTTCTCACTAAGCTTCCATGCTCTCCTAATCCTAAGATCGGGTTAACATGGTTTTTCAGATTTTAGCTTGTAACATAAGGTTAACAAGAACAATAGGCTCATCAGGCTCAACGGGGCTAACTAAGGAACATGCATTAGGAATGGTTATTTTAGGCTAAGTAGTTATTTACAAAGAAAATGCCTAAATCATATGAAGCAAACACATAAACATGCAAACCATAAAGAGATTCAATCAAATTCGGGAAAGTGCAACTTAAAAGAGATTTTCACACAGTCAAAAACATGTTGGAGGCTCAAAACCTCACCTGGACATTTTTTTGCAAATTATTTGAAAGAGATTCTATCCCTAGTGTGTGCTTCCTATCACCCCAAACTTATCATAAATCATGCCATCATAATAAAATCTCAAAGTTCAGTTTTCAATCTCATGGGGATCAAATTTTCAAAAATTTTCCAAATCCTAGGGGTAAACAAATCAATACATATCATGCAATCATCTATGCAAAAATTAATCAAATCCAATAAACTTGCCAATACTAGACTTAACACAACTCCTGAGCTTCTCAAATTATTCAGGAGCTTTATTGGAAACAAAACAGAAATAAAGCAAAGAAAAAAAGAAAATTAAAAGAGCAAGGTAAAGAAAAACTCATTGAGGGGCGGTTCCACCGGGATCCCATTGCTTGTAACATAAGTCCCACATGGTAGCCAAAGGGTGGTAGTTCATTCCATGCTTCCCTAACTCGCAGCCTTTATACGGAAGTGGGTGCTTGACAATCATAGTAACCTCGCCCAGTGCGGCGGACTTTTCACTTCCTCTGGGGTCACAGATGACCTCTTTCTCAATAAAATCCTCCCAATAAAAGTGGGGCTCAACCTCTTGGACTGGCCATGGTGCAAATTCCAGAGGCTTGAACTCCATCACCGGTTGTTCCACAGTGGGAGGTAGCTGCTCAATGGATAGTGTATTTGGAACTTCGGCTGAACAATCGGTATCACTCTCACTATCATCCTGCAAAATAGAGTCAAGAAACTGGCCACAAAAAAGACACACGGGTTAGTGTCGATGACAGTTAGTACATGTAGTAAAAGAAACCGAGTTAGTAAAGGTCCGATTGTCCGGACTTTCTGCACACGGTTCATCCACCCCATCATTCTCAACACATGCATTTGATTCCACAGGTTCTTCATTATCCTCAAGCTTTTTGTCTTGATTGTCAGGATGGAATGTATAAGCTCGAGGCCAATAAGAAGCATTTGTCGAATGGGGCATGCCTCATACAGGTGCTCAGGAGAGCCGTACATGCCACAAAACTGTGTCTGCTGAAACAATTGCTTCAAATAAGTGAGCTTATCAGTAAGATCCATAACCAGACAAATTCAGCAAAAAAAAAAATTTTTTTTTTAATTTTTATATTTTCTGCTAATAACAACAAACCAGAGTCCCCGGCAACGGCGCCAATTTTTGAACGCGCTGTCGCCACGCGCCAAAAAGAACGAGCGATTATTAAAATAATGTAGTATAGAGTGACAACTCGGATATCGTCTCTCAAGGACTCTTTAGTTGTTGTTATTATTAACAGAAAATCAAAAGTTAGTTTTTGGGGGGTTTTGGATTGAGTGCAATTAAAATAAAGAAAACAAAATAAAAACAGAGTAAGAAAACAAGCAGTTAAAATATTATCAAATAAACTAAAGAACGATTAACCTACTATTCTTAGTTTCCCACTATCATTGGTTCAAATAAATCCAAGCCCTAAGCGGATTCTAATCCCCTTTCAGTTGTAGCAACAATTAACAACGCAATCACTACTACGGATGCATGCTCCTATTCCCGAAATAACAAACGGGGTTAAGCCCTCATGAACAAACGAACATGATTGAACACACGCGAAATAACAAACGCGATTAAGTATAAGAACATGGCATCACCGAAATGAATCAATACAACACTATACATTCCTGAAATAACAAACAGAAACATATAGCATTGCATCGAAAAGAGAAAGGCAAATAAAACAGGAATTATAGAACCTCAAATGTAATAGAAACCAATCACAGTAGATTAATCTAGGAGACTAATTCTCCATTACAGAAATAAACATAAAAGAAAAGGAAGGAAAATAAACTACTACTACTGACTATCAAAGACTAGCCAAAACTGGCTAACTCTCTGACTCCCCTCACTATGACTAACTTCTCTCTCAATATCTGAATGATCCTTTTATTAACTTCAACCTCTGCCTCTTAGCTTTCCAAAGCCACTTAATTTGCTTAATTATGAATTAAGATGAGGGAGTTATGTCCACATTCAACTCATAGGGCAGCTGAAACGCCTCTGACTTCACATGGATTAAATCCCTTCAAAACGGCTCTGTTTGGAATAATGGTCTTCATGAGAGTTAAAGCTCTTTGTTTGATCTTTCATTTGCCACCGGTTTCAGTTCCAACCGACATCTACAGCCCAAGTTATGGCCCAATCTTCATGACCAGTTCAGGTTCCAGTGACAACAATTATGTTCTGACTTCAAGGCCCAATGTGACCCACTATACATCCAATTCAGCATCTGAGTTCTTCATGAAAGTTGTTGGGCTTCCTTTTAGCTTTCCTGTTCTGACTCCTGCGTTTCTGTTTTTATAAGAGGGCCGCACGTCACGGCCTAGGCGTGATGGCCTCTGCTTCAGGTGTACTTCCCTTCTTGCTCTTCTTATTGCCCTGAAAAACAGAAAATAACATAATACTTTATTTAACTCTAAATCAACTAAATTAACATAAAATCACTTTACAGACTCAAAATACTACTTAAGGACAATCAAGTCTAATTTGGGTGAAAATGATATAAAATTAGCACAAAGCCAAGGTCTTTACTAGTTATAAAACCAGTCAAACAGAGGCTCATCAAAATACCCCAAACTTAAACTTTGCTTGTCCCCAAGCAAACTAAGACTCAAAAACTTAAAAAGACTCAAGACAGGCAAAACATGGCAAGCTTAAGGATTCAATCAACTTTCCACAGATTTCAAGCAATTTTTCAAAAGAATTTTTCTTTCAATGTTCCCCCCTTTCAAGCAAAGTAATCCCCACATGCATTTATTCTAAACAGTTGAGAATTTCATCATTCAAACAATCATTAATCTAAGCAGGGGATCTAAGTTACACACAAGAAGGAGATCACCAAATTCAAACAACTGTCTTCCTCACAAGGGAAATTTGTGTTCACTCATTCGCTCAGTTTGTGTCAGGTTATCAACAATTCACTCAATTTCACTTTTAAGAGCACTTCCCATAAATTTGATTTTCATCTCAAAATGATTCCCACAGAAAACATGCAAGCAACATCAACAGGTCTTTTATGGGTTGTAATGGGGCCTGGCTAAGGGTAGGATATACAAAGGAACTAGGCTGAAGACCCTAGGAACTAAGAGAGCATGAACATTATTTACACTTTGAAATTCACTCAAGTTCCTTTCTTAATTTTTTTCTTTATGCTTCTGGGTGACTACAACCTTTTTATTTCTTTTTGGCAATTTTGCACTTTTATTTTTATATATTTTTTTCTGTTTTTCTTTTCTTTTTTTTTTCTTTTTTTTTTCTATTATTATTTTTTTCTATTTTTTTTTCACAATTTTTTTTTTTCAATCCCAAACAACATATTACACCTTGCAGCTACCCCAAACTTAATTTCTTGCAACCAATTTCTCACTAAGCTTCCATGCTCTCCTAATCCTAAGATCGGGTTAACATGGTTTTTCAGATTTTAGCTTGTAACATAAGGTTAACAAGAACAATAGGCTCATCAGGCTCAACGGGGCTAAAATTAGCACAAAGCCAAGGTCTTTACTAGTTATAAAACCAGTCAAACAGAGGCTCATCAATGGTTCAATATCATGTTCCCTGATACCCAAGTAGACTTAACAACAAATGAGGTCAATATCTCATATTGACTCATTTCAGCATGGCCATGCATTTTACAGTCTCACTCTATCAGGGGCCCCACAGATATTACTCCTGTCATGTAGGATGGACAAATTCCATCTAGGTCACTCACATCCCTCTGCATGGCTCGTGGTATGCCCAATGACCGTCTTTATAATCATCCTATTACAGATGACGTTTGACGATATTAAAGCACACGACTCCTCATGTAGGGATCGTAGTGATTTCAGGTCGAAGGATTGCATACACCATTGTCACTATGAGAACTACTTATGACACTCACATAACGCTCCATGTAGTGTTCTCATGGCGGGTCAATCCAGTACATCATTACCTTAATGTGTACCTATGTGGCAACTCGATATATCATATCTATGACCCGTGAGATGTGGTCATCAGTCTGCACACATAATAGTCTCAATTGTATTATTATTGTCCTTATTAATAAAATACTTGACTGCGGATATTTAAGAATAGGATTTCATTGTTCAATAGTGTCTCACGATCAAGTCATATACTTGATATTCTATTAAACTGAAATTTCCATTCTAAGGACTTTATTATGTTTAAACAAGTAACACAATAAACTGGAATGCCTCATATCATATATATATAATAGCAAGATACAAATGTAAGTCTAAAGAAATACATTGGCCTCTAGGGCTTACACCAACAATCTCCCACTAGCACTAGAGCCAATCAGGCATAAATCTAATGCCCATCGATCTAGTGTGACCTTCATGCTTCTGTTGAGCAAGAGGTTTCGTAAGTGGGTCAGCAACGTTGTCAAGCGTTGGTACTCTGCATATTTTCACATCTCCTCTATCGATAATCTCTCGAATGAGATGGAAGCGCCTAAGTATATGCTTGGATCGCTGATGAGATCTAGGTTCCTTAGCTTGTGCAATGGTCCCATTGTTATCACAATAGAGATCAATGGGGTCCACAATACTAGGAACCGTACCAAGCTCAGTAATGAACTTCCTGATCCAAACAGCCTCCTTTGCTGCATTGGAGGCGGCAATATACTCAGCCTCTGTAGTAGAATCGGCAACCGTCTCCTGCTTTGAACTCTTCCAGCTTACAGCCCCGCCATTCAGGCAGAACACATAACCAGATTGCGATCTGGAATCATCCTTATCGGTCTGGAAGCTAGCATCGGTGTAACCTATTACAGCAAGCTCTTCCTCGCCTCCATATACCAAGAACGAATCCTTAGTTCTTCTCAAGTACTTAAGGATGTTCTTGGCAGACCACTGCTGACTTTCACCGGGATCAGACTGGTACCTGCTCGTTATGCTTAAAGCATATGATACATCTGGTCGAGTACATAACATGGCATACATGATAGATCCAATTGCGGATGCATATGGAATCTTACTCGTGCGATCCCTATCCTCTTGAGTGGAAGGGGATTGTGCCTTTGATAGGCATATACCATGTGACATAGGCAATAGTCCTTTCTTGGATTCATGCATGTTAAAGCGTCTCAACACTTTGTCTATGTATGTACTCTGACTTGGGCCAAGCAATTTCAGCTATCTATCCCTATAGATCCTGATCCCCAATACATAGGTAGCTTCACCCAAATCTTTCATAGAGAAGCAATTCCCTAACCATGTCTTTACATTTTGTAGTGTAGGGATGTCATTTCCAATGAGTAATATGTCATCTACATATAACACCAGAAAAACAACAATGCTCCCACTAACCTTCTTGTAGACACAAGGTTCATCTTCATTTTTTATGAATCCGTACTGTCTTACAGCATCATCAAAACGAAGGTTCCAACTTCTGGAAGCTTGTTTCAATCCATAGATTAATCGCTGCAATTTACATACCTTTCTGGCATCCTCTGAAATGTCAAAGCCTTCAGGTTGTGTCATGTACACATCCTCAAGAAGCTTTCCATTAAGGAAGGCAGCTTTGACATCCATCTGCCATATCTCATAATCATGGTATGCAGCGATAGCAAGTAAGATCCGGACGGATTTAAGCATCGCAACAGGTGAAAAGGTCTCATCATAGTCGACACCATGAATTTGCTTGAAACCCTTGGCCACCAATCGTGCCTTAAAGGTATGTACCTTACCATCCATGTCAGTTTTCTTTTTGAAAACCCACTTGCACCCTATAGGTTTTACCCCTTCAGGTGGCTCTACCAAGGTCCATACCTGGTTGGTGTACATGGAATCCATCTCAGATTTCATGGCCTCAAGCCACTTCTCAAATTCTGGGCCAGTGATGGCCTCCTGGTAGGTCACAGGCTCATCTTGATCCATGAGCAATACATCACCTTGTGGAGTCATGAGAAATCCATATCTCTCAGGATGGTGACGTATCCTGTTAGACCTACGCTGGTCTTGTGCTACTGGAGCAGGTTGTTCCTCCACAACATTTTGTGAAGGTTGCCCCTGTTCCACCAATGGTAGGTCACTACTCTGTGATTCTTGTATTTCTTCAAGTTCTATCTTCCTCCCACTGGTTCCTATGGAGATAAACTCCTTTTCTAGGAATACACCAGTCCGTGCGACAAACACTTTGCCTTCGGAAGGATTATAAAATTGGTATCCCTTGGTTTCTTTGGGATACCCCACAAAGAAGCATTTATCAGATTTGGGATCAAGCTTATTAGAAACTTGACGTTTTACATATGCTTCACAACCCCAAATCTTCATAAAAGATATGCTGGGTCGTCTACCAGTCCATATCTCATATGGTGTCTTTTCTACCGTTTTGGATGGAACACGGGTAAGTGTAAAAGCTGCTGTTAATAGAGCATGTCCCCAGAAAGAGTTTGGAAGGTTTGCGTGACTCATCATAGACCGAACCATGTCCAACAAGGTTCGATTTCTCCTCTCGTAAACACCATTCCATTGTGGTGTTCCGGTGGAGTGAGTTGAGATAAAATCCCACACTCTCTCAGATGATCATCAAACTCTAGGCTCAAATATTCACCACCTCGATTTGATCGAAGAGCTTTAATATTTTTACCAAGTTGGTTTTGTACCTCATTTTTGAATTCCTTGAACTTTTCAAAGGATTCCGATTTATGTTACATAAGATACACAAAACCATATCTACTGAAATCATCAGTAAATGTGAAGAAGTACTGAAAACCACCTCTAGCTAATGTGTTTAGGGGTCCTCATACATCGCTATGAATAAGACCCAAACGAGCGTTGGCTCTTTCACCTTTAGGTGAATGGAGCTTTAGTCATCTTTCCCAATAAACAAGACTCACATATCTCATATGATTCATAATCAAATAAGTCCAAGAGTCCATCTTTATGGAGCTTCAAATGCGCTTCTCATTTATATGGCCTAAACGACAATGCCAAAGATAAGATGGGTTCAACTCATTTGGTTTGAACCTCTTAGTATTTATGTTATAGATGGGCATTTCAAGATCAAGGACATAAAGTCCATTACTCATGTGTGCACTAGCATAGAAAATATCATCCAAATAAATAGAACAACTTTTGTTCTTTATTATAAAAGAAAAACCAATCTTGTCCAAACAAGAAACGGAAATGATATTCCTGCTAATTGCAGGCACAAAATAACAGTTCTCTAACTGAATAGTAAGCCCAGTGGGCAAAGTCAATACATAAGTCCCTACAGCTAAAGCAACAACCTTTGCTCCATTTCCGACTCGTAGATCGACTTCGCCCTTTGTCAATGGTCTACTCCTGTCTAGGTCCTGCACATTTGTACAAATGTGAGAACCACATCCAGTATCTAATACCCATGATGCAGAAGTAGATAAATTGACTTCTATAACAAACATACCTGAAGCGGAAGTCTCACTTCCCTTCTTCTTCTTGATCTCTTCCAGGTATTTTGGGCAGTTCCTCTTCCAATGTCCGGTCCGACCACAGTGGAAGCAATTGCCTTCCTTAGCCACACCACCCACAAGCTTCAAACCGGAAATCTGGGTTTGATCTTGTTGATGGCCTTGCCCTTGCCCTTGCCCTTTTGTTTGTTCTTGGGCTACTTGGGCTGCTTCTTGCTATTTCCAGCCTGGACCATCAAAATGGCCTTCCCCTTTCCTTTGTTAATATTTTGTTCAGCAGTTCTCAACATGCTCAACAATTCTGGCAAAGGCTTGTCAAGATCATTCATATTGAAGCTCATGACAAACTGACTATAGCTCTCAGGCAACGATTGCGGAACTAAGTCGGTGGCCAACTCTTGGCCTAAAGGAAATCCCAGCCTCTCGAGATTCTCAATGTACCCGATCATCTGTAGTACATGAGGACTCACAGGGCTCCCTTCTGCCAATTTACACTGGAAAAGGGCTCTGGAAACTTCGAACCGCTCATGCCTTGCTTGCTCTTGGTAGAGCAGCTTGAGGTGCACGATCATATCGTACGCCTCCATGGTCTCATGTTGCTTTTGCAGCTCAGAGGTCATGGTAGCAAGCATAAGACAGCCGACGTCTAAGGCATCATCCTGATGCTTCTTATAAGCATCTCTGTCATACCCTAGGAGCGTTGAAGCCGGTGGCTCCTCGAGAATAGGCTCTCTCAAGAACATACAGCTTTTTCTCATGTTTGAGGACAATCCTCAAGTTTCTGTACCAGTCCAGAAAATTCGTTCCGGATAGTTTGTCCTTCTCAAGGACGGATCACAATGACAGGTTACTTGATGTGTTTGATGCCATGGTAATCTACAGAGATAAATATGCAAAATATAAGTATCATTCCATGAAGTTATTTAATTAGTTCTTTAATTAAATACGCCTCCCACTATTTTACTCAAAACAATGACCCTCATCATTGATTCGGAAAATCCCGTTGGAAGATTTTCTAGTGGGCCAAGATCCATATTTCACCTAGCTTTAAGTCAGCTTTGGCTGATCACTTAAAATTCGGTTATTTAGGTAGGAAATACTTTCCGATTGCATCTCATGCAACTCTTGGACAGTTGGGTGAATAACTCTTATTCTAATCCATCACATGGACTAAAGCCCAACTTATGAGCCTCTAAGCCTTTCAATCCTATTGAAGTTGGCTTAGTTAAGTCAGACCCAATGGATAGCAGTTGAACATTACATTTGTCCCATCGCGCCTTACTATTATAGATAAAGGTAACCCGCTTTGGCGGACCCACACTTAATCGATCATAGTCTTGACGAGTGCCATGCATCGGAAGGCCTTTAAGTGTGACTTAATATTTCCTTTTGAGGGATTTGTTTAAAGTTTGATCTCATCATTTGTTAAACTCTTTAACTTATTATTTACATATATGCATCTCATACATATATTAGTTAAACTCTTTTAACATACTATATACATACATGCATCTCATACATATATAAGGCAAATAAATGTGATATGGTTATGGCCCCTAACGCATTGATTCTCCCAAGCCAATGAGAGAATCTAAACTAAAACCTAGGAGCGTCCAAGCTTCTCCAAGCAAGATCTCCCACGTGATAACGTCTTTTTGTCTCCATCATTACATTACATAAACAGAAACCTCATTTTCATATGAGGGGAGTGAGATGAGAAAAGAAGATACATATGGAATATAAGAGAAAGGCACGGCACGCAGGCCGTATTTCAAAATATAAACCAAAAGATAAAAGGACTAAGGCCATAACCATTCACCATACATCACCAAATAAATAGTAACAACCAATAATAATACACAATTATTATTATTATTAATTTCATTAATTAGAGATTTCAAAATCTGAATTTTGAAAACGTAACATATATATATAACAAATCACATTTATTACAATTGTTGTTACTACAAATCACATTTATTGTAATTGATATAAATCAAATTTATATAAATCACATTTATTGTAACAAATCACATTTATTGTAATTGATATAAATCACATTTACAAAAATCACATTTATTGTAACATAAATCACATTTATTGTAATTGATACAATTATTAAATGGTGACATAAAATTTTCAAAATTTGAATTTCGAAATGACACACTCCGCAGAGGTAGCACGGCGATGGCTGTTGGTTGAAATTCGTCTATCACGAGGGCGTCGACCTTTCAACCCTAAAACCGCAAGGCCCGTGAACACTTCACGTTGCAAGGAACGGCGGCTACGGTTTCAACACTTGGAACCTCAGCCGCAACAACATGAAATTTTCATGTCTGAAACCCCTTAACACCGCCAACACAGAACTGAAAACAATCATGTTTAACATCAACATTTGACGCCATCGCAGAACATAATAAGGATTCAGAACCAACGTACATATCGCATACATACACAAACATGCAATAGACGTATATATCATATACATACGAAAATCACAGAAACAAGGTTTCGCAAACCAGATGCAAACGATTTTCAAAATCAATTTTCAGAAAAACGATTCACATTATATACATGTTATCATACATAACAGATAAACCAGTAACAGAATCATGGTTTCGCAAGCGGCTCTGATACCACTGTTGGGAATTTGCGTATAAAACAAAATAAAACGCAGCGGAAAAATTCCCATCGAAGGATCCATGCGAATGGTCATGATTCATGATTAGAAAGTTTACCTCTTGAAGCGATGGTTGTTGGTTGAAATTCGTCTATCACGAACACCGTACGAACGGTGTCTCCAGAGGTATCCACACGAGCGGACTCCGTGAACGTCCAACGTCACGAACCTGAAGCGTCTCTGTCTTGCAGTGCTAGCTTCAAAACCGAGGCTTACTGTTCAGTCTTACTCTCTCTGTGCGGCTAGGGTATCAACCTTGTGTGCACAACAACTTAAGTGTTCTACTTATAGTAGCGCCTCCTTAAGTGAGTTAGTGAGCAGCACTTGACCTAAGCCCATGTACTATGCGCTAGGCCCAATAGGAAAGTCCAACTCTCCTTTTACTGCTTCTTTTAATCCACTCTTATGTGTGTGACCCTATAGGTTCCCAAAATGTTAGTAGTAACATTAAATCCCATTTAATATTACAAACAGTGAGCGGTATCTAGCAATACATCACTGCTACCTAAGTAGTGAGAAAGTTAGTGATTTGACGAAACCTTTCTGTGACAAATATTCATGTGCATTATTATCCCTTTGTCCATATATCTATATTGAACACAAGGCATAGAATGTGTCACCCTTGTATGGTTCAATATCATGTTCCCTGATACCCGAGTAGACTTAACAACAAATGAGGTCAATATCTCATATTGACTCATTTCAGCATGGTCATGCATTTTACAGTCTCACTCTATCAGGGGGCCCATAGATATTACTCCTGTCATGTAGGAGGGACAAATTCCATCTAGGTCACTCATATCCCTCTGCATGGCTCGTGGTATGCCCAATGACCGTCTTTATAATCATCCTATTACAGATGACGTTTGACGATATTAAAGCACACGACTCCTCATGTAGGGATCGTAGTGATTTCAGGTCGAAGGATTGCATACACCATTGTCACTATGAGAACTACTTATGACACTCACATAACGCTCCATGTAGTGTTCTCATGGCGGGTCAATCCAGTACATCATTACCTTAATGTGTACCTATGTGGTAACTCGATATCTCATATCTATGACCCGTGAGATGTGGTCATCAGTCTGCACACATAATAGTCTCAATTGTATTATTATTGTCCTTATTAATAAAATACTTGACTGCGGATATTTAAGAATAGGATTTCATTGTTCAATAGTGTCTCACGATCAAGTCATATACTTGATATTCTATTAAACTGAAATTTCCATTCTAAGGACTTTATTATGTTTAAACAAGTAACACAATAAACTGGAATGCCTCATATCATATATATATAATAGCAAGATACAAATGTAAGTCTAAAGAAATACATTGGCCTCTAGGGCTTACACCAACAGTTTGGCAATTCAAAACATCTGAGGTGGGGGTTCCAATACTGACACAAAGCACTCAAAGCAGCAGTCTCAACCAGTAGGAAAATTAGGTCCAAGATCCCTCCATACTTCTTGGCGAAGCTTCTTCGACGTCCTTGAGGCAAAGATTGGCTCAACTCTTTCAGATTCTCCAATGAGTTCAATATCACCCTGGAGTTCTTGGTGGTGGGAGAATTGCTAGTGTGTATGACTTTTTCCATCTCTTGTAATCAAATGTGTTATCTCAAACCAAATTATCTGTGGAGGGAAATTTTACTTTGTTAATAACATTTGGAAAATAAATTTACTTATGCATGAGAGTGTAACAAAATTAATGAATGACATATTAACATTTCATGACTTGAAGTACTATATGCACGAGCATACAGTGAGTGTAACAGGATGCATGAATGAATGGCATATTAAGGCGTGAATGCATGCAGAAAATCATTATGATGCATGACATATAAATGTGATTATTCATGTTGCAGAAAAAGGTGGAATGCGCTCCTTTTTATCCTACATGGGTCATATCCTAAAGTTTGAACTTCTGAGGTCAAGACCCTAATTTGGTAGGCTACTAATGGCATTTTAGGTGCATGACTTCTGGGACAGATCTAGACCCCTAAACACATGGTCCCCGGATTACCCTCATCTAAAAATGAGGACCCGAATCCATGAACCTCACCACAGGGACCAATAAGTCACAATATGGCAGTCCATGTTCCGGTAGCAATCCAGGCGGGAGAATCAATGTCTGTCAGGGACGCAAAAGCATCACAATAACATCACCTTCTAAACTTATGGCATTCCAAGACTCGGGTATAGAGTCCAAAAGTGTGTGAATATGTGATGGTGACGTGTGTGATGGGAGCAAGCAAACTTGCACAAGAACCTACTAAAACAACACTACCCAAACCTGTAAAAAGAACAAACAACACAATAGTTTTCTATCCTAGGGTTGCCAAAATATATACAAAGGCATATAAAAGCATATTTATAAAAACAAATTAACCAACAAAATAAAAAAGAGGGGTAAGTCAACTAAATAAAAATCATTAAAAACCACAACTAACTATGATAGGCCTGACTCTCTAATGTCCCCAGTGGAGTCGCCAGCTGTTGCGACCGCCCCTCCGGGCGCCGCGAAAAGAAAGGTAAAAAACAGAGGAGTCGCCACTAAAATTTTATTGGGAAAATCTTAGAAAACCCAATTATTTAAAGGTAAACTGGTCTAAAAAAACAGAGAGAGATGAGTCCGGGAGTCGGTTACGAGTAGGGAAGGTGTTAGCATCCCACATCGTCCGTTTAAAAAACGGTACCTCAAGTTAATTGTGCAAAAACATTTTAATAACCTTTTAAATATTTATTTTACCCCCAAAAATTATTTACAAGAAAGAATTGTTTTTAATTTTTATTAATTTTTATATTTTTAAATTTTTGTTTATAAAAAATTAAATGAGGTTGAACATGGCACATGAGTCCACAGGGTAACCTTCAAAAAGAAAAGTTTAATTATTTTGATTAATTATTTTGACATAAAAAAGGACACAAAAAAAGGAAAATTTAGTTTTGGCTTGACAAGATGGTTTATCTTGCTCCTATGTATTCCCGGGTGCGATGGGAAACTCAAAGCCACGTAGTTGTTTTTTTAAAAAAAGTTTGATTGGTTTATTGATTTTATATTTTGATAAATATTTGATTTATTTATTTTATTTTAAAAAGATTTTATTTCAGAATAAATTCACTCTTACACAGAGTCTAAGATAGTGATGCTATACGATAAACCCTTACAATTCATACGCCACTTGAGGATGAAAAATCATATATCAACATCGTAGATTGTTGCGTGAATTTGAAAAGATTTTTCATTTTTATAAGACTTGAGAATAAGTTGAAAACATTTTATTTTACAAGGAATTCACTTTTGCACAGGGTTAAAGATAGTCAAGCTATACGATAAATCCTTACAGTTCATACGACAATTGAGGATGAAAAATCATGCATCGACGTCGTAGGTTGTTGCATGAACTCAAAAGATTTTTTTGTTTTCAAAGGTTTTTTTTTAAAAAAACAAAACCAAAAAAATTAAGCAAAGTAACTAATATTTTTTTTTATAGAGAAATTGTTTTGTTTTCCTTTTTTATTGAGAAATTCTGAATCTTTTTTGCTTTGACCCCAAAAAAAGAAAAACAAATTCAAATCAAAACATTTAAATGCCCAAACCCTGGCCCAAACACACTAACCACTCACATAATATGATATATATAAAAATAAGTGAAGTAAAACAACAAGAAAAAAAAACTGAATCAGTAGCTTGGTTCTCCATTTTTACCAACAAAGGAGATGATGGAGAGCTACAGTGGCAGATCCGGTGGTGCGGCAGGGGCTTGTGATGGCGAGATCTGGTACGGCGGTGGCTTGGTGGCGGCCTCGCAACTGTGGATCCGTTCTGGATGAGGTGGCATCGCGCAACGGAGGTTGAGGTGGCAGAGGACACACGGCGGAGATGGGTGGCTGGACGGCGCCGGGTTGGAGCGACAGCGGCGGATCCGGGCAGCGAATGACCGAGGCAGGGACTTTCTTCTTCTTCTTTTAGTGTTTTTTGTTGTGTTGTTTAGATTTGATTTTGATTTGGCATGGGATGAAAGATTATGAATTGAAATGGAAGATGATGGGTTTGTTTTGAGTTGTTGAAGGAGAAGATGATGGCTAGGAGGATGGATCCAGAATGGAGAGAAAATGGAGTTCCCCCTATCCCTTTAAATATTCTCCACTGTTGCAAAACTCCAAAACCGGACCCAATGTCCTCTGCCATGGTTGTAATGCAGGGTCCCTTTCACATTTCCAATCTTATTATTCTGCATTTTTTTTTAGTTTTTCCTTGTGCTGTAACTCTCTTTTGTTTTTGTTAAGTATCTTTCCATTGATTCAGGTTTGACTCTGTTTGAGAGGAGGTAGCAGCATTGCTTGTTCCAATATTTTCTTCTTGATGCTTAAATTTTGAAAGCCATGTTTATTGCAAAATGCTTAACAATGTCATTGCTCTTTTGGGTGTTGATATGCATTAAAAAAATTGGCCTCTTGCTTCTTCGTCCTGCACTTGTTTTGTCCCATTCTTCTTTTTCTTTTTTTGTTTTGTTTTGTTTTTGTTTTGTTTTTTTAATGATAGAAATCAGATCTCTTTTCTTCATATATTTTTTTGTTTTTCTTTCTTTAAATGGGCTTTGGGATAAAGGAACATGGACCAAGTAGATAGATTTTTTTATTTTTGCAATTCTGGTCTTTTATCCTTTTTGTTGTTTTTTTTTATTTTAAATTTTAATCAAATAAAATAAAGTAAAACATAGCATCCGGACAAAATTGGGTATTCACATTCATAAATTTTAACTCATTATTTTATAATCGTTTTAAATAATGACCGTTTGTAATCAGTTTGATATTTTAATATTTTATTATTAATATAATTAGTGAATTATTTTTAAACTTTATATAATAATATTTATGCATATTATTTATTGACTAAAAATTTAATAAATAAAATTATTTTTACTATATAAAAGAATAAAGTTGAGAAAAATTATGAAATTATGTTAAACTTATGGAATACTACCTCCAGTCCTTAATATAAGAAACAAATTTAAAACACATAGGTCAAGGAAATGCAATGAAATGAGCTAATTGTAAATATATGAATGAGGGTAATATTGAAAATTAACATTTATTATGTGTGAAAATTGATGTATGTTAATTTCTTATATTTTGGACTAAAAAAAGATAAACATTTATTTCTTATATTAAGGATCGGAGGTAACATATCACTTGATAATATGAAGAACTGAATAATAATTTCAAACGCACCACGTCCCGGAATAGTGTACTAAGTCTTCCCCTCATGTATCACAAATATAGTTAAGTGGTGTACCACATACCCGAACCCGTTCCACGAACCAAAACGAACATATATACTGTGTTCGTGGTAACTATGGGATGTATGTAGCAGGAAAGATCGTTATATTGTGATGGTGTTATAAAGTGGAAGGACGTTTTTTACTCTCTCACTCTCATCTCATCGCATCACAATCAAGGGTTCATCTTCAATTCTTCATTCATTTCATTAAAAGGAGATTCGTACGTGGGTTAGAGTTTGGGTTTGACCTTATTAGAGCTCTTTGTGGGATGTCACTTCCCTTTCTTTCCCTCAGGTCAGAGACTCGATTGGGCTACCCTTGTGTGCTTCATCTGTTGCTTATGTTGCTTGTTTCTTCCTTGTTAATCTGAGTTGGTGTTGTATATTGCCCTTTAGATCCTTTTTTGGTTATGGGCTCTACACGATGACGACGATATCACAAGGAGGTAGAAGACGAGACGATGACGGTGTCGCACAGAGGAAGAAGATGATATGACGACAAAACCGAATCGAGCCAAATCAAACTCGATAGTGATTGGTTCGATTCCCGAGTTTAAGGATTTTGGAATCGACCATATCGAATCGAACCAATTATTATATTTTAATATTTAATATTTATTATATATTTATATTTATATATATTTTAGTAGTTTAATATTTATTATATATATATATATTTAATATGTATATATATTTTGAAATTTAATAATGTTCGTGCCCAAACCTAATCAAACTGAACCAACTTGTTCTTGATTGGTTTGATTTGGTTCAGGTTTTGTAGGAAAATTCTCAAAACCGTAGCAAACAGAACCCTACCATTTTTTATTGGTTCATATTTTTTCCCACCTAAAACCAAACCAAACCGACCCATTACACCCTTAACAACATGGACCATTTTCAAAATTTTAAAAGTTAGAAGTACATAATGCATAGAAGAAAAAAAGATAGGGACGGAAACCAAAAGTGACCTATTTTTCAGGGACCAAAGAATTCATTAAGCCAAATTCATTAATTGTAACATTTCAATATTGGGTTAAATATGTTTTTTATCCTTACAAAATTGCTAAATTTTGATTTTGGTCGCTATAAAAATTTATTTGTTTTTAGTCCCAACATCTAATGAAAGTAATGTGTTTTTAGTCCCTCACCAGGGATTAAAAACATAATTTTTTGTAACAAAAAAAACACATAATTTTTGTATTCATTAGGGATTAAAAACAAATAAAATTTTTATAGGGATCAAAATCAAATATTATCAATTTTATAGGAATCAAAAACATATTTTGGTAGGGACATTTTAGTCCCTTCTAATAACTATTTTGACCGACATCTGAGACTTTTAAGGACCAAATTGTTATTCTACATTTTTTAGGGACCAAATATATTTTTGTCATTTTTTTCGGGAACCAGTTTGAAGTTTGAACATTTACTCTCAGTCTTATCTTTTATTATTTTATTATTAATATAAATGGATCTTTTATAAAGTTTTATGTCCTATTATTTTATTATTATTTGAAACAATAAATTTTCTCACTTTCTTTTATATTTTGTTATTGTTTTAGATGGTGATTTTTCCCATTAATCATGGATACCATTTTAAGTATTTTTTTTAAAATACCGTGTAACATGATTGTAACATCATGATGATTGTATCACAAAATTGTGGAATTGTGTTTGACATGTGAATAGTACAATGTGATTGAATCAATAGTAGAAATAAATATAATAGCGAACTAGATTTGTATACCTGTGTGATATGCACAGACTTGATAATTTAATTTATGTATTATATAAATATAAATGAGATAAAATAATAAAATATAAACTTATTATAATTAAAAAATATTATGACATAATATTAATTAAGTAAATAAAAAAGAATATTTTCTTTAATTTTATTTGTTTAGATGATAACAGTAATTAATATTATAATATAACAAACATAAAAATTGTGGTTCAAAATAACCATATATTAATGGAATTGAAAGACATTAGTTAGTAGTGTGTTATTAAAAAAATTCAAAAGTAAGTCGACTTATTTAAAAGCTTTTATAGGAAAAAACCTTAACCAAGGTCTCGAGTTCGAGTCTTGGGTCTGAAAAAAATCTCAGGTTGGCTGTGGGTAATCCTCGAAGTAGATCGAAAAAAAAATTGAAACGTGAATGTTCCTACTCAATTTTTTTGGCATTTTATTATTATTTTCAAACATTGTATTTTCCCTCTCAGTGGTATATTATTTATTTTACCATTATTCAAAATTACCTTATTAATTTGTGTTTACTATTATTTTTGGGTTAAATATGTTTTTTTAAGCAGGTTAAATATGTTTTTGATTTCTACAAAATTGGTAAAATTTGATTTCGGTTCCTAAACAAATTTTATTGGTTTTAGTCATTGCATTTAATAAAAGTGGTTTGTTTTTAGTCACTCAACCGATATTAAAAAGATATATTTTTTAATTTCACTGGGAACTAAAAATAAACAAAATTTTATAAGGACCAAAATCAATTTTTACCAATTTTACAGGGATAAAAAAATATTTAACCTTTATTTTAAATATTTAGTCATTAGTTGTGATCTTTTATTTTATTTTTCTTGTTTTAGATAATACATTTTTTATATTCAATTTCATGTTTAATTATTTTATTATCAATTCAAAAAAGAATGTTTCTGTTAAATTTCATATTATATTATTTCATGATTATTTTAAATATTGTTTTTTTATAATTATTTGGAATGATGACTTTTCATACTCAACTTTATCTCTTATTATTTTATAATTTAATTAAGTTTTTGACAAAGTTTATTTTTTTTCAATTTTTTATTGTTTTAAATAGATTTTTTTTCCAATCAAATTTTGTTAGCAGGTCAAACAGTTACTTTTTTTTTTTGGTTAAATTTTATCCTCTATTATTTTGTTATTATTTTAAATAGTGATTTTTATTAATATGTTTTATCTTTTATTATAATAATGAAAAGTGAAATTTCGTATGCGGTTTTACTTTTGTCATTTAATTACTATTTCAAACACTGAATTTATCTTGTTATGATTTAATTGATATACATTGAGAGTATACACTGAGAGTGTAAAGTTTTTTTACACTGTCTGTAACACTCCTCTTGGGCATTACTACGTAACACATGCGGAAGTAAATCAAAAGATAATTTGTTGGTTGCTTTCGAAAAATTGTTTTCTTTTAAGTCAGAAAACTGGGGTATAAAATTTTTCTTTAAGGATAACTCTGAAATTAATCATACATATATTAAAAACGTAAAGTCACATTAGTAACAAAGTTATCATGACATACAACATTTCTATAAGTTTCCATTTTCGAAAGAAAAAGTTTAAACTACAGATGGATGTGTATAATACTACATTCACCGACCTCTTTAGATATACAACCCAACTCAGACTCCTAAGCTGGTCATTCTATCAAATGTTCATTGGAGAGACCCCCAATCAGAATACTTTCCCAACCTCTAACACTAGGTCTTCAAGTGACTTAGAAAGACTCATCTGCAACATCAGTACTAGAGTACCAAGGTACTACAGCAAAACCCGAAGAGACCTGATATAACTGTAAGAGTGAGACACCGGCAAATGGATATATCATACAACAACCATACACATGATACATCCAACACATTGTCATATTAACATTTTAAACATTACTCATAGGTAAACAAGAAGTATTATTTCAGTGGGTCTCATACCCGAATCAATCAATTTTATAAAGATAATGTATGACCCTTCTATTATTAGGCTCTAATCTTAATCTCATGAGATCCCATCACCGTTTTATCAATAAGAAATAAAGAGTTGATCAGGCTCATACGCCCCATTTGGCAAGTTGTCTCCGTCACCTCATGCGCCCGGATCAACATCATCACGAATCCCTTATAACGGCCATTCGGATGTATACCTCATCGAATACCACATCTTAAGCGGGTATTCGGATAACTCAAGCACGTCTGCTAAGGGGAAATACATATGAATAAAAAACTTCTCATTATCGAGACTTTTCTTTATGATCACTCTTTTCCGTTGTCGAAGCCCAAAACTAACGAATATTCACAATTTTCATTACTTGAAAATCAATAACACAAGACACGCAGTCCGAGTGCTCAATCATAACACCTTAAACCGATGCCGCAGTCCGAGGTTGTGGTCGTAGAAACAATTGTAATTTTATCCATGTTTTATTTCAACATGATAAGGACTGGTAGCCCATAACAACGAAATTAGGACACACAGTCCTCAATTCCAAAATTAGGACTCCTAGACCATAATATCACGATTGGGACCCTTGGCCCATAATTCTTGACACGGATCCCAGATCACGTGCATAAACTGAATACTAGAGGCGACGTCTCACGAACTAGTATTCTCTTTCACATGTGCTTACTTTTCGCTCAGTGAAAATCAAAAACCAAAACAAAACCTCGGTCACTTATCCAAGTAACCGGAACGTTTCTAAATCATTTAGGAGAAAACCTTTTCCTTTACAAATTCTTTTATAAAACTTTTAGGAAATTCGTTTGCTTTTGAAATCCTTGATGAAGTCAAATATTTTCAAAGGGGTTTTCCTTCATAAAACACATAGTTCGAAAAAGGTTTTCTCTCGTACCAACTTGGGATCATAAAAAGGTAGTTTCTATTGTCTTAAAAATACTTCAACGTTTCTTTTCAAAATAAGAATCTCATTTTCTTGAAGTAAGCATTTTTAAACAAGGAACTTTTATAAATGAAACCAATACTTTCAAAGTTCTATTCAAGGCTTATCAAGGATTTTAATCCTTTATAATCATTATGCACAGACTCAAGCCCGGCTTCTCAAACTTCAATCAACAGTAATATATTCTCAATAATAATATCACAGTTAACGACAGTTCATCACATATATATAATTCATAACACTTTAAAGCAAGTAATGTTCAACTTCAAGTAATAACCACAATAGTTCAAGTAAACAAGTTATTCAAGTATTGGCTCAATATCACAATAATATTCAAATCACTCAAATAAACACATACACATATGCATATAGTCATTGAATATCCCTAGGCAATCCCCTCTTACCTTCTGTGAAGGTAAGGAGATTAGATGCTCGAAGAGGTATGTCACGAACGTCCTCGTTTCCTCCGGGATGGAAGTCTAAGGTTATGAGCACAAAATCACAAGTTAAAATAAAAAAAAGAACACTAAACCACAAGGTATAGGTTCGGCCAAGACTAGTTCTTAGGGTTAGAGATTCCCGAAAATTATACAACTCATGGATTTATGATCCTTAAGTGTTAGGCGTTCATAAACAATGATCTTAATTTTAACAAAGTTGAATTAAAATTCCACTAAGTTAAAAACATAGGGCATTCTGCCAAGGCAAGTAAAATAGGCTAGCATTCACTAAACTTTCCGATCTCTTAGGTTTAACATCCATATGTGTTAAGGAGCTCAAAACCATGATCATTTTGGAAAAATAAGAACAAGGTATCCTAGGTCCATAACCTTCTAGGTTCGGCCTTCATAGGATTTATAGGCTAGAGATCTTTAAACTTTCCAATCTCTTAGACTTAGCATCCAAATATCTTACGGAGCTCAAGTCCATGATCATCTTGGAAAAATGAAAATAACACATACTAGCTTTAATAACATAAAATAAACAAGTTATAAATCCTTAAACCTTCCAATCTATTAGACTTAGCATCCAAATATCTTATGGGGCTCAAGTCCATGATCATCTTGGAAAAATGAAAATAACACATAATAGCTTTAATAACATAAAATAAACAAGTTATAAATCCTTAAACTTTCCAATCTCTTAGACTTAGCATCCAAATATCTTATGGAGCTCAAGTCCATGATCATCTTGGAAAAATGAAAATAACACATACTATCTTTAATAACATAAAATAAACAAGTTATAAATCCTTAAACTTTCCAATCTCTTAGACTTAGCATCCAAATATCTTATGGAGCTCAAGTCCATGATCATCTTGGAAAAATGAAAGTAATACATACTAGCTTTAATAACATAAAATAAACAAATTATAAATCCTTAAACTTTTCGATCTCTTAGACTTAGCATCCAAATATATTATGGAGCTCAAGTCGATGATCATCTTGGAAAAATGAAAGTAACACATACTAGCTTTAATATCTTAAAATAAACAAGTTATTAAGAGTTCTAAATCCATGATCAATACTTGGAAAGTTGAAACATAGTATCCTAGGCCTACTTATTCATATTTCGGCCATCATAGGAACAAGCTATCAAAACTTCCAAGATTTATAGATTCAATATCAAGGGATAGTTAGAAACTCAAACACATGATCATATTCCACAAGTTGAAACAAAAACTTCCTAGGTCACAAATGCAAGCATTCGGCCTTCATTGGAAGAGATGGATATAGATTTTTTTTACACAATCTATTAGTATGTGAAAATATAAGTTAATACAAGACTATAGAAAGTGGTTTCAACTCAAAAGGAGTTTTCTACCATTTTAGAGAGATTTTAGAAGTTTAAAACATATAAAGAACACATAAAGTAATCTAAGAAATAAAAGATGAAACTTACAAAAAGATTCATATGAGAGTATTATCCTTAGTATAAGGAAGAACTTTAATGAAGAACTTAAGTAGAAAAGATGAATAAAAACTAAAGCTTTAAGAGCTTGAACGTTTAGAAGAAAGAAGAAGATGAAGGTTTAATGTAGTTTTGAAGGAGGAAGATGATGAAGTGAAAATGAAAGGGGTATATATAGAGAGGGGAGAGAGTGGCACGAAATTGAGGAGAGAGGAATGAGCTTGGAGAGCAAGTTTTGACCTTGTGCCTTGTTTGGTTGAAGAGGAAAGAGAAAAATAGGTTTTTAGAATATAATATGATATTTCAAAAAGTGTCATCATGACCACTTTTTAGGAGGTAGCTTAGGCCATACCTCTAGTGAGTCACCTCACTCTCTCATCGCACCTCAAGCCTCTTATGTCTCCTATTCTGCTCCATTTCGTATCCGGTTGCATTTCCGATCATAATTCTTCCGACGTTTTCACCCGAATAAAATATTTTATTTTATTTTTGAACGAAAATTTTCAAAATAAATAAAGTTGAAGAAAACATAATAAAAACACTAACTATCTCGTTCACGGATCAAAATTAGGTTTTTTGCTCAGTAAACTTGTACCGGCAGTGAAAACGCAGACCGACTTCCGTCTGAATTTTCAACCGAAATTTTTACCGTAACTTCATATGATATAACAACACAAGAAAATGATTTTAGTTTAATTAAAATCATCCTCTGAATTTAATCTAAAATAAACACATTTAAATATGTATTTACTGCTACAGAAAGCATAGGAAAAACAGGATGTTACAATACTAGCCCTCTAAAAAGAATTTCGTCCTCGAAATTACGTAACTTGAAACTAAACAGGATCTCTCACTATCAAGATCATACTATCAGAACAAAGTATCTAAAAGAACTTCATCAATCCAAAAGAATACAGAAACATCGAGTGTATGAAGATCCTTTAGTAGGTTCAGGGAGGTAAAAATGTATGATCGGTACACGTTTACAATCATGAATCTAAAAAGTTTCTCCTTCCACTAGAATTTCCTGGTCAACAATTTAAAAGAGCAACAGTTTGATAATAATTCAAACTGAATCACTTTCACCAAAAGTAAAAGTGATTAGATTTCTCATCAAGAAACTTCTTTTATAAACATACCCATCCCGTGCAATAACAAGGCAGTACACAACTCTAGGAAAAGAAAGATTGGATCCATAGTCTCAACTTACCACGACAATCAAAAAGAGAAGGGAACTGGAATAAATTTCTTAAAGAGACTTTTATTCCCAAAAGTCATAAGAAACATACATTCACGGGAAAGACTAGTAACATAGGAGACCCTAGAGAGTCAAATACTTAAGGGCGTTAAAATACGATTATACTTAGAATCCTATTACAACTTAGCATTTTAGAACACTGCCATAAGACCTTCAAATTGCACACTACTTCTGTCTTAAAAGATCATCGGATTGTGAAGCTCCAGCGCCAGTCATGGTGTAAACTCTTCCTTTTGCCGTGGGTCTATCAGTCCCTAAGGTGTTGACAGTCCTTTCAAACCTTGGTGCATTACAGTCCCTTGAAAAGTGTCCTATTTGTCCACAGTTGTAACATTTCGTTCCCTTGCGTGGGTAAACATCAGCCATGTGATCTGGGTTTCCACACTTGTAACATCTTCTAAATTGACCTTGGTTTTGGTTCTATTGGCCTCCACTTCCCGATTCAGAATTATCAGAACGATGCTGTTGCTGATTCTGGTCATTCCCTTGTGGTCGGAAATAAGGTTCCCTCCGATACTGCTTCCCTTTTTTATTTTGATTTTGATATTGGTCTTTGGAACGAGTGGGTCCTCCAACAGTTTCTCCATTGCCTCTTTCCTTCCTCATTAGTTCCACTTTTCTACACTTCTCTTATAAGGCTTGGAAATTCCAGATTTCCAATGGCATCACAGATTCCTTGTTCTCAAAGCGCAGATCGGCTTCAAACTTTTCGTACTTCCACTCCTCATCGGGGTTGTTCTGGAAAAAGCGCAAATATTTGGCAAGGGACTCAAACCTTGCCGCATATTCCCCCACTGTCATGTCTCGCTGACTCAGCCTCGGGAATTCCTGCTCTTTCTCTGTCCGAGCACTCTGGGGAAAATATTTGTCCAGAAATTTGTTGTGAAATGCTCCCCGGGTGATTGCCTGATGTTGACTACGGCAGATTGTGCAGTGCCTTTCCACCAGTATTCAGCATCTCCAATCAGTTGGAATTTGCATAAGACACCTTTGCTTCCACTGGGGTGTGCACCAGCTCAAAGATCTTCTTCAGCTCTTGGATCCAAAGATCGGCTTTAGTCGGGTCTACGTCCTCGTCAAACTACGATGGATTCTGGCATCGGAAGGCATTCAGATTCTTCCCTTCTGTAGCCTGTTCAACTATTTGCTGCTCCTGCTGATTCTGGGCAGCTGCATTGGCAGTCTGGAAAGCTATGGCAGCAGCAACGTCAACCAAAACTTGGGCAGCGAAGTCTATCCCATCGTCATAATTCTCATTCATGTTGGCACGACCGCCAATAGGACCACCTCTGCGACCACGTCCACGACCACGTCCACGACCGCGTCCACGTCCACCTTCTGGTGCTAGTTCCATAACTGACCTGCCGAACAAATCAGTCAGGCCACAACCAGAAAATGAAACGTGTAAAGGCGTATCAACACACATTACTTCTAAGAAGTAATCCAAATGAAACTTAATTCAAAGAAAACACAACGTCAAAACAACAGACCTATTTCCCAAAGATCCCGAAAGACTCAACCAGCTCTGATACCACCTGTAACACCCCTCTTGGGCATTACTACGTAACACATGCAGAAGTAAATCAAAAGATAATTTGCTGGCTGCTTTCGAAAAATTGTTTTCTTTTAAGTTAGAAAACTGGGGTATAAAATTTTTCTTTAAGGATAACTCTGAAATCCATCATACATACATTTAAAACGTAAAGTCACATTCGTAACAAAGTTACCATGACATACAACATTTCTATAAGTTTCCATTTTCAAAAGAAAAAGTTTAAACTACAGATGGATGTATATAACACTACATTCACCGACCTCTTTAGATATACAACCCAACTCAGACTCCTAAGCTGGTCATTCTATCAAATATTCATTGGAGAGACCCCCAATCAGAATACTTTCCCAACCTCTAACACTAGGTCTTCAAGTGACTTAGAAAGACTCCTCTGCAACATCAGTACTAGAGTACCAAGGTACTACAGTAAAATCCGAAGAGACCTGATATAACTGTAAGAGTGAGACACCGGCAAATGGATATATCATACAACAACCATACACATGATACATACAACACCTTGGCATATTAACATTTTAAACATTACTCATAGGTAAACAACAAGAATTATTTCAGTGGGTCTCATACCCAAATCAATCAATTTTTTAAAGATAATGCATGACCCTTCTATTATCAGGCTCTAATCTTAATCTCATGAGATCCCATCACCGTTTTATCAATAAGAAAGAAAGAGTTGATCAGGCTCATACGCTCCGTTTGGCAAGTTGACTCCGTCACCTCATGCGCCTGGATCAACATCATCACGAATCCCTTATAACGGCCATTCGGATGTATACCTCATTGAATACCACATCTTAAGCGAGTATTCGGATAACTCAAGCACGTCTGCTAAGGGGAAATGCATATGAATAAAAGACTTTTCATTATCGAGACTTTTCTTTGTGGTCACTCTTTTCCGTTGTCGAAGCCCAAAGCTAACGACTATTCACAATTTTCATTACTTGAAAATCAATAACACATGACACACAGTCCGAGTGCTCAATCACAACACCTTAGACCGATGCCGCAGTACGAGGTTGTAGTCGTAGAAACAATTGTAATTTTATCCATGTTTTATTTCAACATGATAAGGACTCCTAGCCCATAACAACGAAATTAGGACACACAGTCCTCAATTCCAAAATTAGGACTCCTTGCCCATAATATCACGATTGGGACCCTTGGCACATAATTCTTGACACGGATCCCAGATCACGTGCATAAACTGAATACTAGAGGTGACGTCTCGCGAACTAGTATTCTCTTTCACATGTGCTTACTTTTCGCTTAGTGAAAATCAAAAACCAAAACAAAACCTCGGCCACTTATCCAAGTAACCGGAACGTTTCTAAATTATTTAGGAGAAAACCTTTTCGTTTACAAATTCTTTTATAAACCATTTAGGAAATTCGTTTGCTTTTGAAGTCCTTGATGAAATAAAGTCAAATATTTTCAAAGGGGTTTTCCTTCATAAAACACATAGCTCGAAAAAGATTTTCTTTTGTACCAACTTTGGATCATAAAAAGGTAGTTTCTATTGTCTTAAAAACACTTCAACGTTTCTTTTCAAAATAAGAATCTCATTTTCTTGAAGTAAGCGTTTTTAAACAAGGAACTTTTATAAATGAAACCAATACTTTCAAAATTCTATTCAAGGCTTTTAATCCTTTATAATCATTGTGCACAGACTCAAGTCCGGCTTTTCAAACTTCAATCAACAGTAATATATTCTCAACAATAATATCACAGTTAACGACAGTTCATCACATATATATAATTCATAACACTTTAAAGCAAGTAATGTTCAACTTCAAGTAATAACCACAATAGTTCAAGTAAACAAGTTATTCAAGTATTGGCTCAATATCACAATAATATTCAAATCACTCAAATAAACACATACACACATGCATATAGTCATTGAATATCCCTAGGCAATCCCCTCTTACCTTCCGTGAAGGTAAGGAGATTCGATGCTCAAAGAGGTATGTCACGAACGTCCTCGTTTCCTCCGCGATGGAAATCTAAGTTTATGAACACAAAATCACAAGTTAAAATAAAAAAAAAGAACACTAAACCACAAGGTACTGGTTTGGCCAAGACTAGTTCTTAGGGTTAGAGATTCCCGAAAATTATACAACTCATGGATTTATAATCCTTAAGTGTTAGGAGTTCATAAACAATGATCTTTTAACAAAGTTGAATTAAAATTCCACTAAGTTAAAAACATAGGGCATTCGGCCAAGGCAAGTAAAATAGGCTAGCATTCACTAAACTTTCCAATCTCTTAGGTTTAACATCCATATGTGTTAAGGAGCTCAAAATCATGATCATTTTGGAAAAAATGAGAACAAGGTATCCTAGGTCCATAACCTTCTAGGTTCGGCCTTCATAGGATTTATAGGCTAGAGATCTTTAAACTTTCCAATCTCTTAGACTTAGCATCCAAATATCTTATGGAGCTCAAGTCCATTATCATCTTGGAAAAATGAAAATAACACATACTACCTTTAATAACATAAAATAAACAAGTTATAAATCCTTAAACTTTCCAATCTCTTAGACTTAGCATCCAAATATCTTATGGAGCTCAAGTCCATTATCATCTTGGAAAAATGAAAGTAACACATACTAGCTTTAATAACATAAAATAAACAAGTTATAAATCCTTAAACTTTCCAATCTCTTAGACTTAGCATCCAAATATCTTATGGAGCTCAAGTCCATGATCATCTTAGAAAAATGAAAGTAACACATACTAGCTTTAATAACATAAAATAAACAAGTTATTAAGAGTTTTAAGAATAGGTTTTTAGAGAAAAATATAATATGAGAAAAATAGGTTTTTAGAATATAATATGATATATTTCAAAAAATTTCATCATGACCACTTTTTAGGAGGTAGCATTAGGCCATACCTCTAGTGAGTTACCTCACTCCCTCATCTCACCTCAAGCCTTTTATGTCTCTATTCTGCTCCATTTCGTACCCGGTTGCATTTCCGATCGTAATTCTTCCTACGTTTTCACCCGAATAAAATATTTTATTTTATTTTTGAACGAAAATTTTCAAAATAACTAAAGTTGAAGGAAACATAATAAAAACACTAACTATCTCTTTCACCAATCAAAATTAGGTTTTCTGCTCAGTAAACTTGTACCGGCAGTGAAAACGCAGACCGGCTTCTGTCTGAATTTTCAACTGAAATTTTTTCCGTAACTTCATATGATATAACAACACAAGAATATGATTTTAGTTTAATTAAAATCATCCTCTGAATTTAATCCAAAATAAACACATTTAAATATGTATTTAATGCTACAAAAAGCATAGGAAAAACAGGGTGTTACACTGTCAACCAATCAGAAATTGATATATCATGATAAATGCTTGATTCTTATCCTAACCACCTTAAAAGTCATTGATTATATGATTTCTGATTGATTGTCAGTGTAAGATTTTTTATACTGTCAGTGCATACAAATTGAACTCATCTTGTCAAGGGTGTCTTATTTATTTTATTACTATTTAGAAAATTTACCTTTTGTAAGTTGTATTTATTATTATTTTAAAACAAAAAAATTTCCTTCATCAAATTTCACTACAAAAAAAGAACTGTTTAGCGACCGGCATATTCGGTCGCTAAACTTTCTAATTCGGTCGCTATTTAAGTTAGCGACCGAATTAGCGACCGATTCATGGTGGTGGCTGGTAACCTGGTCGCTAAGCTTTTAGAGACCGAAATAATAATTCGGTCGCTAAATGGCGACCGTAATTTCGGTCGCTAAATAATAAAAAACTGTCGCTACACGGTTGGTCGCATTGTTTGGGTAACCATTTGTAGCGACCGATTATCAGTCGCTAGTTCGGTCGCCAATTTTGGTTACTGTTAACCTATATTAGCGATGGATTTTCGGTCGCTAGACCACAATCTGTTAATGGTAACTAAAGTTTAGCGACCGAATTATTGGTTTCTAATTCGGTTGCTAAACTGGTTTTTATTAAAATTTTTTAAATTTAATTTTTAAAATAATAATTTTTTTCTATTTTTCTATAAAGTTTAGCAAAAATACTAATAAAACACACCAAATTACTAATGAAATGTACAATCATAAGAAATAATGAATATATATAAAAAAAAAATAATCCAAAGTGTCGTACAAGAATCGTTTAAAGTCAAAAATATGGAGAAAAAAATGCAGTCATGATGAGGGGGAGATGGAGGAATCCAATCATCCTCAGCGTCCGTACCACCAACGTCTCCTATCTGATCGTCCTCTGCAGTGCAGAGCGCATCGGTGGCGGCGGCGGAATCGAGGAGCGATAGCAGCGGCACAACCGCCGAGAGCATCACCTTGAGCAACCGGAGTCTGGATCCTCATCTTCTCCAACACCGGCCGCATGAAACCGCCCCTCGCTCGATGCTCGTCTACATCAGCTGCTGGTGTGCCTGAGTCAACTGTGCAATCTGGTTCGCCATCTGTTGTTCTCTCTTGCTCTTCTCCCGAAGCTCCGCGTTCAGCTGCGTGATGGTGTCCTGCATTTGGTTGAACTGCTCCTGAGGGACGGTATCGGAGTAGGAAGGAGCAGGCGTGCCGGATGATGAAGCGATAAACTCGCCTCCTAGGTGTCCGAGGCCATACACGTTCCCCTTCTTGTTCCTGCCCCCGACGACCTCCAAATAAATGGCATTATCGTCGACGGAGATAGGAGAGCTGGGCCCATCACCAGTCAAAGCCTCATCTTGTGACTGTGAGGCACGTGATATGGCATCGTCCTTCTTCTCGTTGAAGCCCACCTACAAAGTATAGTTGAAGAGATTTAGTTAAAATTATAATCAATATTAACAAATCATTTATAATAAATTACAAGTAAACACTAAATTGTTTTTTTGCTTACAGCATAGTTACGGGCCTTGTCGTTGACCCATGTCCCCAACTTCAACTTCTTCGTCCTCTCCACCAACTCCATAGCAATGGGGGCCCGCTGTTTCTGTGCTTTCTGCACAAAAATATAATCTTAAATTCATAAGAATAATTAGAAATGAAAACTAATTAATTAAATAGTATAATAAGTCAAAAGTTTAATGTATTATCAGCTCGTCGTAGTGGGCGGCGGCTGATTTAGACCCGATGGTCCAAGCACATGCGCCACCATCAGAAGTTCGATTATGCCGAGTTGTGGCCTGGATCTCCTGGAACTTCTCAGTAGCCCAGTACTAGTCCAGCTGCCTCCTGATCTCAGGATCCACCCACTTCCCCTTATTCTTATCCTTCCTCAGCTTGTTCGTCAGATTCTTCATGACCAGTGAGCCTTTATGCTCAAATATGTCCCTGACGAGACTCTCTAAAGCTACGTCCCACCTATACTCTTTCTGCAACGTACAGTTGTTTGGAAATTCGTGTGTGTATATATATATATATATATATAATGTAAATTTAATTTAAATAACTTAATAAATTGTTACCTTAAACTCTAGAAACAACTGATCCCTATGGCCCCCTGGGATGGCCTTCCATGTAGGCCATGGACCATCAAACTTACGTCGCAGGATCTTCGATATCGAATCAGAAGGGGCCTTCGCGGGCAGAAAGCTGCAGAAAAATTAGAGCATTAATAAATGTTATAAATAAATAAAAAAACAAGTAAATAGAAATTAACGATACTTTATATATATTAAAAAATTAAATTAGCTTGCTCGTTATCCCCCCTGGGGATAAGAAGAATCCTCCTGTCGGATGGACCACGACTCTCCTGTCCCGATGATGATGATGGTCCTGTTATAGGTGTGGATGATGAGGGTGCAGCCTGTGTCCCGACCACATGAGGCTGGGTAGGGGGTGCAACTCCATCACCCTGAGGTGTCCCGTCCACAGAGGTGCTGGTAGGGTGGTCTCGATCTGAAGGCTGTGGGTCGGCCGGCGAAGGGACTCTCGCAGCACGACCTCTGCCACGACCTCCACGACGACCCCTACCTCTAGAGGAATCTGCCATCTGTGTAAAAAATGAAAAGATGATTATACAACAGTATAAATAATACAAAAATAAATTACCTAAGTAGAATGACATTTACACAATGAATTATGACATAAATAAATTACCTAAGTAGAATCTCCGTCACTAAATTCACCCTCACTCTCATCAGTCTCACTTGATCGGAATGTGCCTTCGCTAGATGCGTCCAACTCGGATTGATCCATTAACTCTCTTTCAACTTCTTCCCCATTTCCGGAAATGTCCACCAGAGAATTAACAATAATGTTCGGCGTAATTTGCAACGGTACGTGGGGTCTTGAAAACTCATCATCTTGGTACGGAGCATCTTTTTCAGGCTGGTTGATTACATTATCAGTAATTATACTGCGAGCCTTTATCTTAATAACACCCAACCAGGCTTGATGTCCTTCGGGATATGGCGAGTAATAAACCTGATCTGCCTGTTGTGAAAAAATGAATGGGTCGTACGCCTTATTATACCTTCCAGACAGCCTAACTTGAACAATACCTTATTTTTTATCGATTTTTGTCCCTACTTCAAGAGTAGGATCAAACCAATCACACTTGAAGATAACTAACTTCATCACGGGGAAACCGGTATAATCGAGTTCAAGGATGTTAGTTAGAACGCCATAGAAATCATCCTCTACATTGCCATCAGTGGCTCGCACACAAACACCATAGTTACACGACTGCATTCCTTCATTCCATGTTTTTGTGTTAAATTTATATCCATTTACAATATAAGTATTCCATGATGTAACCGATCTGTTAGGCCCCCATGCCAAATTTGTCAACAATGGATTTTGAACATTGTTTTCTGAATCTAGTACCTAAAAAATCAAATATTATATTATTCTTATACATGCTATATATTTAAGGAGATAAAATGTATTGCAACAAATGAAGATGCTTAACCTACATATTTACTGAACCACGTAGCAAAGTGAGAAGTAATTTCTCGATCAACCTGATCGTTTGAAATGTCAGGTTGGAGATCCCTTAGAAAATTGCCGTACATCCTACATATGGGAGATTAACAGCAGGACGATTAATAATTATAAATGTCAATTGAACTTATAAAAGACATTGTAGAAACTTACTCTAAATATGGCGCCACCTCTTCACAATTTTGAAGGATATACAGATGAGCAGCATTAATGTCACGCTGCTCCAAGAAATATCCTTTTGATTTGCCACTAAATCTGCCCGGATAGTTGAATATTGATATAGGAGGACTAGTTGAACTTCCTTCACCCGAATCAACGTTTCTAGGCATCCTTGTCCTTCTCGTGTTAACTTCGTCCGGATAGTATTAAGAGGCAAAAGTGGAAGTCTCATCTACTAAGTATGCTTCACAAATGGAACCCTCCACTCGTGCCTTGTTCTTGACTTTCTGTTTAAGGGAGTGCAGGAACCTATTAAAGAAGGATACATACAAATAATTACTAGTTTTAGGGAAAGCTAAACTACGATTTCGTGTTCGTGAATTTCATATGTATTAAGTAAAATAGTTGATGTTGTTTACCTCTCAAATGGATACATCCAGTGGTATTGGACTGGGCCACCAACTCTTGCTTCGTAAGGTAGATGAAGTGGCAGGTGTTCCATGGAATCAAAGAAACTCGGCGGGAATATTTGCTCCAGCTTACATAACAAAATGGGTATCTTGACTTCCATATCCTTTAATTTATTCACATTTAGTGTTGTCGATGTAAGCTCCCTGAAAAAGTGGCTAAGCTCAACAAGTGGGTTCCAAATTTGCTTCGGTAATGCGTCGAACGCAATTGGAAGCAACCGTTGCATGAACACGTGGCAATCATGACTCTTCATTCCATGTAACTTTGCTTCCTTAATGTCAACACATCTACCCAGATTGGAAGCATACCCATCTGGTAACTTTAGTTCTTTAACCCACTTACAGACGACCACTTTCTGTGTTTTGCTTAATGTATAACTTGCCTTCGGTTTGATAAGTCTGCCACGACCACCGTCCTGCAACTCAAGCTCCTTCCGATTAGAAATTTCAGTCAGATCCAATCGGGCTTTATTTGTATCCTTTGTCCTCCCCTTGATGTCCATCACAGTGTCAAACACATTCAAAAACACATTCCTCTCAGTATGCATGACATCAATGTTGTGACGGAGTAGCTGCGTCCTCCAATACGGCAACCTCCAAAATATACTTTGTTTAGTCCAATTATGGTTGATGCCATAATCAGGAACATGTTCTCCTTGGGATTCATGGACGAGCGGTAAGTACTGTACTCTGCGCCATACATTAGGACAAGTCAAACGTGGTGGAGGCGGTGTTGTCTCCGCACAACGCTTCTTGAATGCATTCTTGTTCCGCCTATAAGGATGATCTTCTGGAAGGAATTGACGATGACAATCAAAATATGAGATCTTTCGACTGTTTTTAAGCATGAATGCCTTCGATCGCTCCATACATATTGGGCATCCAAGCTTCCCCGCGGTCATCCAACCCGACATCATCCCATAGGCGGGAAAGTCGTTGATCGTCCACATCAAAGCAGCTTTCATCATGAAATTCTGCCTCAAAGATACGTCATATGTCAACACACCATCATTCCACAGCATCGTCAACTCATCTATCAGCGGCTGCAAGTACACATCAATCTTACCTTTTGGATTAGACGGACCCGGAATTATGACTGTTAGGAACATAAACTCCCGCTTCATGCATATCCCCGGGGGAAGATTGTACGGAGTCAGGATAACCGGCCAACAAGAGTATGCTTTTCCAGACTGCCCAAAAGGATTAAATCCATCAGTAGATAACCCCAATCGGACATTCCGAGGGTCCTGCGAAAATGCCATATGAACCCTATCAAAATGCTTCCAAGCTTCTCCATCAGATGGATGACACAAGACATCTTGCTCCCTCTCATGCTCATTATGCCACCTTATGTGAGCTGCAGTGGCCATCGAAGAGTACAATCTTGTAAGTCTTGACACGAGCGGAAAGTACCACATCTTTTTTAGCGACATCTTCTTCTCAATGCCCATCCTAGTGGTTGTCTTATACCGATCCGCACCACAAAATCGACAACATGTTATGCTTTCTGATGAATCATCCTTACAGTACAACATACATCCATTCGGGCAACAATCAATTTTCAAACACCCCAGCCCCAATTTTTCACAGACTTCTTAGCATGATAAAAACTAGTAGGCATCCGATTGTCTTCTGGCAACGCCTTGGACACTGACCTGGTGAGGCGATTAAAACAGCCTTCTTGCATATTGTAGTCAGATTTGATACTCAACCATTCCATGCACATCGACAACTCCGTGTACTCCCGACATCCTTCCCACAACGGAGATCGTGCAGCACTCAGCATATCATAGAATCTTTGAACTTCGGGATTCGGATTCTCCTCTATGTATTGGGAACCCATTCCACCATCTTCTCCCCCATCTTCTTCTAGTACAACACCAACCGATAGTCCAGCATGATCCATTATCATCTGCTCGTATGGATTCAATTCTTCCCTCCGGTCTCCACTTCCATAGTACGAACCTTCAAACACAATCGGGTTTAAATCAGGCAACGTCTCACCATGGTTACTCCACCAATAGTAATCAGGCATGAAGCCCTTCTCATAAAGATCGGCTACAAATCCATCCACACTTTTGAAACATTGACACTTGCATCTTTTGCAATGACACCTCAAATGATCACCGCCCAGCCATATAAATCTTTCCTGACTAACAACAAACTCTATAAACTCACCCACTCCAACTCTATACTCTTCCCTAAGACGTTTATTCCGATCCAACCTACGATACATCCATTTCCGATTCTCCGTAATATCCATTGCTGGCAATTAAATAGCCTGACCAATCCTACAATAACACTTATATATTACGGTGCATTCCAATAACTCCATCAATCTCATTCTTATGAAAAGGTATGAACATATCCCATTCGAGAAGAAACCTTTACCACACTCGACTAATAATAGTTATTCTCATATTCAAATACCTTATACTTGACAAAATTTTGGCAGCATTTCCCATCTGTCTCCAAGTACACGACTTGAGCACGGTGAGAATCACCGCGATCAAGTATGCACCAGGAGAACAAAATGAAATGCATCAGACCGAGATTTCAACAAGTATATAAGGCATTTGAACATTGAAATGACTATTGTATGAGTGTGAAAAAGGTTTTTCCCAAACTGTCCCACTTGGACAATTCAAGATTCAATACAATGAGCATGCGTACCCTGAGAAGGTACGCATGCTCATTAATATTGAATCTCAAACAGGAAACTAAGGCTTTCGTAAATTAATAATTAACTCTAGCAGAAAATAAAACCATTAACCTATAAATATAGTTGAGCTTATATATTGCAATGTAAATCAATACAAACTTAGATAAAATATTGTAGCAAACATCCTATTGAGCTCTGCTCTCCACTAACAAGTAACACATAATTGTCAAACACATGCATAACTTCTAAATTATCAGCACACAACCAGCATCCAGCCTTTCGGACTGGATCACATCCTATTGAGCTCTGCTTTCCACTAACAAACAACACATATTGGCAAACACATGCATAAACATTAAATTATCAGCACACAAATCCTATCAAGAAACAACATATAAACCCACTGATCCTATTAAAAGTTTACAGCACAAACTTATTGCACAGAGTAACTAAAATGAGCTTCTCTTGTGCTCACTTGTAAGTTGTAGCTTGTATGCTAGATGGGTAAATAATAACAGAATGTAACAAATACTGTATGACAGATAAGCCAAACAGTACACACACATATACATACAAAGTAAAACAAGAAATTGATCAAACAAGAGCATTCATATAAATAAATAAATAAAAGATCATGGCTCATGGCTTTAGCAATAATTTTGTTCGTGTGACATTGTTTGGGGAACGAGCAATCGAAATGTTCAACTTTCTGACTGAAAATAACCAACTTAAAGTGGTAGTTTTGCAACTTGCCCGAATCACTCATTATAGAGGTATTTATTATAAAAATAATTCCTTCACCATTATTAACATTTATTTCTAATGTCTACTTATTCTAATCTTTTATATTGCTTTAACAATATATCATTCCTTTAATTTATATTTTATTTGTTATAACAAATTCAACTCATCAAAAAATTTATAGGCCATAACTCACTCATTACTTCATGGAACACAATAAAAGTCCTGATGAATCCAGCTATACCAGAGGCAGCTGCAATGATGAATATGTATGCCTCAAGTTTAATTTTGTACATATCAGTTTTATTCCTTCTATACATTTCTTATTAAAAAAATATTACTTTTACTTTATATATTTGTAGCCATTCCAATCAATGTTTCGGTGCAACACAATCCACAAGTCAGCTTACATTTCGAAGTTGGAATTCATCTAAGAATATCCTTTGTGATCCTAATCTCAGAAAAACCCTAATTGAAATCAGAGAATCAAAGCAGGTTACAAATTATACCTGTTTTTTCAGTTTTGTTAAACAAATTTTCTCATCTACATCCGTTGATCACTTACTTTGATTTCAATAGCCTAGAAGGGTAACAATACTTGCAGCAATTCACGAGATTATTGAGGACTATAATTGGTTTTATCAAGGATGCAACAAGTGTTCTAAAATGGTGAAGAAAAGGACCGATGGTACTTTGTATGTTTTGTTACAATATTTTAGAGATAAGACAATTAGAACATGAAAATACTTTTAACCTCAATTTATGGCATGTATTTATAAAACAACAATTAGATTTAGCATATAAAAATGCCAAAAACCAAAGAAAAATCCAAATCTACCAACATAGTATGAAAATTGTGATCAAGATTATGTGAGACTGTGAGGTAAGCAGAGAATTACAATTTGATTTTGCCAAAGGGAAGAAGACTTACTGTGCTGCGGTGGTAACGGTGGCGCTGCTCCGGTGGTGCCGATGGTGGCACTGCTCTGGACGTGCGGAGGAAGACGGACCTAAGAGAGAGAAACGGTTAGAGACAGAGAGAGAGAGAGAGACAGAGACGGAGATGGAGAGAGAGAGAGAGAGATAGAAACAGAGAGGGAGAGGGAGAGAGCTTACCTGACGGCAGTGGCTGGAGGCTGTGGTCGGAGCTCGCGAGGAAGAGAGAATGAGTGAGAGAGAGAAGTTTCGTGAAATGGGGAAGAAAGGGGGGTTCTGGTGGATTTAGTGATTTTAGTTTTAGCGACCGAATAATTCGGTCGCTAAATCGGTCGCTAAATAGGTTGATTTGAAATTTGAATTCATAAATTTAGCGACCGATTTAAAATTCGTTCGCTAACATGCTCTATTTTAATTTTTTACGCGTTGTTTAGCGACCGATTTAATATCAGTCTCAAAGATAAATAAAATTTAACCGTTGCATTTAACTCGGTCGCCATTTCGGTCGCTAAAAAGTCATAAATTTTTTACTTTCACTTTCCTTTATTTTGCGACTGAAATAGAGACCGATAACTCTGCTACGCTCTATTTCGGTCGCTATTTCGGTCGCAATATCAACTCTAATCAGTGTTTGATTTAGATCCTACAATCGGTCGCCATTTTGGTCGCAAACAGCAACCAACAAATTCGGTCACTATTTTCGGTCGCTAAATAACCTTTTTTTTGTAGTGTTTTATTTGTATTTATTATTATTTTCAATAAACTCAAATTTTGTTAGCATGTCAAATAGTTACTTTTTTTTGTTAAATTTTATCCTCTATTATTTTGTTATTATTTTAAATAGTGATTTTTATTAATTACTTTAAATAGTGATTTTTATCAAGGATTTAATTGATATACAATGATTGACAGTGTAAAGTTTTTTTACACTATCAACCAATCAGGAATTGATATACTACTATGGTCGCGTTTGGGTAAACAACTTAATTAAGCACTTATTGCATAAGACCTTATTGTATGAGAGCTTATGCCATAAGCACTTAAATTCAGTAAGTAATGTGCGTTTGGATGTACACTTCGAAAAGCACTTATACAAAATTAAGGCGTTTGGATACATTACTATATAAGTGCTTATGGACATTTTTTTTATAAAATTACAATAAAAATATAATTTTAACAAACAATTTGATTGCTTCAACAAAAAAAACAAATAATTTGAAGTATTGTTTTTCTTTTTTAAGTTAATCTCAAAACATATTTATGATAAATTTTTTAGATGTTAATGTAAAAAATAATATGTTTCATTTTGATAGAAAATAGAATATTGTTCAAACATACCAAACAAGTTGCATTAGTACCATAAGTTTGAGGTACAACCATCAAACTAGAATATTGTTCAAAAATACCATCAAGTTGCATTAGTACCATAAGTTTGAGGTACAACCATCAAACTAGAATATTGTTAAAAAATACCAAACAAGTTTCAGGATAATTAAACTAGATAAATCCAGGCATCTGGTTTCTAATGGTGTCTCTGACTTGCTCCATTTGCCTAACACTTTGTTGATTTGGTTCCTCCCATGTGACTTCTTCTGGTGTAGTTTCATGTACATCCATATTATACTCTAATTCAACATTCTCGTCAAATAAAAGAAATTCTTCATCACCTATGTCATTCCTTCTTATGAAGTTGTGCAAAGCCATACAAGCAACAATTATGTGAGTCGCGGTTTTCATTGGGAAAGGAGGCATGTTGCCTAGTATCTTCCATCTAGCTTTGTAACAACCAAATGACCGTTCGACCATGCTTCAGAGGCTAGAATGTAAATAATTGAACACTTCATTTCTTCCTCTAGCTCTCGGTCATATTCTAAAATGAGGGAGATGATACCTAGTGGTTTTGTACGGTCCCAAGTAGCCCATAAAGTTAGGATAACCAGCATCAACAAGATAATATTTACCTGAAAATAAAGTATACAATAATTTAATATGTATTCATAATGGTGAAAAAATTTAAAAAAATATATATATACAATTCAAGAACATGTAGGAGGATGCAGAAAATGCAACTCAGGCTTGCGTAAAGCTTCCATAAAGATTCTAGTATCATGTGCTGAACCTTCCCATCCTGGTAGCACAAAAGTGAAGCACATATTGAAATCGCAAGCAACCATTACATTAGTTGCTGTATACCCTTTTCTGCAAGTGTACGGAATTTGATTTTCAGCAGGGACCATAAGCTTCACATGAGTGCCATCTATAGCACCAATGCAATTCTTAAAGTAAGGGTTATATCGGTCGTCGTTGCTAATATGATGAGGAATGTCTCTAAAGGTTGGGTCAACGGGCTTTACAATATTCCTGGAAAGTGCAAGTACCGCCTTAAGAACACGATGGAATTGTCTGGCAATAGTCTCTCCAGAATGTTGAAATCTCTCTTCCGCATTACGAATTGAACTTGGTTGTCCTAACACATATAAGAAAAGACCAACTTGTTCATGAATACCCATGCCCCTTGTTGGTTTTAGACCATAATTCTGCAAAACATTACGTAAGTGCAAAAACACATTTTTTTTCATCCTGAATTGTTGATAACAACGAACCCCATGTCCATTGATAATCTCTTGAACCCATTCATGACCTGTTGATAAGCCTCTGGCTCATCTAGTTTTATGACTAGTATGACCGTGGTTTTGTGTCAATTTTATCTCGTTTTCGCCCAAATTAGACTTGATTGTCCTCAAGCAAGGTTTTGAGTCCCTTAAGTAGTTTTAGGGTAATTTAGCCAGTTTTGAGTCAAATAAAGCACTTATGGCTATTTCATGTTCTCAGGTTAACTTAGAGTCCAGGGAATGAAGGAAACAGTGGAAATTGCAATCCTGGAGGTACTCGCCCCGCGAAAGGTTACTCGCCCCGCGAGACTGAAGACCAGCATGTGCCAGAAATGTCATCTTCTCTGCCTCGCCCCGCGAACCATGTCTCGCCTCGCGAGACTGGAAGTCAGAAAGAATCACGGTCAGCCCGTGATACCCATCACGGGCGTGAAGAGAAGACCCTGGAGGACAAAGACCATCACGGCCTGGCCGTGATGAAGGTCACGGTCATGACAGATAAGCACCCAAAGTCAGAAGCAATCACGGCCTGGCCGTGATAGGTATCACGGCTGTGACAAACCAGATTTTGAAGTCTCGCCTCGCGAGAGCCCAAATTTGAACTGGCGCCATTTTAATATTCGCCTCGCGAGAGGCTACTCGCCTCGCGAGAGTGCGCAGTTTCTGAAAGTTATAAATAGCTGTTTAGGGCAGAACAGAAGGATCTATTGCTAATCCTTGTTTTCGAATTTCTATGATTGTATTGCGTTTTTTATGGAGAACTAATCTCCCTAGGTTAATCTGCTGTAATCGACTTTCGTCGACACTTGAGGTCTTGTAATTCCCGATTGAATTTTCTTCTCTCTTTCAATGCTATTCGTTATTCTGTTTGCTTAATTCAGTTTGTATCGAATTAGTGTTGATTTATTTTCGATGATTTTGTGTTCCTAAACTTAATCGCGTTTGCTTAATTCGCGTGCATTCAATTCGTGTTTGCTTAATTCACGAAGGGCTTCATCCGTTTGCTTAATTCGGAATTAGGAACATATGTCCCGTAGCGTCGATTTCAATTGTTAATCAATGCTACAATCGGAAAGGGATTAGGATCCGCTTAGGGCATGGAATTACATGAACCGATGATAGTGGGAAACCGAACAGCAGATTGATCGTCTTAGTCTTATTTGATAATCACTTAAATTGCTCTGTTTTTATGCTCTGTTTTCATTCTGTTTTCTAATCAATTTCAAACCAAACCCCCCCCCCCCCCCCAAGAAAACTGATTTTCTGTGATAATAACATTACAAGAGTCCTTGTGATACGATACCTGAGTTGTCGCATTCTAAACTATATTTTTACAAACCGCTCTTCTTTTGACGCGTGCGCGATAGCGCGTCAAATTGGCGCCGTTGCCGGGGACTCTTGTTTGTTGTTTTCGCATTTTTTTTCGTTTTTGTTTTGAATTAGACTGGCTACTAGGTCTACTTGTTCTGACTTGTGTGATTTTGATCCTGAAATTGAAAGAACACTGCACACACGCCGTAGAGCAATTCGGGCTAGCACTAGTCGTAATTCTAATTCTGAACCTGTTTTTGATAACATGGGTGACCAAAGGACATTGAGGCAGCTTGTTGCCCCTGATGTTAATTATAATGGGTTGTGTATTGAGTATGCTGGTGTGGTTGCTCCTTTTGAACTTAAATCTGGTTTAATACACTTGTTGCCAAGATTTAGTGATCTTGCAGGTGAGGATCCACATAAGCATTTGAAGGAATTCCAGGTTGTCTGCTCTACACCCTTGAGACTGGAAGGCATCACTGAAGACCATATCAAATTACGAGCCTTCCCATTCTCACTTGAAGGCGCTGCAAAGGATTGGTTGTACTATTTGGAGCCAAATTCTGTTACAACTTGGAATGATCTGAAGAAGGTTTTCCTAGAAAGATACTTCCCTGCCTCCAGAGCTGCATCCATCAGAAAGGAGATATGTGGCATCAGACAAAGCAATGAGTCATTGGCTGAGTACTGGGAGAGATTCAAGAAGTTGGTATCTAGCTGCCCTCAACACCAGATTTCTGAGCAGCTCCTTATTCAGTATTTTTATGAGGGATTACTCCCAATGGACAGAAATATTTTGGATGCCGCTAGTGGGGGAGCACTCGTTGATAAAACTCCAGCTGCTGCCAAGTAATTGATTGAAAATATGTCATTAAACTCCCAGCAGTTCACAACCAGGAGCAACTCTGTCGAGACAAGGGGTGTAAATGAGATCCAAGGTTCTTCTTCCAACAAGGCCCTTGAAACCAGAATTGACGAGCTCACTTCTTTGGTGAAGCAACTGGCAATGGATAAGGTTCAGCCGGCAAGGTTGTGTGGCATGTGTAGTTCTCCTGAACACCTGGCCGATGCATGCCCTATTCTGAAGGATGGGTCAACCGCTGATTTGCCTCAAGCTTATGCAGCCAATCTCTACAATCAAGGCAACAATCAGAATCGGTACAACATTCCTGACCTCTCCACAAATAAGTACCACCCCAACTGGAGGAATCATCCAAACCTTCGGTATGGGAATTCATCACAACAGCAGTTGATGGCACCACCACAGAATCCTCCTCAAGCGACCACCTCTGCACCTTCTGGACCTTCACTAGAGGACCTGTTCAAGCAGATGACTACACAAATGACTACACAAAGGACTGCACAAATGAATGCACAAAATCTCCAGTTTCAGCAGCAATTTGGACAGATCCAGGCCTCGCAGGCACAATTTCAGCAGCGAACGGATGCTAGCATTCACAATTTGCAGACACAGATTGGACAACTCTCCACTTAGATGAATGCCATGCAGCAAGCTCAGGGATGGAACCAACTACCTGCACAGACAGTGGTGAATCCCAATGCCCCCAATCCTAATGTGAGTGCCATTTCTTTGAGATCCGGGAAAGTTGTGGAGGCAGCCCCTGAAAAAAATGAAGAAACTGTTGAGGTAACTCCTGAACCATCTGTTGTTGTTGAAGCTGAGAGAGTATATGTGCCACCGATCCCCTTCCCGCAAAGAGTGCAGAAAAATAAGAAGATTGATGGGGAAGACAAGGAGAGGGAGATTCTAGATGTGTTCAGAAAGGTGGCGGTAAACATTCCGCTCTTGGATGTGATTAAGCAGGTTCCGAGGTATGCAAAGTTTCTAAAGGATTTGTGCACCCACAAGAGAAGGTTGAAGGGTAATGAGAGAGTCAATTTGGGGCAAAATGTTTCAGCCCTCATTCAGCCTAGACTTGCTCCCGAGAAGGTTACAGTTTCAGCCCTCACTCAGGCACTGCCACAGAAGTGCAAGGATCCGGGCACTTTCGCTATTCCATGCACCATTGGGGACAGCAAATTCGACAACTGCATGTTGGATTTGGGAGCCTCCATAAATGTCATGCCCACCTCTGTTTTAAACAACCTTGATCTGGGTCCTTTGCAACACACAGGTCTTACCATTCAGTTAGCCAACAGGACCAATGCTCGCCCCATGGGAGTGGTAGAAGATGTGCTGGTACAAGTTGATGATTTGATTTTCCCTACTGACTTTTACATCCTGGACATGGCAGGGGAAACAAATTCAAGCAGATCACCAATCATCCTGGGCAGACCGTTCATGAAGACGGCAAAGACTAAGATTGATGTTGATGATGGAACCATGTCCATGGAGTTCGGTGACATTATTGCAAGGTTCAACATCTTCGATGCTATGAAGCATCCATTGGAAGAGCACTCTGTTTTCCAAATAGAGTTGCTCTCTGAAATTGTTGATGACACCTATGATGACTTGGTTGCTGATTTTCCATCCATTTCTGATTTTAATTATGTTTATTCATGTACTGACTGTACTAACACTAACCCTTGTGTTGTTTGTGCTGAGATTGATTCTACTTTGCAGGGTGATTATGCAAGTGAAGCTGTCTGTTCGGCTGAAGTTCTTGACAGCCCGGCTGCCCCAAATATACCATCTGTTGAGCAGCCACCCTCCTTAGAGCTCAAGCCACTTCCTGGAAATCTGAAGTATGCTTATTTGGAGAGGAATGAAAAACTTCCAGTTATCATTTCCTCTAACCTTGACTCTGACCAGGAAGCTAAACTCTTGGAGGTTTTGAAGAGGCACAAGAAGGCGATTGGTTGGACCTTGGCTGACATCCCAAGAATTAGCCCCTCTAGATGTATGCATAGGATTCTATTGGAGGATGGGGCTAAACCAATTAGGCAGCTGCAAAGGCGGCTAAATCCATTGATTCTGGATGTTGTAAAGAAGGAGGTAACAAAACTCCTACATGTGGGTATCATATACCCCATCTCTGATAGTACTTGGGTGAGCCCAGTGCAAGTTGTGCCCAAGAAATCCGGCCTCACAGTGGTAAGAAATGAGAACAATGATTTTGTCCCCACTAGAGTCCAGAATAGCTGGAGAGTCTGTATTGATTATAGGAGGTTGAACCAGGCCACTCGAAAGGATCACTTTCCTTTGCCGTTCATCGATCAGATGCTCGAACGGCTGGCTGGTAAATCCCACTATTGTTTTCTTGATGGATTTTTGGGATACTTCCAGATGAACATTGCACCGAGAGGAAACGGAAAGACCACCTTCACGTGCCCTTCTAGACGCGTTTGCTTCTGAGGAGGATGCCATTTGGCCTTTGCAATGCTCCCGGCACTTTCCAGAGATGCATGATTACCATTTTTACTGAATTTATTGAAAATTGCATAGAAGTGTTCATGGATGATTTCACTGTATATGGCTCCTCATTTGATGCATGCTTGCATAGTCTGAATTTGGTTTTAGAAAGATGCATTGAAAGTGACCTTGTTTTGAACTATGAAAAGTGTCATTTTATGGTTGAACAGGGGATTGTTTTGGGGCATGTTATTTCTAAAGAGGGTTGATCAGCCTCTGGCTCATCTAGTTTTATAGCTAGTATGACCAGGGTTTTGTGCAAATTATATCGTATTTTCACCCAAATTAGATTAGATTGTCCTCAAGCAAGGTTTTGAGTCTCTAGAGTAGTTTTAAGTTAATTTAGCAAGTTTTAAGTCAAAATAATACACTTATGCTTATTTCCTTGTTTTCAGGTTAAGTAGAAGTTGAGAAAATAAAGAACAGGATTCGCCCCTTGAAAAGCCATGCTCGCCACGCGACCACTGAAGCCCGATTGTTCCAAGAAATTGCTAAGTCTCTGGGTCGCCTCGCGAAGAAGGTCTCGCCCCGCGAGTCTTCCAAACCTGAAAAAGTCAGAGACGATCACGGCTTGCCCGTGTTGAAGGTCATGGCCGTGGCAGTTTTGAAGCTGAAGAGTCTCGCCTCGCGAGTATTCCTTCGCCGCGCGAATCAAGAAGTCGAGAGCATCACGGTTAGGCCCACGATGGCCGAACAGGCGTAAGGAGGAAACTCTTCATATCCTCGCCTCGCGAGAGTCACTTCGCCTCGCGAGAATGCCAAAGGTTGCTGACTGTTCATGAAATTCGCCTCGCGAATGTTTACTCGCCTCGCGAGCCATCTGAATTCTGAATTTGTATAAAAGGCTGTTCTCGAATATTTTGTAAAGACTCTTGCTTCTCCATTTTCTGTTTTACACTTTTCTCTCGTGATTTCGTTTGTGTTATGGAGAACTAAATTCTTAGGATTGATCTATTGTAATTGATTTCCACATACTTGAGGTTCTTATACTTTCCTCGTTTTGTATGCTTTTCCCTCTTCAATGCCATGCCTTGTATTTCCGTTTGTTTAATTCAGGAGAATCATGCATTGAATTGATTTATTTCCGGTGATATCATGTTCCTATAATCAATCGCGTTTGATTAATTCGCGTGTGAACGTTCATGTTCGTTTAGTTCAAGAAGGCTTAACCCCGTTTGTTTAATTCGGGAAAAGGGACATGTATCAGAAAGATAGTTTCGTTTGTAAATTGTTGCTACAACCGGGAGGGGATAAGAATTTGCTTAGGGCCTGGAAATTGTATGAACCTATGATAGTGGGGAATCAAGAGCAATAGATTAATCTGTTTTTGACTATTGATAATCCCTTTTCAACTGCCTTGTTTTTGATTGCTCTGTTTTGTTGTTTCTTATTTTGCACTCCAATCCAAACCCCCCCCCAAAACTGATTTTTTTTGTGAAAAGTAATATTCTCAGAGTCCTTGAGAGACGATATCCGAGTTGTCGCACTATACTACACTTTTAAACCCACTCGTCCTTTGTGGCGCGTGCGCGACATCGCGACCAAAAATTGGCGCCGTTGCCTGGGACTCTGAGTTGTTATTTTTCTTAGCTTGTTTTTATTTTATTTCTTTTCTTTCTTTTATTTTTCTGTTCTGTTTTGAATTGGTCCCGCTACTAGGTCTCATTGCCCTGAATCGTGTGATTTTGACCCGGAAATTGAAAGAACATTGCACACACTCCGTAGGGAATTTCGGGCTAGCACTAGTAGTAATTCCAATTTTAAAACTGCTTTTGAAAACATGGGAGACCAGAGGACATTAAGGCAGCTTGCTGCCCCTGATGTCAACTATAATGGATTATGTATTTCTTATCCTGGTGCTGACACCCCTTTTGAATTAAAATCTGGTTTTATTCACCTGTTGCCCAAGTTTAATGGTCTTGCAGGTGAGGACCCGCACAAGCACTTGAAAGAATTCCAAGTTGTATGCTCCACAACCTCGAGAGCGAGAGGAGTCATCAAGACAGATCAAGTCAAGGCTTTTCCATTTTCACTCCAAGGAGCTGCAAAGGATTGGCTATTGTACCTTGAGCCTAACTCCATCACAACTTGGAATGATCTGAAGAGAGTGTTTCTAGAAAGGTATTTTCCTGCTTCAAGAGCTGCTTCAATAAGGAAAGAGATATGTGGCATAAGGCAAGGGAACGAGTCACTAGTGAATATCGGGAAAGGTTCAAACATTTGGTCTCTAGTTGCCCCGGCATCAAATTTCTGAACAACTCCTGGTCCAATACTTTTATGAAGGATTGTTGCCTATGGACAGGAATCTGTTGGATCTTTGCTAGTGGGGAGCATTAGTTGATAAGACCCCAAAGAGCTGCTAAGCAACTTATTGAGAATATGTCGTTGAATTCCCAGCAGTTCTCTACAAGAAGAAATTCAGTTGAGCCAAGAGGCGTGCATGAGATTCATAGTTCATCTTCCAACCAGCCGCCCTTGAGAATAGATTGGATGAGTGACCTCCTTTGTGAGACAATTGGCAATAGACAAGGTTCAACCGGCAAAGTTATGTAGCATGTGCAATGCACCCGAGCATCCATTTGATCCATGCCCAATCCAGAGAGAAGAATTTGTCGGTGAAGTACCTCGGGCTTATGCAGGTGAACCCCTATAATCAAGGAGGCGGTCGAGAATCGGACAAAGATTCCGCACCTCTCTACTAATAGGTATCATCCTAGCTGGAGAAATCACCCTAATCTGCGGTATGGGAATTCTTCCCAACAACAGCCGATGGCACCTCAGAACCATCCTCCAGTGACCACTTCTGCACCTTCTGCACCTTCTGGACCATCATTAGAAGACTTGGTAAAGCAAATGGCTGCATCTAGTGTACAGTTTCAGCAGAGGACGGATGCGAGTATTCAGGCATTGCATACACAGATTGGACAGTTGGCTACATCCATGAATAGTATACAACAAGGTCAAGGAACAAACCAGCTGCCTGCACAACCAGTGATAAATCCTAATGCCTCCAACCCCAATGTGAGTTCTATATCTCTGAGGTCTGGAAAGGTTGTTGAGGCCACTTCTGGAAAGAATGAAGAAACTATGAAGGCTACTCCTGAGCCTACTGTTGAAGTTACTCCTGAGCCTGTGGTTGAAGTTGAAACTGAGAGAGTGTATAGACCACCCATTCCATTCCCACACAGAATCCAGAAAAATTTGAAGAGTGGTGGTGAAGATAAAGAGAAGGCAATTCTTGATGTGTTAAGAAAGGTGGGTGTTAATATCCCTCTGTTGGATGTGATCAAGCAAGTGCCCAGATATGCCAAATTTCTCAAGGACCTATGCACCAACAAGAGGACGATGAAGACTAATGAGAGGGTTGACTTGGGAAGAAATGTCTCGGCCGCTTATCCGGTCCGGAGCGAGAAAGAGTTGTTGCTTTCACACCTGTGCATCGCCACCGAAGTGCAAGGATCCGAGCACCTTCACTATCCCATGCACTATTGGGGACAAGAAGTTTGAAAACTGCATGTTGGACTTGGGAGCATCTATCAATGTCATGCCTACCTCCATCTTTAACAAACTGGATCTTGGTCCTTTGAAGTACACAGTATCACCATTCGATTGGCCAACAGGACTGTGCCCGCCCCATGGGAATGGTGGAAGATGTACTAGTGCAAGTTGATGATCCGATCTTCCCGGACTGATTTCTACATCTTGGACATGGCAGGTGAGACACATTCCATGAATCACCAATCATCCTGGCTAGGCCATTCATGAAGACAGCCAAGACTAACATTGATGTGGGTGATGGGACCATGTCTATGAAGTTTGGGGATATAGTTGCAAAGTTCAACATATTTGATGCCATGAAACATCCAGCGGAAGAGCACTCGTATTCCACATTGAGCTGGTATCCGAGACTATTGAGGATAACCATGAGAACTTGTTTTCTAATTTTCCACTTAATTCTCCCTGTGATGATATTCTTTCTTTTCTTGATTGTACTAACGCTAACCATTTTGTGGTTTGTCTTTGAGATTGCTGCATGTTTAGCAGGTGATAAGATTGTCGGTGCAGTGGATGAGAACCATGAAGAGGATGAAGCAGCACCTGGAGGCCCTATCTACCTCTTTGGACTTAGACTGCAAGGAATGGAATCCGGTGATGACTCCCGCTTACACTACACTTGATCGGGGAGTACTCTTTTCCTTTCCCTCACTATGATCTTATAATTCGTTGTTCATTGGGGACAATGCATGTTTTAAGTGTGGGGGAGGGAATTAGTTGTAGTTTTTCTCTTCTTTGAATAAAGTTTTCTTTTCTTTGAATAAAGCTCCTGAATAATTTGAGAAGCTCAGGAGCATTTGTGTGTTGAGTCTTTTGATTGGCAAGTTTGTTAGATTTTGATTGATGTTGCACAGATTGCTTGCATGATTGATATGTGATGATCCCCCCTAGGCTGAAAAATTTGAAAAATTTTGTGATTCCCATGTGAAATTGAAAACTGAACTTTGGGATTTTGTTATGATGGCACGATGAATAATAAGTTTGGGGTGATAGGGAGCACACACTAGGGATAGTATCTCTTTCAAACAATTTGCATGAATGTCCAGGTGAGGTTTTGAGCCTCCAACATGTTTTTAAACTGTGTGAAAATCACTTTCAAGTTGCACTTCCCTGGATTTGATTGAATCTTTTTTTGGTTTGCATGATTATATGTGTGTAGCAAATGATTTAGGCAGTTTCTTTGTAAATAGCTACTTGGCCTGAATAAACTAATTCCTATTGCATGTTCCCTAGTTAGCCCTTTTGAGCCTATTAGCCTATTAGTTCTTGATAACCTAATGTTATAAGCCCAAAAATCTGGAAAACCATGTTAACCCGATCTTAGGATTAGGAGAGCATGTAATCTTAGAATGGGTGCAAGAAACTAAAGTTTGGGGTGGCTACAAGGTGTAATATGTTGTTGAAAAAAAGAAAAAAAAAGAAAAAAAAAAAGAGTTGGAGCCAAAAGCTTGTGAAAGAAAAAGTGTACAAATGTTAAAAAAATAAAAAAAAATAAAAATACAAAAATGCCAAAAAGAAATAAAGAGAACTGTAGCCACCCAGAAGTGTAAAGAAAAAAATAAAGAAAGGAGCTTGAGTGAATTTCAAGGTGTAAATATAGTTCATGCTCTCTTAGTTCCTAGGGTCTTCAGCTTAGTTCCTTTTGTATATCCTACCCTTAGCCAGGCCCCCTTACAACCTATAAAAGACCTTTTGATGTTGCTTGCATGTTTTCTGTGGGAACCATTTTGAGATGAAAATCAGATTTTTGGGAAGTGTACTTGAAAAGTGAAACTGAGTGCAAGTTGTTAGCCTGACATAAACTGAGTGACTGAGTGAACAAATAATGCCCTTGTGAGGAAGGCAGTTGTTTGGATTTGGTGATCTCCCTCTTGTGTGTGACTTAGATCCCCTGCTTAGATTTCTGATTGTTTTCATGATGAAACTCTCAATTGTTTGGAATAAATGAATGTGGGGATTGCTCTGTTTGAAAAGGGGAAAAGCAATGAAGAAAACTGTTTTGATGTATTGCTTGAATGTGTTCAATGTTGATTGAATCTTTTGAGCTTGCCAGGTCTTGAGTCTTTTTGTTTTTTTGAGTCTTAGTTTGCTTGGGGACAAGCAAAGTTTAAGTTTGGGGTATTTTGATAAGCCTCTGGCTCATCTAGTTTTATAGCTAGTATGACCAGGGTTTTGTGCAAATTATATCGTATTTTCACCCAAATTAGATTAGATTGTCCTCAAGCAAGGTTTTGAGTCTCTAGAGTAGTTTTAAGTTAATTTAGCAAGTTTTAAGTCAAAATAATACACTTATGCTTATTTCCTTGTTTTCAGGTTAAGTAGAAGTTGAGAAAATAAAGAACAGGGGATTCGCCCCGCGAAAGCCATGCTCGCCACGCGACCTCGAAGCCTCGACTGTTCCAAGAAATTGCTAAGTCTGCGGGTCGCCTCGCGCAAGAAGGTCTCGCCCGCGAGTCTTCCAAACCTGAAAAAGTCAGAGACGATCACGGCTTGCCCGTGTTGAAGGTCATGGCCGTGGCAGTTTTGAAGCTGAAGAGTCTCGCCTCGCGAGTATTCCTTCGCCGCGCGAATCAAGAAGTCAGTGAGCATCACGGTTAGGCCCTGATGGCCAGAACGGGCGTAATGAGGAAACTCTTCATATCCTCGCCTCGCGAGAGTCACTTCGCCTCGCGAGAATGCCAAAGGTTGCTGACTGTTCATGAAATTCGCCTCGCGAATGTTTACTCGCCTCGCGAGCCATCTGAATTCTGAATTTGTATAAAAGGCTGTTCTGAATATTTTGTAAAGACTCTTGCTTCTCCATTTTCTGTTTTACACTTTTCTCTGTGATTTCGTTTGTGTTATGGAGAACTAAATTCTTAGGATTGATCTATTGTAATTGATTTCCACATACTTGAGGTTCTTATACATTCATGTTTTGTATGATTTTCCCTCTTCAATGCCATGCGTTGTATTTCGGTTTGTTTAATTCAGGAGTATAATGCATTGTATTGATTTATTTCCGGTGATATCATGTTCCTATAATCAATCGCGTTTGTTTAATTCGCGTGTGTACGTTCATGTTCGTTTAGTTCATGAGGGCTTAACCCCGTTTGTTTAATTCGGGAATAGGGACATGTATCTGTAGCAGTAGTTTCGTTTGTAAATTGTTGCTACAACCGGGAGGGGATAAGAATTTGCTTAGGGCCTGGAAATTGTATGAACCTATGATAGTGGGGAATCAAGAGCAATAGATTAATCTGTTTTTGACTATTGATAATCCCTTTTCAACTGCCTTGTTTTTGATTGCTCTGTTTTGTTGTTTCTTATTTTGCACTCCAATCCAAACCCCCCCCAAAACTGATTTTTTTTTTGTGAAAAGTAATATTCTCAGAGTCCTTGAGAGACGATATCCGAGTTGTCGCACTATACTACACTTTTAAACCCACTCGTCCTTTTTGGCGCGTGCGCGACAGCGCGACCAAGGGTATTTCAGTAGATCCTGCTAAAATTGATGTGATTTCAACATTGCCTTACCCATCTTGCGTTCGCGAGATCCGTTCTTTTCTTGGTGATGCAGGTTTCTATAGGCACTTCATAAAGGACTTCATCAAGATAGCTCTTCCTCTGTCAAACTTGCTGAAGAATGATGCCATATTCAGCTTTTATGATAACTGCAAGAAGGCGTTCGACTTCTTGAAAAAGGCATTGACCTCTACCCCCATCATCCAGCCCCCTGACTGGACCCTCCCTTTTGAGCTCATGTGTGATGCTTCTAACTATGCTGTGGGGGCGGTCCTGACACAAAGGGTGGGCAAGGCTGCACATGTCATTTATTATGCTTCTAGGACTTTAGATGTTGCACAATCTAATTACACCACCACTGAAAAGGAACTTCTAGCTGTTGTTTTTGCTCTTGATAAGTTTAGATCATATTTGCTAGGTTCCAAGGTTATTGTTTTCACTTACCATGCAGCTCTGAAATACTTGTTGAAGAAGCCGGAAGCAAAGCCGAGGTTGATTCGGTGGATGTTGTTGCTCCAAGAGTTTAATGTGGAGATAAAAGACAAGAGTGGAGCGGAAAATTTAGTGGCTGATCACTTGAGTAGGATAGAGAGGGATAAGGATCCTTCCCCCATTCAGGATGACTTTCCTGATGAGCAACTTTTACAGTTGCATGGCGTTACTCCTTGGTTTGCCGACATTGTTAATTACCTAGTTGCTAGTGTCTTTCCGACAGGAGCAACTAGGTCACAAATCCACAAACTAAAGAGTGACGCCAAGTACTATGTTTGGGATGATCCATTTCTTTGGAAGTTTTGTAGTGATCGGGTGATTAGGAGATGTGTCCCCGACTATGAGATTGAGTCTATTTTGCACTTTTCTCATGCCTCTCAAGTAGGGGGACACTTTGGGCCACAGAGGACTGCAAGAAAAGTCCTAGATTCTGGTTTTTACTGGCCCACCATCTTTAGAGATGCTTATGAGGTATACCGGACTTGTAAAGAGTGTCAGACAGCAGGTACAGCCATCACTCGCAAGAGTGAAATGCCTCAGCAACCCATGCTCTTCTGTGAGGTGTTTGATGTGTGGGGAATTGACTTTATGGGTCATTTCCCTGCATCTTTTGGCTTTCTATACATTCTTTTGGCTGTTGACTATGTTTCAAAGTGGGTGGAAGCTATCCCCACCAGGACTAACGATTCTAAAGTTGTTGTAAATTTTGTTAGGTCCAATATTTTTTGCAGGTTCGGCATACCTCGTGCCATCATCAGTGACCAGGGCACTCACTTCTGCAACCGCACCATGGAAGCTCTACTCCGGAAGTATGGAGTTGTGCACAGAGTCTCCACTGCTTACCATCCCCAGACCAATGGCCAGGCTAAGATCTCCAACAGAGAGATCAAACAGATCCTAGAGAAAGTTGTGCAGCCGAATAGGAAGGACTGGAGCCGCCGTATAGAAGACGCACTTTGGGCTCAGAGGACCGCTTTCAAGACGCCAATAGGGATGTCCCCCTTTAGGCTTGTATTCGGTAAGGCTTGTCATCTCCCTGTGGAAGTTGAGCACCGTGCTTATTGGGCAGTCAAGTGTTGTAATCTGGAAATGCAAAAAGCTGGTATTGAAAGGAAACGCCAATTGCAGCAGCTTGAAGAGCTTAGGCTAGAAGCCTATGAAAGCTCTCGGATTTATAAGGAGAAAACCAAGCATTTTCATGATAGGATGATTGATAGGAAGGAATTCTCTGTGGGTCAGCGGGTCTTACTGTTTAACTCCCGCCTGAAATTGATGGCTGGGAAACTTCGGTCCAAGTGGATTGGACCATTTGTTGTTACTAATGTTTTTCCTCATGGTGCAGTAGAGATTAAAAGTGCAGGTAGCAACAAGGCATTCAAGGTTAACGGGCAGCGGCTGAAGCTATTCCATGAGAGCTCGGGACCTGAGGATGCTACTGTTGAGGAGCTCTCCTTGGGAGAGCCCACCTACACTGCAACTTGATCAGGGAGCACCCTTTCCTTTCCCTCACTCTGTTTTGATATTTATGTTGTTTCATTGAGGACAATGTATGTTTTAAGTGTGGGGGAGGGAACCATTTGTTGTGTTTTGTTTTGTGTTTTTGTTGTGTTTTCTTTTCGCTCTTGAATAATTTGAGAAGCTCAAGAGCATGTGTGTGAGTCTTGTGTCGGCAAGCTTGGTGGGTTTTGTTGATTTAGCACAGATTGATTGCATGATTTATGTTGATGATTCCCTCTAGGTTTTGAAATTGAAAATTGATCCCCATGTGAAAAATTGAAAATTGAACTTTGAGAAATTTCATTGTGATTGCATGATTTATGATAAGTTTTGGGTGAAGGGATGCACACACTAGGGATAGAATCTCGGACAAACAATTTGCGAAATTGTCCAGGTGAGGATTTGGGACTCCAGCATGTTTTTAATTGTGAGAATCACTTTTGAGTTTCACTTTCCCGAATTTGCTTGAATCTCTTCATAGTTTGCATGTTTATGTGTTGCATCAGATGATTTAGGCAATTTTCTTTGTAAATAACCACTTGGCCTAAATTGAACCAGTCCCTAATGCATGTTCCCTAGTTAGCCCCATTGAGCCTGATTAGCCTATTGTTTCATGATGACCTTATGTTATGAGCCAAAAATCTGAAAAACCATGTTAACCCAATCTTAGGATTAGGAGAGCATGGAAGCTTAGCAAGAGAATGGTTGCAAGAAACTAAGTTTGGGGTGGGTACAAGGTGTCATATGTCATTTTGGATTGAGAAAAAAAAATAAAGGTTGGAGCCAAAGGCTTGAAGAAAAAAAAACACAAAAAGTGAAAAAAATGTCAAAATGGCTATTTGAAGGAAAGGGCTGTAGTCACCCAAAAGCATAAAGAAAAATGGAAAAAGGAATTTGAGTGGAAGTTCAATGTATAGAAATGTTCATGCTCTCTTAGTTCCTAGGGACTTAAGCCTAGTACCTTTGAATATCCTACCCTTAGCCAGGCCCCATTACAACCTTTAAAAGACCTTTTGATGTTGCATGCATGTTTTCGTGGGAACCATTTTGAGATGAAAATCAAATTCATGGGAAGTGCTCTTAAAAGCGAAATTGAGTGAAACGTTGATAGCCTAGACAAACTGAGCGAATGAGCGAAACACTAAATGCCCTTGTGAGGAAGGCGATTGTTTGAATTTGGTGATCTCCCTTTTGTGTGTAACTTGGATCCCCTGCTTAGATTAATGATTGTTTGAATGATGAAATTCTCAAATGTTCAGAATAAATGATTGTGGGGATTACATTGTTGAATAAGGGGGGAATATTGAAGGAAAATTGTTTTGATGAATTGCTTGAAAATTTGTGTGAAATTGATTGAATCCTTTGAGCTTGCCAAGTCTTGAGTCGTTTTGAGTTTTAGTTTGCTTGGGGACAAGCAAAGTTCAAGTTTGGGGTATTTTTATAAGCCTCTGGCTCATCTAGTTTTATGACTAGTATGACCGTGGTTTTGTGCCAATTTTATCTCGTTTTCGCCCAAATTAGACTTGATTGTCCTCAAGCAAGGTTTTGAGTCCCTTAAGTAGTTTTAGGGTAATTTAGCCAGTTTTGAATCAAATAAAGCACTTATGGCTATTTCATGTTCTCAAGTTAACTTAGAGTCCAAGGAATGAAGGAAACAGTGGAAATTGCAATCCTGGAGGTACTCGCCCCGCGAGACTGAAGACCAGCATGTGCCAGAAATGTCATCTTCTCTGCCTCGCCCCGCGAACCATGTCTCGCCTCGCGAGACTGGAAGTCAAAGAATCACGGTCAGCCCGTGATACCCATCACGGGCGTCAAGAGAAGACCCTGGAGGACAGAGACCATCATGGCCTAGCCGTGATGAAGGTCACGGTCATGACAGATAAGCACCCAAAGTCAGAAGTAATCACGGCCTGGCCGTGATAGGTATCACGGCTATGACAAACTAGATTTTGAAGTCTCGCCTCGCGAGGAATCATCTCGCCTCGCGAGAGCCCAAATTTGAACTGGCGCCATTTTAATATTCGCCTCGCGAGAGGCTACTCGCCTCGCGAGAGTGCGCAGTTTCTGAAAGTTATAAATAGCTGTTTAGGGCAGAGCAGAAGGATCTTTTGCTAATCCTTGTTTTCGAATTTCTCTGATTGTATTGCATTTTTTATGGAGAACTAATCTCCCTAGGTTAATCTGCTGTAATCGACTTTCGTCAACACTTGAGGTCTTGTAATTCCCGATTGAATTTTGTTCTCTCTTTCAATGCTATTCGTTATTCTCTGTTTGCTTAATTCAGTTTGTATCGAATTAGTGTTGATTTATTTTCGATGATTTTGTGTTCCCAAACTTAATCGCGTTTGCTTAATTCGCGTGCGTTCAATTCGTGTTTGCTTAATTCACGAAGGGCTTCATCCATTTGCTTAATTCGGAATTAGGAACATATGTCCCGTAGCGTCGATTTCGCTTGTTAATCGATGCTACAATCGGAAAGGGATTAGGATCCGCTTAGGGCATGGAATTACATGAACCGATGATAGTGGGAAACCGAACAACAGATTGACCGTCTTAGTCTTATTTGATAATCACTTAAATTGCTCTGTTTTCATTCTGTTTTCTAATCAATTTCAAACCAACCCCCCCCCCAAAGAAAACTGATTTTCTGTGATAATAACATTACAAGAGTCCTTGTGATACGATACCTGAGTTGTCGCATTCTAAACTACATTTTTACAAACCGCTCTTCTTTTGACGCGTGCGCGATAGCGCGTCACCTGTCAATGCAGAAGTCCTACATGGCCTCTTTTCCACGTGATTCAAGAACCACTGTGTAGCATGAATTACCATCGACAACAATACCTTTCTTTTCTTCCTGATTCGTGATAAATGACTATAATCACATGAATCATCACTATCTAACCCAGAATCAGTATCATTTGTACTAGTAGTAGACATCCTGTGCAATTTCCAAATATAAAGATAACATCATAATCATAAAAAGAAATGCATATAAACGATTAACAACATTTAATAACTTGATAAGTCAATTTTACATGCATAAGTTCACCTAACAACACATAACAAATCCAAATCAAATAAAAATAAAACAAGTCTAGGCTTCAAATAAAGAAATTAAACAAACTGGGAAACAACTACAAAGTCAAAGCTAGTACATAATTGATAATTCAAAGACGAGCGACATCAGCCAAAGTGTGGCTCTTGATCCAATTAAGCTGAAGGACAGGGTCATTCATTAGAACAAAGGCCTCCCTATTTGACTTGCGGTTCATTAGTCTAATACCTATTATATGAGTCTCCCCGCCATACTCCAACCCCGGCAATTGTTTAAGCATATCCATGCATTCAGCAAGTGTAGGAACATTGCTAACACTGGCAATAGTAGCATAATTTTTAGTGTTCAAAATTTCAATTATGCGATCGAATTGCTCACACATTCAATGCCCGACACTACCTCTCTTGTTATCCCTCCCACCCTTTTTCCTCTTGGACCTTTGACTAGAAGGACTTGGATCGATTGTGAGGTCTTCAATCCCCTCATATTCTTCCTCAACACCACGCTCCTCGGTCATTGGTGCATACCTTTCATTACTATTTTTTCTTGTTTCTTCCTCTGGGTCTTGAGATGGTGCATATGCACCAGTATCAATAGCCACAGTGTCCTTAAAAAGGATCTCCATTTCATTCAAAATTCTTAGACCTTCCTTTCTGAACTTTGCAAACTCGGGATAAACCTAAGATAAAAGTATTTCAAATCAGTAAGTACTTTAAACATATAAATAAATATATAAATATATAATTACATCAAGGATATCAAATTACCTTAATCTTTTCACCCCACCAAGAATCGGTAGTAGCAATTGTCCCATTACTGTGATCCATTCCATGACCAGTCTCCGATGCTCTGAGTTTTTCCCACGTCTGCCACTCTTTTCTCAAAATATCTCATTTATTTTTAATTTGTTTTGCTCATAACATAACCCTGTTTGTTCATTAAAACTCTTGATCAAGTTTGCCTACCCGCTTTCTTAAAGCGAGCATGTGGCCTATTCCCAGCCCGTACTTGTTCAATACAACGCATAAGAAATAATTCATTATTTTTTTCATTCCAATATGCCTTGGGTCATTTTCCATTTCCACTACCATTTCCATTCCCTTCAACTGGGTTTGAAGACATCTTAAAGGCAATTCTAACACAATATAAATACACAACATTAAGAAGATCATCTAACAGGGGGAGGTAATAGCTGTGGTGTGGGCTATATAATTTATCATGGTAACCAAACACCAAATTAAAAACTATGCATGAATGCAAGTTTATGTGATGCTCATTTCATTGAATAGAACAATCTAGTATTTTCTCACATGCATGACCTTGCAAAGCTGCTGATGAGGAAAGGGTATTACTTGTTAAGTCATAGAACATAACTATAAGCAAAGCATGCAACACTGATAACAACAGTATGATCCTACTACCACATAGCAAATCAACTTGCCAAACCAATTCACTAGCAACACAGTTGCAATTAATCAACTAAAGAAAACGGGGCATTAAATGACAGATTAGAAAATTATAAAAATATATAAATTAAGAAGATTAACAACAGCTAACAGATTAAGAAGATTAATAGTAAATTAGAAACAAGAACCAACACATTAAGAAGATTAACAACAGCTAATAAACAGATCATCTAACAGCATAAATCAGTTACACCAACAGATCAAGAAGATTACCAACAGCATTACATCAACAGCAAAACATCGAAATCAACTCAGGGCAAGTTTTGTTAACAAACAGATAATCTAACAGCATAAATCAATTTTGTTAACCCTAAACCCTAAGAACAAAATCATTAAGATAGAATACAAAGGGGGGAAAGGAGATGCGGGATGACAGAGGGGAAATGGAGAAGGGGAAAGGGAAAGCGAGATACAAGGAAGGGAGAAGGGAAAGGGAGAGAAAGGGAAAGAGAGAAGGGAGAAGGGAAAGGGAGAGGGGAAATGGAGATACAGGGAAAGGGAGAAGGGAAAGGGAAAGGGAAAGGGAAAGGGAAAGAGAGATACCTTTGTGGACGGCGGCGCTCGAGGGATCTCGCAGGCGGAGGCGGAGCTCGGAGGAAGGCGGAGCTCGCTGGCGGAAGGCGGATCTCGGAGTGCGGAAGGAGAAGCTCGGAGGCTGCGCTAGCTAGGGCTCGGAGGCTGTGCTGGTTAATAAAGAAGAAGGAGGGTTGTGAACACCCATTTTTGTCCGTCTTCATTTTATTCTAATTTTTATGATATTATATTTCAAGGAGACTAATAATAATAGTGAAGAAGGAAAGAAGAAAAAGAAAATAATGAAGAAAGGAGGGGGCTCATAACTAATTTGTTGTTGGACGGGGTGGTCCCGTCCATTGCATTTGCTGTTGGACGGGGAGGTCCCGTCCATTATATTGCACTTGCTGTTGGGCGGGGAGGTCCCGTCCATTACATTGGACTTGCTAATGGACTGGGTGGTCCCATCCAATCCATTGCACTTGCTGTTGGACGGGGAGGTCCCGTCCATCACATTGGACTTGCTGATGGACGGGGTGGTCTCGTCCAGTCCATTGCACTTGCTGTTGGAAGTGGAGGTCCCGTCCATCACATTGGACTTGCTGATGGACGGGGTGGTCCCATCCAGTCCATTGCACTTGCTGTTGGACGGGGAGGTCCCGTCCATCACATTGGACTTGCTGACGGACAGGGTGGTCCCGTCCAGTCCATTGCACTTGCTGTTGGACGGGGTGGTCCCGTCCATTACATTGGACTTGCTAATGGATGGGGTGGTCCCGTCCAGTCCATTGCACTTGCTGTTGGACGGGGAGGTCCCGTCCATCACATTGGACTTGCTGATGGACGGGGTGGTCCCGTCCAGTCCATTGCACTTGCTATTGGACGGGGCAATCCCGTTGATAAGCCTCTGGCTCATCTAGTTTTATGGCTAGTATGACCATGGTTTTGTGCTAATTATATCTCGTTTTCACCCAAATTAGATTAGATTGTCGTCAAGCAAGATTTTGAGTCTCTAAAGTATTTTTAGGTTAATTTAGTTGATTTAGAGTCAAATAAAGCACTTATGCTATTTCTTGTTTTCAGGTAAATAAAAAGAAGCAGTTCTGGAGTTTTTCGCCCCGCGAATGTCTACTCGCCTCACGAACCTGAAGCGTGACTGTGCCAGAAAATGCAATCCTCTCTGTCTCGCCCCGCGAATACTTGACTCGCCTCGCGAGTAATCCAACCCTGGAAGACCAGAAGCCATCACGGCTTACCCGTGTTGGAGGTCACGACTGTGACAGTTTGGAATTTGAAGAATCTCGCCTCGCGAATGATAAGCTCGCCTCGCGAGAGAGCTAACCACTGAAGACTGTTCGTATTATTCGCCTCGTGAAGGTGTGCTCGCCTCGCGAGCTCGCGGAATCCAGAAGCTGTATTTAAGTCTGTTTTAGGATAGAACAGTCAGTTTTTTTTATCATCTTATTTTCTCTTCTTCTTTTCTTTTCACAGTTGCGGCTGCAACAGTAGGTTTAGCATTTTGTGTTTCTTTTGTAATGGAGAACTAGTCTCCTTGATTAATCTACTGCGATTGGTTTCCATTTATGCTTGAGGTTCTGTAATTCCTGTTTTATTTGCTTTTCCCTTTTCAATACTATGCTATATATTTCTGTTTGTTTAATTCAGGAGTGTATAGTGTTGTGTTGATTTATTTCGGTGATGTTATGTTCCTATATTGAATCGTGTTTGTTTAATTCGCGTGTGTTCGTTCATGTTCGCTTAGTTCATGAGGGCTTAACCCCGTTTGTTTAATTCGGGAATAGGAACATATATCTCGTAGTAGCGATTTCGTTTGTTAATTGTTGCTACAACCGAAAGAGGATTAGAATCTGTTTAGGGCTTAGAATTTACATGGACCAATGATAGTGGGAAACCGAGAACAGTAGGTTGATCGTTGTTAGTTATTTGATAATTATTAGTTGCATTGTTTTTCTGTTCTGTTTTCTTAATTTAGTTTTTAATATCCACCCCCCCCCCCCCCCCCCCCCCAAAAAAAAACTGATTTTGTGTTAATAACAAGTCAAGAGTCCTTGTGAGACGATATCCGAGTTGTCGCTCCCTAAACTACATTTTTACAAACCGCTCGCTTTTTGGCGCGTGCGCATTCAAAAATTGGCACCGTTGTCGGGGACTCTTGTTGTTATTAGCAGAAAATAAAATTATAAAAAAAAAACTTTTTGCATTACTAAATTAGTTACGGCTGCTTTGTCTGGTTGTGAATCTTAGTGCTTCCCATGGATAATTATATGCAAGATTTTATGCCTAAGGTTGATTATGAACCATGCATATATTATCCTAACTTTGATAGGCCACCACCATGCATATATTATCCTGACCCTCCTGGTTTAATACATCGGTTGCCAAGGTTTAGTGGTTTTGCAGGTGAGAATCCGCAGGAGCATCTGAGGGAATTCCAGATTGTTTGTTCTACAATGCCGATACCTGAAGGAATGACAGAAGACCACATCAAGAGGAGAGCATTCCCATTCTCACTTGAAGGTGCTGCGAAGGAGTGGGTGTATTGTCTCGAGCCGAATTCCATCTCAACCTGGTTTGATTTGAAGAAAGTCTTCCTGTTGACATACTTTCTTGCCTTCAGAGCTGCATCAATCAGGCACAACATTCCTGACCTTTCCAATGATGAGTACCACCCCAGCTGGGGAAACCATCCAAACCCTTGGTGTGGGGACTCACAACTGATGTTACCACTGGCACCACCACAGAACTCTCCTCAAGCGACCACCTCTGCACCTTCTGGACCTTCACTAGAGGACCTGTTCAAGAAAATGACTGCACAGATAACTGCACGAATGGAAGCAATCAGTCTCGAATTCCAACATAGGATGGAAGCAAGTAATCTTGAATTTCAACAGAGGATGGAGGCAAGTTGTCAGGATTTTGCCACTCAAAATGCTTTCATCGTTTCCTCCTCAGCTACACTGCAAACTCCACATTCCCTTGAAGCACATACAGATTCACAAGTAGTTATTCCTGACAATACTTCTGAGGATAATTGTGATAATGATGTCAAGAATACTTCTGTTGATGAACTGTGTTGAATCTCCAGATATTCATACCTCCCCTGATTCTATTTATTATACTTCATGTGCTGATTGTACTGACATTGCTTCATGTGTAGCATGTTTTGAAAGGTATGAAGAGCAAAACGTCCATATGGAACACGAGACGCATGAGGTTGAGGATCCTGTTCATATAGAAAGTCAGGATCAGGAGGACATCTGCTTCACCATGCTTGAGGATAATGAAGAACCTTTGGAATTAGATGATTCTATTAAATCATATGCATGTGTTGAAAGTGATGTGGTGGATGAACTGTGTGCTGAATTTCCAGACATTCAGACCTTTACTGATTCAGTTTCTTGTACCATATATACTGACTGTACTAACACTAACCTTTGTTTGGTGTGTGCTGAGAATTCTGCATGTATAACAGTTGATGGAGTTGTCAGTGCAGTGAATGAAGATCGTGCAGAAAATGAAGCAGCACCAGTAACAGTCTCTACCTGTTTGCCACCTCCCCCTATGGCACCACCGGTGATGGAGTTCAAGCCTCTGGATTTTGCACCATGGCCAGTCCAAGAGGTTGAACCCCGATTTTATTGGGAGGACTTTGTTGAGAAAGAGGTCAACTGTGACCCGAGAGGGAGTGAGAAGTTTGCCGCACTTGGCAAGGTCACCATAACTGTCAAGCACTCACTCCCATATCAAGGCTGCAAATTATGGAAGCATGGAATGAATTCCCACTCTTTGGCTATCACGTGGGCCTTATGTTGCAAGCCATGGGATCCGGGAGGATCATATCGCACTTTGGGTATTCCGTGGCCGCTGTATCACAGACAGTGGGATCCCGGTGGAACCATCTCCATGAGTTTTTATGAACCCTACTCTTTTTAATTGCTTTGCTTTGCTTGTTTTTGTTTGGTTTTCTTCAGCTCTTGAATAATTTGAGAAGATCAGGAGTATGTGTGTTGAGTCTTGTGTTGGCAAGCTTGATTGGATTTTAATTGAATTTGCATAGATTGATTGCATGATATTGTTGACTGTTTTCCCCCTAGATTTTGAAAAATTGAATTTTGATCCCCATGTGAAATTGAAAAATTGAACTTTGAGATATTTTGTTGTGATGGCATGATTTATGATAAGTTTGGGGTGATGGGAAGCACACATTAGGGATAGAATCTCAATCAAACAATTTGCAAAAAAATGTCCAGGTGAGGATTTGAGCCTCCAGCATGTTTTTTAACTGTGTGAATCACTTTTGAGTTGCATTTTCCCGAATTTGCTTGAATCTCTTCATGGTTTGCATGTTTATGTGTTGCATCAAATGATTTAGGCAATTTTCTTTGTAAATAACCACTTGGCCTAAATTGAACCAATTCCTAAGGCATGTTTCCTAGTTAGCCCCATTGAGCCTAATTAGCCTATTGTTCTTGATAACCCTATGTTATGAGCCTAAATCTGAAAAAACCATGTTAACCCGATCTTAGGATTAGGAGAGCATGGAAGCTTAGCAAGAGAATGGTTGCAAGAAACTAAGTTTGGGGTGGCTATAAGGAATGTGACATGTCATTCTGGGGTAAAAAAAAAAGAAAAAAATAATATAAAGGTTGGAGCCAAAGGGCTTACAAAAGAAAAAGAAGAGAAAAAAAAAAGAAAAAAAAGAAAAAAAAAGTGCAAAAATGTCAAAAAAGGATATCTAAAGAAAAAGGCTGTAGTCACCCAAGGCAAAAAGGATAAAGAAAAATGGAAAAAGGAATCTGAGTGAAAATTCAAAGTGTAAAATGTTTCATGCTCTCTTAGTTCCTAGGGGCTTAAGCCTAGTACCTTTGTATATCCTACCCTTAGCCAGGCCCCATTACAACCTTAAAAGACCTTTTGATGTTGCATGCATGTTTCCGTGGGAACCATTTTGAGATGAAAATCAAATTTATGGGAAGTGCTCTTGAAAGGTGAATTGAGTGAAATGTTGATAGCCTGACAAAAACTGAGCGGATTGAGTGAAACACTAAATTCCCTTGTGAGGAAGGCGATTGTTTGAATTTGGTGATCTCCCTCTTGTGTGTAACTTGGATCCCTTGCTTAGATTAATGATTGTTTGAATGATGAAATGCTCAATTGTTTAGAGTGAATGCATGTGGGGATTGCTTTGTTTGAAAGGGGGGAACATTGAAGAAAACTATTTTGATGAAATTGCATGACATTTGTGCAAAGTTGATTGAATCCTTTAAGCTTGCCAAGTCTTGAGTCTTTTTAAGTTTTAGTTTGCTTGGGGACAAGCAAAGTTTAAGTTTGGGGTATTTTGATAAGCCTCTGGCTCATCTAGTTTTATGGCTAGTATGACCATGGTTTTGTGCTAATTATATCCCGTTTTCACCCAAATTAGATTAGATTGTCCTCAAGCAAGATTTTGAGTCTCTAAAGTATTTTTAGATTAATTTAGTTGATTTAGAGTCAAATAAAGCACTTATGCTATTTCTTGTTTTCAGGTAAATAAAAAGAAGCAGTTCTGGAGTTTTTCGCCTCGCGAATGTCTACTCGCCTCGCGAACCTGAAGCTTGACTGTGCCAGAAAATGCAATCCTCTCTGTCTCGCCCCGTGAATACTTGACTCGCCTCGCGAGTAATCCAACCCTGGAAGACCAGAAGCCATCACGGCTTACCCGTGTTGGAGGTCACGGCTGTGACAGTTTGGAATTTGAAGAATCTCGCCTCGCGAATGATAAGCTCGCCTCGCGAGAGATCCAACCACTGAAGACTGTTCGTATTATTCGCCTCGCGAAGGTGTGCTCGCCTCGCGAGCTCGCAGAATCCAGAAGCTGTATTTAAGTCTGTTTTAGGACAGAACAGTCAGTTTTTTTTTATCATCTTCTTTTCTCTTCTTCTTTTCTTTTCACAGTTGCGGCTGCAACAGTAGGTTTAGCATTTTGTGTTTCTTTTGTAATGGAGAACTAGTCTCCTTGATTAATCTACTGCGATTGGTTTCCATTTATGCTTGAGGTTCTGTAATTCCTGTTTTATTTGCTTTTCCCTTTTCAATACTATGCTATATATTTCTATGTGTTTAATTCAGGAGTGTATAGTGTTGTGTTGATTTATTTCGGTGATGTTATGTTCCTATATTGAATCGCGTTTGTTTAATTCGTGTGTGTTCGTTCATGTTCGCTTAGTTCATGAGGGCTTAACCCCGTTTGTTTAATTCGGGAATAGGAACATATATCTCGTAGTAGCGATTTCGTTTGTTAATTGTTGCTACAACCGAAAGGGGATTAGAATCTGTTTAGGGCTTGGAATTTACATGGACCAATGATAGTGGGAAACAGAGAACAGTAGGTTGATCGTTGTTAGTTATTTGATAATTATTAGTTGCATTGTTTTTCTGTTCTGTTTTCTTAATTTACTTTTTAATAACCCCCCCCCCCCCCCCCCCCCCCCCAAAAAAAAAAACTGATTTTGTGTTAATAACAAGTAAAGAGTCCTTGTGAGACGATATCCGAGTTGTCGCTCCCTAAACTACATTTTTACAAACCGCTCGCTTTTTGGCGCGTGCGCGACAGCGCGTTCACCCGTCCATTACATTGGACTTGCTGTTGGACGGGGCAGTCCCATCCATTGCATATGCTGTTGGACGGCGACGTCCAGTCCAGTGCGTTTAATTTTCTGTTGGACGAGAAGGTTTCGTCCACTTCAATTATTTAATTTTCTATTGGACGAGGAGGTTCCGTCCACTGCAATTATCTAGTTTTCTATTGGACAAGGAGGTTTCGTCCTCTGCAATTATTTAATTTTATATTGGACGAGGAGGTTCCGTCCACTGCAATTATCTAATTTTTTTGTTGGACGAGGAGGCCCGTCCAGTGTATATCTACTTTTGCATGTCTAAGTTTCTGTTGGATGAAGAGATTCCGTCCACTGCAATTTTATTTTCAGGCTGGAGGCTAAAGAATAAAGAAAGAAGAAGAAGAAGATAATGAAGAAAGGACGAAGAAAAGAAGGAGAAAAGGACAATCAACAAAAAAGGAAAGGAGATTGAGTTACTTCTCCTAACCCTAAAAAACCCTATTTTACATATCAGACAAGACCCTTTTTCCTCCTATCACTCCTTTACCCATTGGTCCTTCTTCTTCCTAATCTCCTCCCTCATTTTAACCTAGTAACCCCACTCCTAACCCTAAAAAAACCATCTTACACATCAGACAAAACTCCCCATCTCCTTCTCTCTTCAAACACGCAACCTTCTCATCAAATCACCTCCCTTCCACTGCTCGTGCCGCTCCCATCTGGACACACGCCATTGCTGCTCAGAACCACCCAAGCCTCGGATTTCGTCAAGACCAACCTAGAAGACGCTGGGTAAGAAGAAGCATGAAGCCCTCTCCTCCATCTATAAAAGGAGGGGATGGAAACAGAAGATGGGGGATTTTCTGGATTTTTGGGAGAGATTTTTTATCTGACATTTTTCTTTGTGAAGAAAAGAGATTAGAGATCTAAGTTTCTTTTTCTTCTCTATTATTAGAGTGGTTAAGAAGGAAGAGTTAAAAGAGTCAGTAAAGTTGAAATGTAAGGGTTTTGATCTTGAAATCCACCACTGGGAGAAAACAAAATCATTGTTATTCTGCTCTCATTTGGTAATCCTTGTTCTCTTTGTTGATATTATTCATAAATTTCTATTGACATTCTTATTTTTCTGTGTCCCTGTTTACTGAATAAGTTAGTAAAACGTTTCATTTCTGTTCTATTTCCAAGAGGTAAAATTATTTATTTTTCATAAAAATAGAAGATGATGAGATGATCACTTAATTAAAACAAACTTATTTCTTGGGTTGACCTATGACAAGTGTCATGTTCAACCCCTTAGATTTTGAGGTTGCCCTGTGGACTTACGTGTCATGTTCAACCTCATTTAGTTTTAATAAAAAAATTTGACAACCAAAGATGTTTTTTTCTAAAAAAAACGATTTTCAGGGTAAAACAAATATTTTCAAAGTTACTAATAATTTACACAACTAATTTCGGGTAACCATTTTTATGGATGTTCTAGGGTGCCGTGGGGTTAAGTCTCCATGCCTTCCCTAGACGTAATCGACTCCCGAACCCAAAGCTTTTTTCTTAAAGGGGTTTTCCAACTTCCCCGAAATTAAATAAAGTTGGTGGCGACTCCATGTTTTCTCTCTAAAAGGAAAAACTAGTCCTTTTTTGGTCGCTACAGATGGCGACTCCACTGGGAATTCTTTTAAGAGAGTCAAGCCCGTAAAAATTGGTTTCGCAAATTTTTAGTAACTTGTAGCTTATTTTTTTTACCTTTTATGGCTATATCTTGCTGTTTTTTTCCCTTACAATAATTAAATGACAAAACTAAAAAATGTTTTTTATTTTTAGTGATGTTTGTTTGGATTGTCCTTTTGGCTGGGTTTTCCTTTTATTTAAATGAGAAGAATTAGTTGTACATACATTTTAACTCATGTTATTGTTATATACGTTTCACTAACAATGTTTTTGTTTCCTCCTCCTTTCTTGTCTTTTTTCCCATGTTTTAACAATAGGGTAGAGGACTTATAACCATTTTTATATATACCTATGTTTTGTTTTGCAGGTTTTTCTTGTCTTTTCTTTTTATTTTTACTTTTAAGTGTTACAGGTTTGTATGCCCCCTTCACCCACATCACTATCACATATTGCACACACACTTAGCTCTCTACCCGAGCTTACTCAAAAACCCAAGGATTAGGCGGTGCTTCGACATTGTCATTGAAGAGGTCTTGTACCTCCCTAATACTTGTCGGTTCACCACTCAGATTATACATGAGATCATGGAATAGTCATATTGAGAGGGCTTATCCCTACTTATGGCTAGATTCATGAATCATATCCTTATGAGGGCAATCTGGGGACCATGACTTTTAGAGGTCTAGACCCGTCCCTATTTTCACTAATAGAGCAGACCTAGTGGCCGACCTGTTTAGAGTCCTAACCTTAGGGTGTGTCCATCCTTAGGTTTTACCTGGCTTAGGACAAAAGGGGGCGTACTTTTCCTTCCTCTCTCTATCATCATAAGCGTAAATTGTCATGCATGTTCATTGTGAATATTCACAAAACTAGGGGCGCCACATTGCTGCCTCAAACCTGAATGACATATTCGAATATTATTGCACATCTAATAGGCGCTATGTCATAATGAAGGTGATGCATACCCATCAGGGTTTTCAACCCCATTGGGTCCCATACAACATGAATCATGCAAGATATATTTGCTTCACTATATTCTTTTTTTTTTGTTTTTCACTTGTGTCTCTTTGTTGGAAGATTTTGGTATTCACCTTATAGCAAGAAAATGGAAAAGTTTGGTTCAGAGAAGAGTACTAGCAACGCGAGCTTTTCCAAGAAAAGTATCAAGATCGATGTGACACTCAATGATGTGAAGAGTTTATGTGAACTCATCCAGCAAATGTCAGAAAAAGCACGCTCAGACTTTGTCAGCAAGTATGGTAGAATATTGGACCTATTGCGTGTTCCAGTGGAAGCTCCCGCTCTGAGTGCATTGGCCCAATATTGGAATTCAACTTTGAAGTGTTTTGAACTGCTTAACTTAGACATCACTCCGACCATGGAAGAGTATGCTTATATGCTAAGACTGCCAATTCAAAAGAAGACCCGTGTCTACATGTATTATGGCCAATATGTAACAGATTGGAAGATAGCAAGTCTATTGGAGCTTCACACGAATGATAGAGAGAAAGCAGAAAAGGGAACCACCAAAGGTTTGAAGAGGCGATTTTTGGAAGTGTATCTCAACAAGCTGGGCCAGCAACAACGATGGGTTACTTTCAACAAAGTACTAGCCCTCATGATATATGGGTTGGTGCTCTTTCCTTTTGTACCAGATCTGATTGATCAGTCAGCCATGAATGTTTTCTATAGGGTCGAAGAATATGGTGTGAACCCGGTCCCTGCTATCTTAGCTGAAACTTTCCTCTCCCTACAGGTTTGTCATCAGAATCAACAAGGGAAACTGCGATGTTGTGCATCAATATTGTATGTTTGGATCATGACTCACTTGTATGCTCGTGATAAAATTGATAGAACAGATGACCCGCTGAAAGGATTCGCTCGCATGCAACTAAAGCCACGTAAGTTATATGAATGGAAACAAGAGTTTGATCAGATCGACCCGCGGTCATTTTGTTGGATGTGTCCATGGTATAATGGAGATTCAGTTGTATTCAGCTGTGGAAGTTTTTCAAATGTTCTATTGATGGGTCCCAGAGGTTGTGTATCATACTCACCAGCTTTGGTGATGCGTCAGCTCAAGTGGACACAAGATGAACCCCCCGAAGAGCTGCTCAATGGGATATTCTTCCTATACCAAGAAAGTGAAGGCATCAAGAGGTAAACGATAGCAGTAAGGTCAGCATGGAATGATGCTCATATAAAAGGACCGGAGGAATTAGGAAGGCGAATCATAGCTCACACAAAAAGATATGAAGTATGGAGAGAAGCAAGAAGAGGTTTCCCTCCAAGACCTGCATCCCCTCTCCATAAGGAAAATAATCCTCTTACCAAAGATCAAATGTTGAAAGAAATCGAAGTTTTAAAAGCTCAGATGAGGATTTTTGATGAGAAGGACCAAGCTGCCGAAGTAACTATTATCACGCTCCGAAGACAAGTGCAGAAGCTGAGTTTACAGATTGAGCATTTGAAGGACGAATGCGCCGATGCCCACGAAGCCCCGAGTAGCACAAAAAGGGCAAGAAAAGACAAAGAAGCAGAAATTCAAGAGCTGCTGGCAAAGACAGGATATCAAGAGAAGATGCTTGTCAAACTTCAAAGGAAGAAAAAAGAGCTCGAGACAAATGTAGGGGTTCATGTTGAAACAATACATATACTAGAAGAGAGAGTTGAATCCCTGCAAGAATCCTTGGCCCAAACAGAAGTGTACTATGATCGAGGATGGAACGAAGCAGCCAAGTATCGCGAGCTACTAGCGGAAGCCAACGTGAGAGAAAATTGGCTCAGAACCAAGATAAAAGACTCTGAAAGAGTTGAAGCTCAACGTCACGCAGAATGGGTAAAGGGATGGAAATTGGTAGTGAAGGATGTAATGAATGAAAAGGAAGCATGGAAGAGAAAATACGAGGACATGATGGATAAGCTCTAATATCACACTTCCCAGCTGGTGGAGCGATTTGAAGAGGCATCCGTCCACATTCGTATGAACCATTTCCTTCGGCTACCACCAAAGGTGACCGAATTCTTCAATCATTTTGGGAAACTTGCCAGAGGGTTCAGGAAAAAGAAGATGAGACTCTTAACATAGTGCTTTGTAGACCTTGGAGAAAGATGGAAACTATCAATGTACTTCTTTTATTTTGATCAAAGGCTCATGATTTGTATTGAAATATTTGTAATGAAATGGAAGTTTTCATCCATGTCTGTCGAGCGTTTTTTAGATGATATTATCGATGAGTGCATTCTCCCTTAGATACGTCATCAACTATATTTTTACCCTAAAAACGACGCGTTTTCTGTGTAAAAATAAGGACGTTGCTAGTACGGGTGCGGTCTATCGAGGAGTAGATTCTCCCTTGGACTTGACACCAACTGCATTCAAGCTAGAGGGAACCATACCACTAGATTTGATTGCAGGATGAGTTTTCTTGCTATAGGTGTATACGACAGTCTTCCTAAGAGTACCCTCACGATCGAACAAAGGATGTTAACTTGCACATGCATACATACACACACACAAAAATTTTGGATTTACTAATGAGATTCTTAAATGCTTCACAGAGTCACATACTTCTGAGAATCCGGGAACCATTGCGCGACCTAGGAAAGGTAACACCAATCAAACCCGAGTTCACAATACCAGATCTCGGACCTGGATGGCTGCTCGTATGCCTGAGGAAGGAAGAAACTTAAACTCTGAAGTAGATGAAGTTCTCAATAATTGGCGGTCTGAATCATTTGTTGATGTTATTTCCATGAAGTAATTATCTTATCGTACTAAGTATGAACTGATGTTTACTTTGTTTGAGACATGAATGAGAATGTAGCACTTTGCCTGGTGTTTTCCTTTTGGTTCCATCGTTTCTTTTCTCTCTTTCATTTCTTTATTTTGTTTAAGCTTTTCTGTCATAAATAAGACTTTTGCCTATACTTCTCCTATTCCTAACTTTTTCTTCCAGGAATACTTCTTCCATTAAAGATTTACCTCAGGAGAGGAACTTTGAAAACTCATTTATTGATTCCCTCGCGGCCGCTGATGAATAAAACCTTGAATCCGATGAGGAAGAAGAAGACATTGAAGAATTCATAAAAGTGGTGAAACGGTCAGAGGAAGGGATTAGCTCGAATGATGAGGTTGCAGAAGTGATCAATATGGGAACCGAGGAAGACAAGAAGGAGTTGAAAATAGTGGATAACCCAGAGCGAGAAGAAATGGTTGCACTATTCAAAGAGTATCTGGATGTTTTTGCATGGTCCTACAGAAATATGCCAGGTTTAGATCCTAAGATAGCATCGCATAAAATTCCCTTATACCCAGATGTGGCTCCAGAGAAGCAAAAATTAAGGAGAATGCATCTTGAGATGTCACTGAAGATCAAGGAAGAAGTGACCAAGCAGTTAGAGGCTGGCTTTCTGGAAGTAGCTAGACACCCGGAATGGGTAGCTAATATTGTTCCAGTACCAAAGAAGGATGGAAGGGTCAGAATGTGCGTGGACTACCGAGACGTGAATAAAGCAAGTCCAAAGGATGATTTCCCCCCACCTCATATTGATGTCCTTGTAGATAGTATAGCTAGAAGTCATAGGTTTTCTTTCATGGACGGGTATTCTGGATACAATCAGATCCTCATGGACAACGACGATAAAGAAAAGACAACTTTTATCACTCCTTGGGGAACTTTTTGTTACAAAGTGATGCCTTTTGGATTAAAGAATGCTGGGGCCACTTGCCAACGTGCTATGGTAGCATTGTTCCATGATATGATGCATAAGGAGGTAGAGGTATATGTTGATGATATAGTGGCTAAGTCCAAGGAAGGAGAAAGCCATGTGGCAGTTTTGAGAAAGTTGCTCGAGCGGCTAAGAAAGTACAAGTTGTGCCTCAACCCTGTAAAATGTACTTTCGGTGCATCCACAGGGAATTTACTTGGCTTTGTTGTCAATAGAGAAGGAATAAAGGTGGACCCTAACAAGGTCGAAGCAATACGTGACATGCCAGCACCTAAGAACGAGCGAGAAGTAAGGGGTTTTCTTGGAAGATTGAACTATATTGCGCGCTTCATTGCAAATCTGACTAGCACATGCAAGCCAATCTTCAAACTCCTCCAGAAGAATAATCCAAGAAGATGGGATGATGACTGTCAAGAAGCCTTTGATAAGATAAAGGCATATCTACTGAATCCCCTAGTGTTGGTACCACCTACCCAAGGTCGTCTATTGTTACTCTATCTCACCATACTGCTAACCTCAATGGGGGCAATGCTGGGACAACAAGATGAATCTGGCAGGAAGGAGCAGGCAATTTACTATCTGAGTAAGAAGTTTAATGCCTGTGAGGCTCGTTATATGGCAATCGAGAAGACTTGTTGTGCACTAGTATGGACCTCCAGAAGACTCAGACAGTACATGTTATATCACACCACTTGGCTAATTTCTCAAATGGATCCTTTGAAGTATATCTTCGAAAGTCCTCATATCTCCCTAAGAGTTTCGAAGTGGCAAGTGATATTGTCAGAATTTGACATCAAATATGTGACTCAAAAGTCCATCAAAGGAAGTGTGATTGCAGACCATTTAGCAGAGAATCCTCTTGAGGATGGATGGCCTGTCAATTCCGAGTTCCCAGATGGAGAAATAATGTCCCTCGAGGAAGATGAAGAACAGGAAGATGTGTGGAAAATGTATTTTGATGGAGCAGTCAATATGCATGGCAGTGGTATAGGAGCAGTGGTTATCTCACCAAATGGCAAACAGTACCCGGTGGCCGTAAAACTGAAATTTGAATGTACGAATAATATTGCATAATACGAGGCATGTGCTGGTGGATTGAAAATGGCACTTGAACTTGGTATAAAGCAGTTGAAAGTCTTTGGGGATTCAGTTTTAATCATTTACCAAGTCAATGGTGAATGGCAAACCAAAGACTCCAAGTTGATTCCGTATCAGAAATACTTGACTCAATTGATTGCAAAGTTCGACGAGATTACTTTCTCGCATTTAAGTCGAGACAAGAATCAGTTTGCTAATGCTTTAGCCACACTAGCTGCCATGACCGAGCTGGATATCCATATCAATGTCCAACCCATTCAAGTTAGAGTGCAAGATGAGCCGGCATACTGTGCTCATATGGAAGGGGAACCTGATGGTAAGCCTTGGTATCATGGTATCAAGCAATATATTCAGAACAAGGAATAACCGGTAGAGGCTAGCGAAGTAAATACAAAGACCATCTGAAGACTGGCTATGGCCTTTTTCTTAAGCAAGGAAGTCCTGTATAAAAGAGGATATGATGGTACCCTACTCAGATGTGTGGATGCTCGCGAAGCTAAATTGATCATGATCGAAGTTCATGAAGGAATCTGTGGGACTCATGCCAATGGTCACATGATGGCTAGGAAGATCTTGAGAAGTGGTTATTATTGGTCTACTATGGAGTCAGATTGTATGGAGCATGTTCGTAAATGCCAAAAATGTCAGACGTATGCAGACCGGGTTAATGCACCTCCATTTCCACAGCACAATTTAGCATCCCCATGGCCTTTTTCGATGTGGGGAATAGATGTCATCGGTCCCATTAATCCCAAGGCTTCCAATGGTCATCGTTTCATTTTGGTGGCGATAGACTATTTCACTAAACGGGTAGAAGCTGCTTCATATGCCAGCATAACTCAAAGGGTGTTTCTCAAATTCCTCAAGAAGGACATCGTCTATAGATACGGGATCCCGGAGAGGATAATCACAGATAATGCTGGTAATCTTAATGGTACCGAGATTCAAAAGTTTTGCGATGGTTTCAAAATCAAACACCACAATTCGGCTCCTTATAGGCCTCAAATGAATGGTACAGTTGGAGCAGCAAACAAAAATGTCAAGAAGATCGTTGCCAAGATGATTGTAAACTATAAGGACTGGCACGAAATGCTGCCATATGCTCTACATGCTTATCGGACTAATATACGATCAAGCACTGGGGCAACCCCTTTCTCTCTGGTGTACGGGATGGAAGTTGTCTCACCTATCGAAGTAGAACTCCCTTCGTTAAGAGTCTTGATGGAAGCAGATTTAGAAGAATCTGAGTGGGTGAAAACTCGATATGAGTAGTTGAACATGATAGAAGAGAAAAGACTGGCAGTCATCTGTCACGGGCAATTGTATCAAAGAAGAATGGCAAGAGCTTTCAATAAAAAGGTTCGTCCTAGAGAATTTTGCGCGGGAGACCTGGTTTTAAAGAAAATCCTCCCTAGTCAGGAGGATGTCCGAGGAAAATGGGTACCGAATTATGAAGGCCCTTATATCGTCAAACAAGCATTCTCGGGAGGAGCTTTGATTCTGCAAAACATGGATGGGGAAGAGTTACCAAGGCCAGTAAACTCTGATGCTGTGAAAAAGTTCTACGCTTGAAAGCCCGCTAGGTTGAAAACCCGAAAGGGCAACTTAGGCAAAAGTTAGGGCAAAGAACAATGAAAAAAAAGAAATGGCCCGCTAGGTTGAAAACCCGAAAAGGCGTTCTAGGCAAAAGTTAGGGAAAAGAACAATGAAAACAAAAGAAAAGCAAAGGCCCGCTAGGTTGAAAACCCGAAAGGGCAACCTAGGCAAAAGTTATGGTAAAGAAACCTTAGGCTGAAAACCTGCAAAGACAGCCTAGGAGGATATGGTCCAACATTTTTGCAAGCACTCACCACACTGGGGCAATTTTATCCGACCTAGTATACTGGGGCAAAATTGTTAAGGAATGATCGAAGAAGGTGTGTTTGAGGAATCAAAAACAGAAGCCAAGATCCGTGTCATCAAAAGGCCGATTGGTCCTTCTTCTTCCTCATCTCATCCCTCATTTTAACCTAGCAACCCCACTCCTAACCCTAAAAAAATCATCTTACATATCAGACAAAACTCCCCATCTCATTCTCTCTTCAAACACGCAACCTTCACATCAAATCACCTCCCTTCCACTGCTCGCGCTGCCCCCATCTGGACACACGCCATTGCTGCTCAGAACCACCCAAGCCTCGGATTTCGTGAAGACCAACCTAGAAGCCTCTGGGTAAGAAGAAGCATGAAGCCCTCTCTTCCATCTATAAAAGGAGGGGACGGAAACAGAAGAGGGGGGATTTTTCTGGATTTTTGGGAGAGATTTTTTATCTGACATTTTTCTTTGTGAAGAAAAGAGATTAGAGATCTGAGTTTCTTTTTCTTCTCTATTATTAGAGTGGTTAAGAAGGAAGAGTTAAAAGAGTCAGTAAAGTTAAAATGTAAGGGTTTTGATCGTGAAATCCACCACTGGGAGAAAACAAAATCATTGTTATTCTGCTCTCATTTGGTAATCATTGTTCTCTTTGTTTATATTATTCATAAATTTCTCTTAACATTCTTATTTTTGTGTCCCTATTTACTGAATAAGTTAGTAAAACGTTTCATTTCTGTTCTATTTCCAAGAGGTAAAATTATTTATTTTTCATAAAAATAGAAGATGATGAGATGATCACTTAATTAAAACAAACTTATTTCTATGGTTGTCCTGTGGACTTACGCGTCAACATCACTTAGTTTTAATAAAAAAAATTCACAACCAAAGATGCTTTTTTCTATAAAAAAAAACGATTTTCAGGGTAAAACAAATATTTTTAAGTTATTAATAATTTATACAACTAATTTCGGGTAACCATTTTTATGGATGTTCTAGGATGCCGTGGGGTTAAGTCTTCATGCCTTCCCTAGACGTAATCGACTCTCGAACCCAAAGTTTTTTTTCTTAAAGGGGTTTTCCAACTTCCCCGAAATTAAATAAAGTTGGTAGCGACTCCATGTTCTCTCTCTAAAAGGAAAAACTAGTCCTTTTTTTGTCGCTACAAGGGTCTCTGATCGAAGGAGTAGAAGAAATAAAAAGGAAAAAAGGCCAGGATTCGAAGACTGAAAACTTCGATGAATTGCTCCGCATAAGAGCTTTTGCAAATTTCCATAAGCTTGTTCCACCGACTTATGAAAATAAAGTAAAAACAACTTATGGAATGCTATAAGTTCTTTTGATAAGTTGTGCCAAACATATCGCATAAAAACTTATGACATAAGATAAGTCATAAGGAGCTTAAATAAACTCTTCCAAACGCACCCTATAAATGCTTGATTGTTATCATAACTATATTAAAAGTCATCAATTATATGATTCATTTCTGATTGTTGTCAGTGTAAAATTCTTTATACTAACAGTGCATACAAATTAAACTCTTTTATTAATATGTTTTATCTTTTATTATAATTATGAAAAGTGAAATTTCCTATGCAGTTTTACTTTTGTCATTTAATTACTATTTCAAACCCTGAATTTATCTTGTTAGGATTTAATTGATATATATTTAGAGTGTAAAGTTTTTTTATATTGTTAACCAATCAGAAATTGATATATTATGATAAATGATTGATTCTTATTTTAACCACCTTAAAAGTCATCAATTATATGATTTCTGATTGGTTGTCAGTGTAAAAAATTTTATACTGTCAATACATACAAATTAAACTCATCTTCTTAAGGGTGTCTTATTTATTTTATTACTATTTAGAAAAATTACCTTTTGTAAGTTCTATTTATTATTATTTTAAAATACAAAATTTCCTTCATCAAATTTTATTTGTATTTATTATTATTTTCAATAGCGACTTTTTTATTTTCCTATATCATTCATTATTTTACTATTATTTTTAAAATAGTATAACATCTTACTTAGTTTTTCTTAATTGTTACCATGATAATATTAAGCCACATGAACAGGACACTGTATTGAACAATACTTTTGCAATTGCATAGGAAACCGTGTAAACTCAATGTGAGCAATTATCCTCCATTACCCAAGTCATAGTTTCCTCATTTTGTGAGACCTCCCAAAAAAACACGACTTCTTTGACTGCTTTGTTGGATAAGAGCAGGGAAGCATCTTTGTATCACTCTCCCAACCAGTCACTTGTCTCCATGTCCATCAATCCACTTGACATGTGTATTTCTTGTGTCCGTTTGACTTTTTAAATTAAATTTGTAGTCAAATATATATAAGAGTAAAGTAAGAGAAAAACAATCGGATCTGAAATAGTTTCTATCCAAAAAAAATTATCCATTTAATCTTTAAGAATATAATTATAGGGATACTTTAGTCTATCCATGAGTTGACCACCTCTGATCTCAGGTGGTACCAGCTTATGTGGTCCACATTTTTACTGAGTTGTTAATTAGCATTGTATTTTTGTATTCCAGCATGAAAATTATGATTAAAAAATTAAAAATAAAAACTAAATTCGTGAGTCCCACCTTCTTATTCCTATTAACCTTCTTCTTCCTCCATCTGAGTCCCACCTCCTCTATTAACCTTCTTCTTCCTCCACCTTCTGTTTCACTCTGTCTTCTCTCCCCTCCTTCCCCAACCGTCGTTACTACCGGCCCTTGTCCATTCCTTGCCCTCCACTACTATCAGAGCCCTTGCCCATTCCTCGCCATTGCACCGCCTGTCACTTCTCCTCCACAACAGCTTCGAACGTCACCATCAAAAACCTGGACTTCGCCACTGATGCCAAAAGAACCCTTCACCAGAGACAACAAAATTAGGAAGAACAACAACTTCAACCAGAAACAGTATGCATAACCTCCTTCGAAGATATCAAGTTGACATAACAATAACCCAGTCATAGCTATAGCTAGAATCATAATTTCTGTAATTCCAAACTCAAAAATCACAAGATAAACCAGCAAAATCAGAAGGCAAATCTCCCCTAATGGAGATGTCATCAAACCAATTTACTAAAGAAAAACCACCCCAAAAAGATCAGGAATCACACCGTGACTGTCAAAAACAGCCTCAACCATCCTTAAGTCTGGCAAGGAGCAGCGGGCTACGTGACTCTTTTGCTACCATTTTGAGGCGTGTCTTGGATGGGTGGGGGCGAGGTGTAGACGGTGGAGGGGAGAGGGGGTGGGGTGTAGGAGGAGAGAGAAGGGGTGGTGGTGGCGGAGAGAGAAAGGGGGTGAGAGAAAGGAGAAGAAGAAAGTTGATAATAGAGAGGGAGAAGAATTCCTAGGGTTTCTGTCAGTGAAACATTGAAGGTGGAGGAAGAAGATGGTTAATAGGGGACTCGGGAATTTGGGTTTTTATTTTTAATTTTTTGTAATCATAATTTCCATGCTGGAATATAAAAATACAACGGTAACTGACAACTCAGCAAAAACGTGGGCCACGTAAGCTAATAACTTGAGGTCAGATGTGGTCAACTCACGGATGGACTGAAGTGTCCCGGTAATTACATTCTTAAGGATTAAATAGATAGTTCTTTTTAGATAGGAACTATTTCAGACCCGAGTGTTTTTCTCAGGGACCAAATTGGGGTTTAGTTTATATATAAAGATAGCATTATGCCTTAAAAATACATACATACATATACATACATATATATATATATATATAATGTATTTTTATAGAAAATACGGGATATTAAAATTTTATTAATTAAATTTTATTCAAGATTATAATTTCGGTTTTTTTTTTGTGAGAGTATATATTTTTTTTGGTGAGAATAATTTCGGTTAATCATTGTAATATTATAAATATGTATATATTTTATAAATATTTCGTAATAATTTATATATTTGATATAGCAAATATATTAATTAATTTGTAATATTTTTTAATGGTAAGAATAAATTTTTAATATTATATAAAATATAAACATGTATGAATTATATATGAAATATATATGAATGAATTTAAGAAATGTATAGAATTTGTATTTTTATTATTATCATTGAATATTAAAATGTAGGTGTAGTCGGTGAGTTAATATGGACCATTCGATCTGTGTTTTTAAAAAGACAAACATACGGCTTACATTGAGCCACGTAAGCAATCCGCGTCAAATAGCTAGCAACTAGTTAAATTGATGTAGGGTGAGTCGTCCTTTTTGTTATGCGGTCTGCTTGCATCGAGTTCCAACTTCCAACGCTTAGTACTTAATTGATCCCCATCAATGCACACGTCTCTAGACTGACTAAAGGCGTGACAGTAATTTTATTTTATTTTTACAGTAATTTTCAGTCAATGCTACCTTAAATAACGCATTTAGTCCATGTTTTATTATTCTTTAATACATGTTTCAGTCGAGATCCGATTTGTCGGAATCTCGTCGTAGAGCGTCAAATCAAGAGTGAATAATGAGGTTTTTTTTAGATTATGACTTGACAGAATATTGTATTCCGGTCATACGTATTCCAATGGGAATCAAAGCCAGACGTAGTTCTAGGTTCAACCATTGGCCATACGGTGATCTCAATCCCTTAATTTTGTATCTGATGGATACCAGCGAGCAAGGACTCTTCCATAGTCTCTTGGTCGAGCTAGTTTCTCTAATACGCTTAAGGGAGAGTCACCGGGGTTCGTAAAAAAAGTGAGTCTCTCTCTTAGGTTCTCCTATTTTTATAATAGGATTCTTATATCTTTAAGAGATATGGATTTATCTCCTTTTATCTCTGAAATCTTCTTTGAGATACGATTTCTGTAATGTGAGGGATTTATCTCTTCTAACCGGATAAGGTTATTTGAGATAATATCAGGATTATTAAAAATAGATATGATCTCCTTAATTTGAGGGATTTATCTCTTCTAACCGGATAAGATTATTTGAGATAATATCAGGATTATTAAAGATAATATCGATATCTTATCCTTCTCACCTTTATTGGATCGCGTAAAAGTTTTCATGACAGTAGCCGAGCTTGGCCTTTAAAAACCTTATTTGGAGAATCTAAGGTTTATGGTGTAACACCCGGGTGTCGACGAGGGCGGGGAGTGGTCGCCACTGCAAGAAGGCACGGACAAGGAGCGGCTCCTGGCAGGCTTCTAGGCGGAGGGATACATGAATGAACTGATTACACACCCGAATGAGAGGGATCCTGAGACTGTGTAGGTATGAGACTATACGGTTGAGGAAGGCTTATATGAATTGATTGGTACTACCTATACTAACAAGATGCATCTTCTTTTCGGTAGTCCATCACTTAATAACTACACAGTTAAGCGAGCTTGACTTGGAGCAGTTCTGGGATGGGTGACCTCTTGGGAAGTTTTCCCAGGAAGCGTGTGAGTGAGGGCAAAGCACGCTGAAAAGACCCGTGTTGGTTTGTGCGGACAGTCGTCACTCCATAAAGCAGCCAGGGATGTTCCAAATGGTATCAGAGCGGCACCTCTCCTAGTACGGTGTGGTTTGGGGACGAACCAAGCGGAAGCTGGTGGGCATGTAACACCCGGGTGTCGATGAGGGCGGGGAGTGGTCGCCGGTGTAAGAAGGCACGGACAAGGAGCGGCTCCTGGCAGACTTCTAGGCGGAGGGACACATGAATGAACCGATTACATACCCGAATGAGAGGGATCCTGAGACTGTGTAGGTATGAGATTATACAGTTGAGGAATGCTTATATGAATTGATTGGTACTACCTATACTAACAAGATGCATCTTCTTTTCGGAAGCCCATCACTTAGGAACTCCACAGTTAAGCGTGCTTGACTTGGAGCAATTCTGAAATGGGTGACCTTCTGGGAAGTTTTACAGGAAGCGTGTGAGTGAGGACAAAGCACGCTGAAAAGACCCGTGTTGGTCTGTGGGGATAGTCGTCAATCCATAGAGCAGCCAGGGATGTTACAAATGGTATCAGAGCGGCACCTCTCCCAGTACGGTATGGTTCGGGGACGAACCAAGCGGAAGCTGGTGGGCATGTAACACCCGGGTGCCGACGAGGGCGGGGAGTGGTCGCCAGTGCAAGAAGGCACGGACAGAGAGCGGCTCCTGGCAGGCTTCTAGGCGGAGGGACACATGAATGAACCGATTACACACCCGAATGAGAGGGATCCTGAGACCGTGTAGGTATGGGACTATATAGTTGAGGAAGGCTTATATGAATTGATTGGTACTACCTATACTAACAAGATGCATCTTATTTTCGGTAGCCCATCACTTAAGAACTCCACAGTTAAGCGAGCTTGACTTGGAGCAATTCTGGGATGGGTGACCTCCCGGGAAATTTTCCCAGGAAGCGTGTGAGTGAGGACAAAGCACGCTGAAAAGACCCGTGTTGGTTTGTGGGGACAGTCGTCACTCCATAAATCAGCCAGGGATGTTACATATGGCGTAGGTTCTCTTCCCCTTTTTACCATAGTCTTAATGACCGATCTTGTACCTCGGCCAATTGTTCAACCTCGGTGACCGAGCTTAGAAACTTAGTCTCTTCTTTTAGCCTTTCAAGTCAGCGAGGTAAGTGGTCGAGCTTCACACTTCGGTCTATATATATATATATATGTATATATATATATATATATATCTTTTACTTCGGTGAACACCTCGGGCGACCGAGCTTCATGCTTCGAGTTGGCGAGCTTTACACCTCGGTCCATATACAAGCCCCTCAAGCTTGGAGCTTTTTTGAATGCGTGGAAGCTTCTATCAAGGGACTGAGCCTAGCCGAGACGGAGGTAGTCATCTTAGTTTTGTACTGTGACCAAAGTTTCTCGGTTCTCGAGATGAAGAGATGTTGCCTTTTGTTATTGTTTAACTTTTTAGGTTCGACATTTCGGTCTCAACTCGGTCGATTTTAGATCGGCCCATTTTAGGTCTTTAGTTTTTGCCCATTTAGGTTCGGCATTTCGACCTCAACTCGGTCGATTTTAGCTCGGTCAACCTTTTTATGTCTTTAGTTTTCACCTTTTTAGGTTCGGCATTTCGACCTCAACTAGGTCTATTTTAGCTTGGTCAACCTTTTTAGGTCTTTGTTTACCTTTTTAGGTCCAGCATTTCGACTTTAGCTCGGTTGATTTTAGCGCGATCAACCTCTTTAAGACTTTTGACTTTTTAGGCCCGGCATTTCGACTTTAGCTCGGTCGATTTTAGCCCAGTCAATCTTTTTAGGCTATTAGTTTCGCATTTTTAGGTCTAGCATTTCGACTTTTAACTCGGTCGATTTCATGTCAGTCAACCTTTTTAGGCTTTTTAGTTTTTGCCTTTTTAGGTTCGGCATTTCGACCTCAACTCGATCGATTTTAGATCGGTCAACCTTTTTAGGCCTTTAGTTTTTGCCTTTTTAGGTTCGGCATTTCGACCCCAACTCGGTCGATTTTAGCTCGGTCAACCATTTTTGGCCTTTAGTTTTTACCTTTTTAGGTTCGGCATTTCGACCTCAACTCGGTCGATTTTAGCTCGGTCAACCTTTTTAGGCCTTTAGTTTTTGAAGTGAAGGACTTCACTTGTGTATCACGGCTTTAGCTAGTCATTTTGATATCTGAGAACACTTTTTTTTCAAGCGGTTAGTGTCTGGAACCTTTTTTCCTCAAACCGAGCCAGGGAGTCTCGGTGGAATATCATCACGGTCGACCTTCTTTACAGCGTGCAGTGATGGCTGTGTGCAAGACGACGCTGATAATCCTCCCAGTGCGGGTTCGAAGCGCAATCTGGTCTTGTGCAACTCGACGATTAGCTGTAATTCAGGGAGCTTCACATCTCCGGAATAGAACTCCAACCAACTCAAGCGCTGCCTTGCCAAGGAGAAGGTCCAGATCGAAGGAAAAATGTGAAAAGACTCAGGGAAACAGCACGACTACTGATGGTCTTTTAGAGCGTTTCCAGGGAAAAGTTTTACCTGACCCCACAGTGAGCGCCATATGTTCCTGCCAAGATCCTACTTGTCGGAGTCTCGCCGTAGAACGTCAAACCAAGAGTGAACAATGTGGTTGTTTTAGATTATGGCTTGACAGAATATTGTATTCTGGTCCTACGTGTCCCAATGGGAATCAAAGCCAGACGTAGTTCTAGGTTAACCCTTGGCCATACGATGATCTCAATCCCTTAATCTTGTATCTGATGAATACCAGCGAGCAAGGACTCTTCCATAGTCTCTTGGTCAAGCTGATTCCTCTAATACGCTTAAGGGAGATCACCTAGGTTAGTGAAAAGTGTCACTCTCTCTTGGGTTCTCATCTTTTTATAATAGGATCCCCATATCTTTAAGAGATCTGTATTTATCTCCTTTTATCTCTTAAATCTTCTTTGAGATATGATTTCCTTAATTTGAAGGATTTATCTCTTCTAACCTGATAAGGTTATTTGAGATAATATCATGATCATTAAAGATAGATACGATCTCCTTAATTTGAGGATTTTATCTCTTCTAACCGGATAAGATTATTTGAGATAATATCATGATTATTAAAGATAATATTGATATCTTATCATTCTCACATTTATTGGATCTGACATCCAAGCTCGGTGGCCGGATTTTACTCCTCGACCAGTACAATACATAAATTATTTTATTTTGGAATTTTTTTTAGGTTTTTTTTTTCAGTATTTCCCTACTAAGTCTATTATGAGAGCATTTGCCCATTCATTATATTTTTTTAGTGCACTATGTATGAATATAGAACAATCCTAACAAAGAAACCACGAAAACCAAATCGCAAGGTTTCGTTTAAAAAAAAAAAAAAAGTGCCATCGACACATTGTACACGATTTTTAAAAAATCTCCATGGCATAAAACGTACACGATTTTTAACAAAATATAAAATAATTTAGTATGTAATGATAATTATATTGATGAAACGGTCAATTCTCTAATTATTTAATTTATGTTGATATAGTGTGTGTTTGGATGACCGTATGAGAAACGTAATTTTAGATGGAATTAATTTTATAGGATTGATTTTGATTAAAAATGAGTTGATAATGAAGTGATTTACGTTTGGATGCCTTCATGAAAAAGTGATTTTATCAATTCTTGTTGTTTGCACTTGGATAGTTTGGATCAAAATTACTTTTGGGAATGTAATTACAAAAACAGGTTTTAACTAGATTTTATATATACTTTAACTAGATTTTATTATCATTTTAATTATTAATTATATATATATAAATAATTAGTATAAATATATTAAGATAACTATTTTAATTTATGTAAAAGATCTATTTTTTAATCTGTTTTTGTCCTTTTTTAGATTTTTGTTTAACAAAAAGATGAATAAACTAGACTCTCTAACATTACTACCCATAAATATTTTACAAGCCCAAAACCCACATGGCCCAACAGGCAGCATCTTCATAAAAGAATTAGTAAACAATAATAAGTTAATAAAAATTGAGGAAAGAAACAAGACAATACGCATACGGGATCATGGGTATTGGGTGCCCACTACCCAGAACTAATTGACGCGATAGAGGAGTGTATTCGTGCGGCGAGGCAAATGCGGCTGGGTTTGGTGAGTGCGACGGAGGATGGTGGAGTACGGCGGTGGATGGTTATGCGTGCTGATAATGCTTTTGTTTTTTTTGTTGTTGTTTTTCTTTTGCATTTGGTGAAAGGTGAGGATGTATTGATACAAACTTAAGGAGGCCACAATCAATACAAAAGAAAAAGGAAGGATAAAGAGGAGAATTTGCATTAGCTTAAAATGAGAATCAATTTTATCAAAATGATAAGCTAATACAACTAGATTCATCTAAAACTCGATTCTGACATTGAGAATCAATTTTCACTATTTCAACCAAACATGCAGCTCAACTCTTTTTTCATGTTTGACCTTCTTAGAAGAAAGTCTGAGTGGAAAATAAGCTGAATCAAACACACATTTAATTTTTCTAAAATAACGTAATTATTATCTTGGTTTAGTTATAGAGTTGGTTTCTGAATTATTTGAGAATTTTCAATTAGGTTCCTGAACTAATATTTTTTTTAATTAGGCCCCTGAACTTACATAAAATTTTCAATTGGTCTCTAAACTAAAAAATTTGTAATTGGGTCCCTAGTTTGTGATTTAGGGGAAAAATAGTTTGACATAACAATAAAATGACAAAAGATGAATATGAGAGGAAAAAAAACATACTATTTAAAATAATAATAATAAAATGAAAAATAAAACTTAGTGAGAAAATTTATTGTTTAGCATAATAATTAAATAAAAATATATAAATTTGATAGACAAAATTTAGTTCTTGAAATGATAATAACAAAATAATGAAATATGAAATTGTGCTATAAAATCCATGTTTTATAACAAAACATTAAGATATTAAACTGATAAAACTCAATTAAAAAATAAAAAAAATTAAAATAAACCTCACTTAACAACAAAGTTATTGTGTGAAATAATAAATAAAATAAAGAATCTAGTTAGGTAAATATCACGTCTTAGTTTGATTGTTAATTTTATTTTGAGTTATTTAATTTATTTTATTATTTATTATGTTATTTTATTTTTTAATTCAGGTTGTTATTAAATTATTTTCATATTTCTTAAATAATATTTTTCTTGCTATGTCTATTGTTATTATTTTAATGTTTTTTTAAATATTAAATATTTGACTCAGTTTAATAACTTAATATTTTGTTATAAAATATGAGATTTCTATCACAATTTCATATTTCATTATTTTTTTTATTATCATTTTAATAACTAATTTTTGTCTCTCAAATATATTTATTTTTATTTAATTATTATGCTAAACAATAGTTTTTATCACTAAGTTTTATTTTTATTATTATTATTTTAAATAGTAATTTTTTTCCTCTCATATTCATCTTTTGTCATTTTATTATTATGTCAAACAATCTAATATTTTTTAAATTTCATCAGTTATCATTTTATTATTATTTATTTTATTTTATATATTCACCTTTTTACTTTAGGTCGTTTATGGACCTAATTGAAAATTTCATATAAGTTCAGGGACCCAATTCGAAAATTTTTAGTTCTGGGACCCAATTGAAAATTTTAAATAAGTTCAGGGACTTAATTATACTTTTTTTTAGTTTAGAGACTTAATTGAAAATTCTCAAATAGTATTATGATTGCAAGAACATGAATGAATAAATTGCTTTTCTTAATAGAAAACAAATTACAAACAGGGGTTTATATAACTGGGATAACAGCTGAGTTTGTTGGAATAATCAACTAACAGACTATAAAAGATGTCAACAAACAGAGCTATAAAAGAGGGGGAAAACTAATTAATAGAATAAACTAACTATAGCAACTAAAACAATTAATAAATAGTTCATGGATTAACTCAATAATTAAACCTATTATCTTCTTTAATGAGTATTAATTAAAATTAGTTCTTCACTTAATTGATTTCATTGGACCCGTCTATTTAGACTTATTGGTTCACCCAATTAGGCATTACGCATTCCAAAGAAATTTAAATGGTGTCTAGATAGCGAGGGTTTATTTTTAATCCAAAAAGGTCACCTTCAACATTGTACCCCCAAACAATGATGAGGTCATTGGAGAGAGGACGGAGTTCTACTACGAGCTTAATAATGGTAGCTCCCCGAATCAGACATTTTTGGTACAACAAGTGTTACAAAACTTCATATAACCACTTCCAATGTTCACGATGATGATGCAATCTGTATTCAAAAGTATTTTTGAAAGGAAAATTACTGCTAATGAAAAATACGGAGAATGGTATGAATTAAACCAACTTCAGACTACATGGATAATAACAAATCGATAATGTAGCTGCAAACACCCATCAGGTAAGCTATGTAAATAGCACTTGAAAAATCCCAGAACCAATTACAAACTTACAGATTTATGAATGTAGGGATTTTAGGGTTCATTTCATTCTAACTTGGGGGATCGATACTTCGAATAATGGAGATATAGGGTTCCTTCAAAGGTAAAATATTGGGATGGGAGATGAACTTACCAACGAAAACAATGTCTTCCGACGACCAGAGATGAATGCAGATGGCGCCTTCCGACTACCGGACCACCGCGAGATGAAGCTGTATGAAAAGGGCGAGATGAAGCTGTCTGATGACGGCGACCTGAAGGATCGAGACAACCGCCAGCAGAAGGTTGTTGACGACCGCGAAATGAAGGCCCGGTGACGGGTGCCGAACCCACCAAAATTAATATAATCGAATTAAACCCTACTTGTAGCAAGGGTGTCAACCCGAATCGTCTCTCAAAGGACCAACTCAGAAATTCAATCAAAGTTAAGAAAGCAAATTAAAAGGTTTGGGGGTATTTATAAGTACGAAAATTAACAAGACAAAGACTAATTAAAGTCGGAAACAGTTACGTAAAAACAACCAATCCAAGGCAATGACAGTTATCGGGTTTGATTCATCCTTAATCACAAGAGAACATACAAATGTTAATTAAGCCCTTGATTTCAAATTCCAAATAGAAGCCTAAATGGAACCCATGAGTTTCCTACTAGAAATGTATCTGGAGTTTAATTAATTAAGGCAAACGAATTAAACATCCATTAAATCCGAAATTAAACATGAAAACCGAAATTCAATCAAGCTAGGCATTTCATCAAACACCTTCAATGCAATCATCTAGATTATATTTTTCCCTCTTTAAATATGAACTAATGAAGCCACTAATACATAAATTCAAGATTCCAACTCATTTAAGCAAACAAATATAGAATCAAGAATCAAAGAGAGGAAGAACATGAAAAACGAAATTAACATATGATTAAGCAAATAGAACAAGATTTCATAATCAAACCCATAGGAATGTCAACCCATTTTAAGGAGTTTAGCTCTCCATTGTTGCGGAGAAACAACCCATAAAACAAAAATGAAATAAAAGCTAAAAACCTAGAAGAAGAAAGAAGAGGAGGGAAGAGAAAAGCTCTCTCAAATCCTTATTTTCGTATTCTGCTGTGTTATGCTGTTTCTGAGTTCTTAAACTCATTAAACGACAATTCTAATAATTCCAAACGTATCCCTTTTGGCCCATCTGTAAATAGACACCAAGTTTGCTCAAATCGGGCCCCAAATGAGTGAGTTAGACCCAATTTACTCTAGGATCCGAGGCTGGTTTTTCAAGGAAAATTACACCATCAAAACGATATTATTTGCTTAAGTGATATTCATAAAAGTTGTAACCAAATGTATCTTCTTCAAAATGGTCTTGGTCTCAGGTGAATCCGACCTCTATAGCCCAAGTGATGGCCTAAACACTGTTCTCTGTCTAGTTTCACGTAACAGCACCTCCGGTCTCACTTTCAGCTCATATTTGACTCTCTTATCATCCGAATTGGATTTCGAGCTCTTCATAAAAATTGTGGATATTTTTCTTAGCTTTCCTACAAAATTAAAATGAAATTTTTCCAATATCTACAATAAAAGTTATGCTTTAAATACAGAAGCAATATCAGGATGTCAATTATGCTGAAAAATGCAATTAGGCCCAATTTAGGCCCAAAGTCATGAAATGCACCCAAGACCCATCAATTAAGCTCAAATGGTGTTTAAAACAGCAAGTATGAGGGTTAAATAATATTTCAAAATCATGTTCATCAAATACCCCACACTTAGCTTTTGCTCGTCCCGAGTAAAATAAAAAATAAATGAAAGCAAGGGACAAGGGACAACAAACAAGGATTCACTTTCAAAAGATTTTCAAGAGTGCAAAGAATGAGTGATTAAGAAGGACAACCAAAGATTCAAGAAATCACAACACTTATGAAACCAATTCTGTCCATCTTCTTCCAACAAGAATGACAAATTCCATTGAAAGCATAGATCAAGAATGATAGAACCTCACAAGTCATACTCTCAATCCCTCAAGTGTTTAGATGGAAAGTGTTTCACTCAATTCAATCCATGAAAATTGGCACTACCATAAGCTTGCTTATCTTCTCAATCTCCACCACTCATGCACATACACACAAAAATCAAAAGGACTTTATTCAAGGTTGTAAGGTGGCCAAGGTAGAGGAAAGGAATAGAAGGGATGTGACAAGTTAAGATCAAAGAGAATGCAAGAACATTAACAAAATTCACATATCAATGTATATACCCAAAATCAAGCAATTCTCATATCAACTTCCTTCGTTCCCTTGAATTTATTTCTCTTTTCTTTCTTTTTTTTTCTTTTTCAATGTAACCATATCTATGCTACTTTTTTTTTTGTGTGTGTGTGTGTTAACTATACACTTTCTTTCTTTCTTTTCATCAACACTTGCATGATAAAGATCAATTTCCCCACACTTGTTCAAAAACTTCTTCAATGTTCTCACAATCCCTAAGGTAAGGTAGAAACATGGTTTTTCACTTAGGCTTGTAATGAGCTCAAAACAAAGAATGGTCAAAAAGCCCCAAGGGGGTTAATCACAGGAAAAACATGCAAGGTTGGCTACTTGGCTAAATGACTAAAGAGAACAAAAATGCCTTCATCATATTAACATGTGCATGTATAATGTAGCTTCAAAAAGAATCAAAGCAAGTTCTAGAGTAACCAAATCCGTGAATGAAAATCACACAAGAATGAAGAGATGTAAAGGCTCAAAATCTCACAAGGTATGTTTCTATCAAACTCAATCTATCAATTCAATGTTCATCACCAAACTTGTCAAAATCAAAACGAAAGACAATTTAATCACTTATGTCATGCTCTTTTCACTTCAATTGACTCAAATTCACAACTCTAAAAACTTCAAGTAGAAAGCAAATCTAATTTATTCTTTTTTTTTAAAAAACAGCAAAAAGACATTAAAACAACAAAATAACGCTAAAAACAATGGGAAAACAATCCAAACAGCAAACCATGAAAAACAGAAACAGTAACTGCATCAGAAAAAAGGAAACAACAAAAAGAAAACTAAAAAGAGCAAAAACGGAAATAGAAACAATAGACAGAAAATGAAAACATCAACAACAAACAGAAAAACAACATATTTAAAAAAATTTTATTCATAGCAGCAAAATAAAAATAGAAAAGTAACAGCAAAATTTTTTACGTTTCGGTTAAAAAATATAGAAAAATAACATAAATAACAAAAGAAAAAAGATGCCAACAAAGTCTAGGACAACACAATTTAAAAACATCAAGACATAATATAACTCCCCCACACTTGAAATCTCACTAGTGTAAAATATGCTTTTTACATCGGAGTTTCCACATCGGTTTCTTGTAAACCGATGTGTAAAACGAGGCGGTGGCTTTTTTGAAATTAAAATCAAAGTATTACACATCGGTTTAGAGTTTAACCGATGTGTAAAACCTTTCCACATCGATTATTTCTAACCGATGTTTAAAATTAAAACAAAAAAATTTTAAAGTCAGAATTTTTATCATTTAACATCGGTTCTTTCTGAACCGATGTGTAAAATAGTGATTAACCACATCGGTTTTAATGTAACCGATGTATAAAATTATAAAAAAAAATTAAAAATTATAATTTTACTTTTCCCACATCGGTTTTTTGTAACCGATGTATAATATGGTTAACAACATCGGTTTTTCCATAACCAATGTGTCTAATATGGTTAACCACATCGGTTTTTCTCATAACCGATGTGTAATATTCCCAATTTTCTCATTCCCTCCTTCTGTTCCTCCGCGCCCTCTTCCATTCCTTTTTGTTTTGTGCTAGTGAGTTTCTTCCCTAACTCTCTCACTGCTCTCTTTAGTTTATGAAAACCCTAAAACACAAAACACTCATCTGCTAATGCGCGGCCCTCATCTCCTCCTCGAAGTTCATCTCCTCTTCTAACGCGCGGCCTCCCAGCTCGCCGGTCTCCGCTTCTGCCTCCACTTCTGCTTCTGCTTCTCCCTCCCATCTCTGTCTCTCAAGGCGTGAAAGGTATTTTTCTTTTACTTTTTTGTTTACAGTTCTATCTCTGTCTCCCAATGTATGATATGGTTGTGGTGATGTGTGGGTGTTCTTTGCCATGCATTATCTGGAAATGTACATCTGTTTTCCTAGTCCCTGGAATGGTTTAGAAAACTGAAAAATAATTAATGTAGCTGCTCAACCGTATAAAATTATTGTTGCTGGAATCACAACATTGAGAACTCGCTTAGCTGCTATCGAGAAGCTTTTGATGTTGTTCATGTGGTAAGTGGATTGGATGGATGGTAAAATATCTTTATATTCCACGGTTCCTCATTATATTGTTTCTCATCTTTATTTGTATAGGTTTTTTGAAATTGGTATATAAAACTGATATAGTGTCTCTTGCAAAAGGCTGTGGGGGTAATTATTCTGCCAGATTTATCATGATTAAGCTTGCATAACAAACTGATTTTGAAGTTTGTCAACCAGTCTTGAGAAATAGAGAACACTAAGGCTGTGAAAATTTGGTACTTCAACTATTTTAGTTGATTTATTGCTCTAATTTCTTTTTTTATCATTGCAGTTACGAGCTATGTGTGTATTATTATGCTAACCTTGGTTTAGTAATTTGTCTCCATTTGGGCAAGAATAAAGATTGAGAGATTGCTTTCAAAGCTTCTTTCCCCTTTTTCTCTCTTCATTGAGTATTACACATATACAAGTTAATTGTACACATCTCTAATTTTTTGTTTATTGGATTAGTTAGATCAGTTGTTGAACCCTTTTTCTCTTGATTTCTTTAGTTTTCTATATCATGATGGTTTCTATGAAACTGAGTTTGTTAATTGTTAATGATTGTACACTTCTCTGATTTTTGTTATGTTATTTGGTATTTAGGAATGCCTTTGTGTTGTTTTGGTAACAATCAAGCGTAAAAAAGGGTCGGAATTGCGTTTCAAACGTGAAAGCTACTCACTGTAGCTTTGCAAAATGCAAGTCCATCTCAAACCAATGTCCATCCAAACACATGCCTAACATCCTCCCAGTATCTTTTCCCTAGGGAAATGGAGATAAAAGAAAAAGTTAGTTACATTTATGGAAATTTATCTGTCTTTTATTGGATAATATTTATTATTAGGATAACTATATAGATATCATTTATTTTATATTTGAATCGTGAAGTTGCATCAAATACTGATCTGAGCTTGTTTTTAATGGAAACTACTCATTTGTCCATCTGTTTGGGGAGACAGATATCTGGTCGGTATGTTCAATCCCCACTTATGACAGTTTCTAGATGCATTGTCTGTTTCTCTCTTTTGCTCTGCATTTGCATTCCTGTTTTTGTCTTTATGCACCATTGCAGTAGGGAGGCTTTTAGTAGTGACTGACATTGTGCATTACCATTGTCTAAGTATGCATGCATGATTAATGGAGAGAGGGAAGGTTTTGGCACCCAGTTTCAATTTTTTTCTATACTACATGATCACCAAGATTCATTCTTTTCCATCATTTTTAAGCATTTCTAACATTTAGCATTTCTACCAATCATTGCCGCTGACCAACTTTCTTACTCTATTTGCAGAACAAGAAATTGACAGGTGTTATTTTCCTGGACTGCGGATCTGATTTGAGGAGTAGTCATAGGATTCCTGGTGAGTTTCATTCAGTTACTCAGAAATTTAGTTACAACTTACAAGTGTGTCACCATTAATCAACCATACCATTAAGTTGTGTAGATCTCGTCAGCTTTGCTGTCTTGTATTTTGCCTATTGAAGTTTCAATGACTATTTACAGAATTCTCTCAATTCTAGAATGATTAACTCAAGGAAGAGTTTTTAGTTGGCAGGTGTACAAGTGTCTTTGACTCCATTGCATAGTGCTACTGCCGCCCGCTTTGTTCACTTCTCTGCTTGTCTTTGCACAATAACAACTAGACGTGTCTCTCGGAAGGTACATTTTGGTCGAAAAGCTTTCATTGGAGTTTTAATGTATTTTCTTGAAAATTTATTTGATTCGAGAATATGCCCACAATAATTAGTAAAGCCTTAGTTTCCCGTTTGAGATGCAATACTAATGAGCATACGTGTATGTGCTTAATGTACTGCTCATTGTGTTGGATCTTGAATTGTCCAAAGTTGGACAGTTTGGGAAAAAACTTTTTCTTAATTCAGTTAAAATAGTTATTCATTGATTCTAATGTTATATACTTGATGAAAGTTCGGATTGATACATTTCCTTTCGTTCTCCGGGTGCATACTTTATCGTGGTGGATGTCATCGCGTTCAAGTAGTGTATGTCGGAGACCGTAGGGAAATGCTGCCGAAATTTTGTCGAGTATGAGCATGAGAGTTAAGGACTAACTGTTAACCGAATGTTGAAAAAGTTTCTTCTCGAATGGGATAGGGCCATACCCTGTCATAAGAAGTGGTTGATGAATATGTTGGATTAAGTACGAAGGTATTGGTTTAGTCATGGATCGCGGTTGGATGAATGCTAGACGGACAAGTGATGAGTATGAGAATGGAGTGGAAGATTTTCTACAGTTTGCAAAAACAAATGCTCCTGATAGTGGTAACGGAAGGTTTTATTGTCCTTGTGTTAACTGTTTGAATGAGGGACTACTAGAAGCTGAGGAGATACGTGATCATCTTATTTGTGAGGGGATTTGCAAGAGTTATACAACATGGATATGTCATGGTGAATCGTTAGACAGGCCGAGGGTGTCGGATAGAGAGGAAGTTGATGACGTGGAAATGGACGATGGACTAGAGGACATGATCCGTGATGTTGGGCAAGAGTCTTTTCGGCGCGCACATGTGTATGATACTTTGTGCAGTGATGCGCAAGTGGCTTTGTATCCGGGGTGCACTAATTTCACACGGTTGTCAGCGGTGTTAAGATTGTTCAATGTGAAGGCGAGAAATGGGTGGAGCGATAAAAGCTTTACTGAATTGCTTGAGTTGTTGAAAGAAATGCTTCCAGAAGGCAACACATTGCCATCTCGAAACTATGAGGTGAAGAAGATATTGTGTCCGATTGGTATGGAGTATAAGAAAATACACGCTTGCCCCAATGATTGCATATTGTACAGGAAAGAGTTTGAAGAGATGCACGAGTGCCCCAGGTGTGGGGTATCACGCTACAAAGTGAAGGATGGTGATTCTAGTTGTGATGTGGTCACCAAAGGTCCTCCTGCGAAGGTGCTGTGGTATCTTCCCGTGATTTAGCGATTCAAGCGATTGTTTGCTAATGTAAATGACGCAAAGAACATTAGATGGCATGCAGATGAGAGGAAGTGTGATGGACAGCTTCGGCATCCGACCGATTCTTTGCAATGGAAGAGAATTGATAGTTTGTTTCCGGATTTTGGCAATGAGCCCAGAAACCTCAGGCTTGGACTTGCTACCGATGGAATGAATCCATATGGAAACTTAAGTAGTATTCATAGTTCATGGCCTATTCTCCTGGTAATTTACAACCTGTCTCCTTGGTTGTGCATGAAGCGCAAATACATTATGTTAAGTATGATGATTTCGGGTCCTAAACAGCCAGGAAATGATATTGATGTTTATCTGAGTCCCTTGATTGAAGACTTGAGAATGTTGTGGGATGAAGGCATTGATGTGATCGACGGGTATTGCCGTGAGACATTCAGATTGCGTGCCATGTTATTTTGCACCATCAATGACTTTCTAGCATACGGGAACCTATGTGGGTATAGTGTTAAGGGGCATAAAGCATGTCCAATATGTGAAGAAGGCACATGTTACCATCAACTGCAACATGGAAGGAAGACGGTTTACCTTGGGCATCGAAGATTTCTCCGACGTAATCATCCTTATCGTAGATTGAGAAAAGCTTTCAATGGACTTCCGGAGAATGAAATTGCTCCGGTGGCCTTGACTGGAGAGCAAGTTTATGAAAGGGTGAACAACACTAATGTTATCTATGGGAAGACCCAGAAGAAGGCTACCGAAAAGAAAATATGGAAGAAGAGGTCGATCTTCTTTGATCTTCCATACTGGTGCAAGCTTGATGCAAGACATTGTATTGATGTGATGCATGTGGAGAAAAATGTGTGTGACAGTTTAATCGGAACGCTTCTCAACATTCAAGGCAAGACAAAGGATGGTGTGAATGCTCGTCTGGATCTAGTTGCGATGGGTATACGAGAGCAGTTAGCTCCACTTAAAGTGGGGGATAAGAAGACTTATTTGCCCCCAGCATGTCATACTTTATCAAAAAAAAGAGAAAAGAAGTTTCTGTGAATGTCTACGGGGAGTCAAAGTGCCACAGGGTTACTCTTCAAATATCAGAAGACTTGTCTCAATGAAAGATCTCAAATTAGTTGGCTTAAAGTCTCATGATTGTCATGTCTTGATGCAACAACTACTACCGGTGGCCATTCGTGACATATTGCCTAAAAAAGTCAGACATGCCATTACTAGGTTATGCTTATTCTTCAATGCTATATGTAGCAAGGTCATTGACACTAAAAATTTGGATGAGTTGGAAAATGAGGCAGCCATTATCCTGTACCAATTGGAGATGTATTTTCCACCTTCATTTTTTGACATCATGGTTCATTTGATTGTTCATCTAGTGAGGGAGATTAGATTGTGCGGCCCCGTTTATTTAAGGTGGATGTACCCGGTTGAGCGATACATGAAGATCTTGAAAGGATATATGAAAAATCCACACCGTCCCGAAGCATCTATTGTTGAAAGGTATGTTGCAGAAGAAGCTATTGAGTTTTGTACAGACTACATGTCAGAAGCGGAACCTGTAGGGCTTCTGAAGTCTCGTCACGAAGGAAGATATGATTCTAAGGGTAAACGAGGTATCACTTGTTAAGAGCATGGATCGGGAGGAAGTGCTTCAAGCACATTTGTATATATTGAATAACACTGATGAGGTTGAACCATACTTATGTGAGCATAAAAGCATCATCAATGAAACTTACCCTAGAATGAATGAAAAATGGTGTTTGAACAAGCATAACAAGACTTTCTTGAACTGGTTTAAAGAAAAAATTGCAAAGGATGGTATTGCTTCTGATACATTAAAATGGCTAGCACAGGGGCCTAACTTTGATGTCATATGCTGGAGTGGGTACGATATCAATAAGTTTTCCTTCTATACAAAGTCATAGGATGACAAAAGTACTATGCAAAACAGTGGGGTTATGGTCGTCGTTGAGTCCATGCATTTCTCTAGTTCGAAAGATAAAAACCCTGTTATGGCATCAGTTTCATACTTTGGAATCATTGAAGAGATATGGGAGGTTGATTACACGAAGTTTAGAGTACCTGTTTTTAAATGTCAGTAGGTCGACAGTAACAATGGTGTGCAAACCGATGAGTTAGGATTCAAATTGGTGGACCTTAATAAGGTAGGTAATAAAGAGGAGCCTTTCATCATGGCATCCCAAGCAAAACAAGTGTTTTATATCCGTGATCCTTCTAACAAAAGGTGGTCAGTGGTTCTCCAGGGAAAAAACATGTATAATGGTAGTGAGGGAAATCATGATTCAACTCTTGATATTTCTGATACTCCTTCTTTCTCAACACGAGTGCCTAATTTCAATGAGGAAAATGAAGTGGATGATGTACATGCTACTTGTAATGATCACCAAGAAGGGCTATGGGAGAACTTTACCAGTTGACCACAAAGTAAGTTTAGTTTGATATTACCATCAAGTTTGGCATATTATATGTTTAAGTTGATATTTATAAGTTATGTTTATGTACGTTGATCGATATTTATAAGTTATGTTTGATATTTATCCTGACATACTAACAAGTTTTTTTTTTGTTTAAACAGGTATACATGGCTGATCGTGAGGATATCCCTCCTTCATGCAGCGGGTCGGAGACCCCGTCTACTGGTAGAAAGGGTAGACGCACCACACGAATGAGGAATTTGACTGCCAATCGTGGTTCAAATCAAAGGATAAGAGTAGACTTTGATAATAACCTCAATCCTATTGGGCCAATGGCAGATCAATTTAACAGTTTTGTGGCGACCCTTGCTAGGAACAGGCCTAGTATACTCATTGATATGTGGAAAGATGTACCGGCGGACGTGAATGATCAGATATGGGAGAGTATTCTGGTATCTATACTTCTACGTCCTGTGTTTGTCTGTATCTACTTTATTTTTATCTTAATAATATCATACAGTAATTCGTTGATTCTTTTGGTCTTAATGTAGTTGACCTTTGACATACCGGATACGTATATTATGAAGAAGCGTTTGCTAAAGTATGCTGGAGAGCGTTAGAGGGATTTTAAGGCCGACCTGGGCAGATACTATGTATTCAATCCAAAAAGTAAAAAGAACCCACTTGAGGCGTATCCGTTTCTTGACCAGGCGACATGGGATCGCTTTGTTCAGAGCCGACATGATCCCAGCTTTCAGGTTAACTTATTTGATTTGTCTCTAAATTTATGTAATTTCATTAATTTTATTTACTTATGTAATTTAATTGTCTTCTATTTATAACAGGAGAAGAGGAAAAAGAGGCAGAAAAACCAAAGCAAGAATGTCTACCCCCATGTCATGTCTCGTGGGGATATAGAAAGCTTATTCAGAAAATGGTTGAAGAGGAAAAGAAAGCACGTCAGGAAGCAGCATCTCAGGCGGATCCTAATGCTGAAAATCGTCCAGAGGTTGTTGATCCACCTCCACCCCCACGCCATCGTAAATGGAAGAGGGCCCGACAAAGAAAAACGGGACAATATACATCTGAGGAGGCCCGCCAAGTAGCTAAGAAGATTGTAAGTATAGTTTGAATTGTAATTGTCATTTTAAGATTGTTACTGAATTGTAATGTGACCTGATATTTTATGTGATAGGATGCCTTGGATGATCAGCTAACCCAAGGAACCTTTGTTCCCAGAGGACGCGATGATATCTTAGCTGCTGCCATCGGTAAACCAGACCACCCGGGTCGTGTCATTGGTGTTGGATGGGGAGTCGGCATTCGCCAATACCATGGTTCATCTTCACACCAATGCCACAGGGATGTTGATGCAGATAGAGCACGACTAAAACAGGAGATTGCAGCTGAGCTTCGACAGGAGATGGCCGAGCAGTTTGCCCAGCAGATGGCAATATTGACTTCTATGTCCCAGCAGATGACAGCCGGTGTCCAACCCTCTGTCCAACCCTCTGTCCATGTGAGCACTAAGGGCTCATGTGATCCTTCTCATCAGCCTGAAAATGATGATGATGGTGGTGATGATGATGATGATGATGGCGACCCTGATAGGTGTGAGCTGTATGTTGATGATCATCATGATCGCCGCTTAGTGGCATTGGGTAGGGCACATAATAACTTAGGTAATACCATACACCATCGTTTATTACCGGATGATCAACTGAGGGTCATTGTTGAGATTATTCGAGATGCTGATGCTCGAGTCCCTGTGCCCACTGAGGAGGTTCAAACAGTGGGTCAGGCCCCCGGTAACTTCATACTCTGGCCAAGAAGACTGGTCAGCTTTCTTGTTGCATCTGAGGTATTCAGTTAGTTGTGTTTTTCTATATTCATAGTTGAAATAATTTATTATTGTTTAAAGATAATGCTTTATTTTTATTCGTTATAGGATGTTGGAAATGATATTGTGCCTAAAAGGTCGGATCTAGGAAGACCAGAGATGTCTGCTCCTGCCAATGTATTCATTTGACCATTTAGTTAATTACGAATTAAATAACTTAATTATCCGTGATTACTAATATATATCTATGTTGTTTAGGGGATCGACAAAGGGGCACCTGGCCATGGTGATGTTTTTAAAGTTCTCGCTATACAGGTTGTCACCATGGAGAATGACGCAGCCTCGGTAAGGTTGGAACATGATGCCAGCCCTGGTGATGAATTGTATATCCCAAAGAAGGAACTTATGGAGATGGTACTCAATAAAGAAATGGCTAGTTCTTCACACATATCGTTATGGTGCACGTAAGTACATTTTATTTATAAGTTAAGTAATTAATTTTTAAATACTATGATAATTAACATGTTTTTCCAATATATTAGGTATCTGCATTGTATGTTAGTCGATCAGGGTAACCTCGCCCTTTATGGGTTCATTGACCCCATGTTCATTCAGGGTGATGTTCTCCTAGCATCAGAAGACCCGGTCACTACCATACGTGATATACTTACCCGAGACGATCATCAATTCTACCTTGCGCCTTATCTCAATAAGTAAGTACCGGTTATTTAAGTATAACTATATATGATTTAGTCGCTAACTGTTCCGCAAATACAGCCAGCATTGGCAATTGTTGCTCTTGTACCCTAAGATGAACGTCGTGGTCTTCTTCTGCTCATTGGGAAATAAGCCGGCGAATCAACTGAAGACGATCATCGAAACGTAAGCATTAAAATACTTTATAATCAGTAATGCAGTTGTTTTAATTATCTGAAATCTATTAGATATACTTTAATTAATGTTTTTGTCATGATAGGTCTATTAATGCAACCCACATGTTGCATGGTGAAAGGCGTACTCGGGCTATCAGATGGATTATTCCTAGTGTAAGATATTTATTAGTTCAAATGCATCAAATGCAGTGGGTAAAATAATTGATTTCTATTTTATTTAATTCCTCATATTCTAATTGGGTTTCATTTGTACGTAGTCACGTATACAACGTGGATCATGGGAATGTGGCTACTATGTGATGCAGTGGATGTTGGAAATTATCTCCTCCAGGATCACTGAAAGATGGCACGAGGTAAATGTTAATTGACACAATTAGAAGTAATAGTATAGATTCGTTATATGTTTTATGTTAGTTTATTACTTAAAAGATATAATCTTTTGTCCAATTAAACTTGCAGATATTCAACAATCCAACTCCATTATCTGATTCCGACATCAACAACATAAAGAGGCGTTGGGCAACTTTCTTTCTTGAAGTGTACCAACCATAGTTTGTATATATGTAGTTAGTTTAAAAACTTATCATGTACTAGCTATAGTGTACTTTTGACTGATCATATGTATTTTGATATGAAATCTATAATATATCATGTAGCTTTTTGGTTTCTAATTATTTTTGTTGTCTGAATGTAATTGAACGTACATATATATGTATTGTTCGTAATGAATTCAGTATATATTAGTTATGTTGAGAATATTTACAGTATGTTATTCTGGTATTGATCTGCATTACTGAAACAGGGGGAAATGAATGATAGAAATGTAAATAACAGGGAAAAAAATGAGACTTTACACATCGGTTTTTTTTTAAACCGATGTGGAAATTTCACTTTCCACATCGGTTTTAATGAAAACCGATGTGGAAAGTGAAATTCCCCAATAGGATACCAATTGACAAATTAATTTTCCACATCGGTTAAGAGGAAACCGCTGTAAAAAATATTATAAACATCGGTTTTAAAACCGATGTGTAAAGTGGCAATAAACCACATCGGTCGTTTCAACATCAGTTTGAAAACCGATGTGAAAAGCCAAAAATAACCGATGTGGAATCCCCTTTCTGCACTAGTGTCTACATTGTCCTCAATATAGAACATATTAAAACCAAGAACAAGAACAAATTCATTCACATAGAGGACATGAAAAATAAAATAGAAAGGGGGAGAAATAGCCTTATAGAATGTAGTGCAACAAGTCTCATGGTGGCTAAAGCACTTCTCCAATGCTTGCTTTGAGAACTTCCCACCAAATTGCCTGAACCAATCTTTATCAACCATGAAAGCTTTAGTGGTTGCCTCAAGCAGAAGTGGTTGCATCTTCATTTTGGGAGGTTGAACATAGGAGGGAAGTGGTTTAGGTGCTTCTGCAGACGGTACTTCTTTAACACAATCTTCATCTCCTGCAGCATCCATCATGACTTGATCATCATCCTTTATGGGGATGCATTCCGTGGGTAGCATGTCACTAACACCCCAACTTGGGCGTCACATGGTTACCCGTCGCGGAAAATAAAACTTATTAAATTGCTGGTTACTTTTGGAAAATAATATTTTCTTAATAAATAAGTATTCTAAAAAACAGTGATACAATTTTTTTTCTTTTTTCTAAAGAGATGAAAACTCAGAACATGAACAACAGAAACATACATATATATCAGCAGTTGCAGCATAGGTGCATAGTTACAACATGAACATAGGGCCTTTATGAGAACATACCATTGACATAGTTTAGAAGATAGGTAAGTAAAAGAAATATAAGCATCGTAAAGCAAAAGGGTCCGGAACCACATCACAAAATACCATGGTTCTCAGAAACCAGGAATCAGCCAGACAAGGATAACTACCCCACAAAAGAAAACCCAAAGCTGGTCCAACTAGAGATGGCCATTAGGAAGGCCAGAATGAACACCCCCGCTCCCAGAAAACGAATCAGGCATGACATCCAAAACCTCCCCTCCTTCGTCAGGAGAGTCATCATCATCGTCGTCATCAAGAAAAACGTACTCTGGCTCGTCATCAAAGAACTCCTCCGGATCCTCCTCCGGGGGTGAGTCAGGTATAACTCCGGGAAGTGGTACTCCAAGAGGTGGATGCTCGTGCAACTGTCCTCGCTCAGCCAAAACATGAAGGTGATACGAGGGAGGTGGTAGTGAAATCCTCACCGACTGGACAGTCTGAATCCTCTGTTGTGGTCCGCCCTCAACAGCTCCCTCCAGTGAACTAACAGGCTCGGTATAGGTAGCAGAGTGGGATCCAGGCTGGATATCCCACGCTCCCGGATTATGAGCATTGTAAAAAATCAGCGTCATCGCGCCCGATGGTGCTAGGGGGATGTTGGGATCCCTCTAAACCCATATATATATATATATATATATATATATATATATATATATATATATATATATAATAATTCCATATAGGAAAATGAAAACAACAAGAAAGTATGCAAGAGTAAGATACCAATATACGGATTTATCACAATAACCATATGCACGACACAACATCAGATAGCATGCAAAGTCATGTATCGTAAAATTCTTTCAAATAAACAGTATTATATCAAGGGGGTCTCATACCCGATCAATCATGGTTTTTATAAAAATATGCACGACACTTCAATATTCGGGCTCTAGCATAATCTCATGATATACCAACTTCATTTTTGTTTTTGCTTCGATCAAGCTTTTTACATGGATCATTGTCAACGAAAAGAATCTAATGTCCAACACCTTTGTAACTCATTGGCAGATCACTCAGCAACCAATGGTTATTGCGCACAAGTTATGACATCTCAATTGTCATTACGGTAAACGGGAAACTTCTGTCCACGCATTGGCAGATCACTCAGCAACCAATGGTTATCGTAGTTCATGGGCGTATTTCCCCAAAATTCATTGTCCAACACATGACTCAATTATTTCTAACTTAGCAACATGGCACGTCTGCCAAACAAATGCATGTAAAAATCATTTTGTTCTCAAAGTTTGTGTGTACATTCTTTCCTAGTCGAAGCTCAAAGGCTAACGACTATTCATAAAATCTTTAACTTTAAGATTTTTCAACATCAACACGGGACATGAAGTCCGAGTGCTCAATCACAACACCCGATGCACCAGTCTTAAGCTTGTGGTCATATAAAACAACATTCACCATTAAAAACGTTTATCACAATGTGATTAGGACACACAGTCCACAACTACGTGGTTAGGACACACAGTCCACAACAACGTGATTAGGACACAAAGTCCACAACAACATGACACGGATCAAAGATCTACGTGTAAATTATAGAACTCTAGTATTCCGACGTCTCGCATACTAGATTCACTTTCCAACGTACTTATTTTTTTTTCGTTCAGTGAAACTCAAATACAAAATGAAACTTTAGCAACTTATCCAAGCTTGCCGGAATATTTTCAGAAGTATTTTTGCAGAAATATTTTTCATTGGAAATCCATTTGTAAAATTCTAAGTTATAAAGAAATTCATTTTCTTTTGAAATTCTTCTTTTTCTTCCAAACCATCTTTAGAACGTTGTCAAATCCATTCAAATTCTTTTCTAAAATATTGCCAGCCATTTTCAAAGGTTTTCCTTCATAAACATACTTTTAAAATTATGTTCACTTATACTAAAATTATTGAAGAAAATGATTTTGCTCTACCTTAAAATATTTCACACTTAGTTCTCAAAATATTTTTCGTCTCATTCTTCGAAAATGATAACACACTAAAATATTCTGTTTACAGTTCCTTCTTTATATTCATTCTTTTATCAAGAAATCATCAAATAAATATTTTTGTTCCCAAATTCTCATAAGGCTTTTTAAGACTTTTAGCATCATAATTAATCGAGCACCGACGAGTGCCAAGCTTCTCAGATAATCAATCAATCAACAGTAATATTTCCACATCAATATCTTGACAGTTAATACAGTTCATGCCATATAGTAAAGCTATAACACATCTTCAGATAAGTCATCAAGCTCAGACATTTAAACAGATAGTTCAATCACCACAGATAACACAGATAAATCATAACAAGACTTAAGACATATCACAAATCACAACTAAAAGCATACAGCTATTGAAATATCCTTCAGGCAGTCTCCTCTTACCTCATTCCAAAGCAAGCAAAGTTCCTTGTTCTCGGTTGCATGTAACGATCCTCCTCAGCCGGCTTCCCGGCGGAAGTCTAAAGATTCCAACACATAATCACCAGTTAAAAACAACCAAAACATTCAATCTACCCTAGGCATAGGTTCGGCCACAACATGAAAATAGGGTTAGGGATTTCAAAATTTTTCAAACTCATGGATTAATGATCCTTAAGTATTAGAGATTCATAAACAATGATCATTTAACAAGGATTGAACAAAAACTCCTCTAAGCTACAAGCTTAGGGTTTCGGCCATGACCTCTAAAATAGGCTATAAATTTTCAATCTTTTCAAGATTTTGGAATTAACAACTAAATGTACAAAAGAGTTCAAATCAATGATCATTTAACAAAAGTTGAAACAAAACTTCCTTGCTCTACAAACACATATATTCGACCTTGCTAGGAAAATAGGGAAGGAAATTTTTGTTTGATGCAAGCTCTTAGATAGTGAATAAAGAGATCATTGTGAGTCCATAGAAATTGGTTTTAACTCAAATGGATTTTTCTACTAATTTCTAGAGATTTTAGAAGTTTCTAGATCTAAGAATAAAAAATGGATGAACATGGCATAACTTTCAAAATAAATGAAGAAGAAGACTTAGATGAGTAATAGCATAGAGTATTACCCTTGAAGCTTTAAGAAAAGGATGAGGATGAACACTTGGAGGAGTAGAAAACAATGGAACTTGAAGTAAGAAAGTATGGTTAAGTGAGTGTAAAGTTGAGAATGAAAGAAAATGAGGGTTTATATAGAGGGGGAGAGTGAGTGTGGCGTGAAGAGGGAGGGAGAGTGAGCTTGGAGAGCAAGTTTGGACTAAGGAGGTGTTTGGTTGGAAAATGTGAGAGAAAAGTGATTTTTGGATTAAAATACCTTATATTCAAAAAGGTGTAATGATGGTTACTTTATGATGTGGCATTTGACTCACATCAACATGTCATTCCTTTCCAACAAGTGACATTGGTCATCTCAGCTCCCCATCCTGCTTCGTTGTGTACCCGGTTAAAGTTTCCGATCGTAGTTTTTGACGATTTCACCCGAATAAAGTATTATATTTTATTTTCGAACGTAAATTTCCAAAAATGACCAAGATCATTGGAAACACTACAAAAACACTAAACGTTTCATTCACGGGTCAAAATTAGGTTTTCTGCTCAGTAAATTTTTATTGTCAGTGAAAATGCAGATCGGTTTTAACTCGAATTTTCGACCGAAAATTTAACCGTAACTTTCTACGGTGAGGTAGAGCAAGACAATGATTTTGGTTTATCTAAAATCATTCTCTAGATTTTTAATAAAAATAAAAACACATAAATATGTACTTACTATTATAGAAAGACAGAGAAATTGGGGCGTTACATTACCACCCCACTAAAAAGAATTTCGTCCTCGAAATTACGCACCTGGAAATAGGTCAGGATGTTGCAATTTCATTTTGTCCTCGACTTCCCATGTAGCTTCTCCGGTTGCATCATCCCAAATAACCTTAACTAAGGAAATTTATTTACCTCTGAGCTGCTTCGTCATCTTATCCACGATTCGCACAGGCGAAGTTTCAAAAGACAAGTTCTCTTTTAATTGTACATTATCGGGTTTGATTACGTGAGATGGATCAGGAACATATTTCCTCAATTGTGAAACATGGAAAACATCATGAAGATTGGAAAGAAAAGGTGGCAAAGAAATTTTATAGGCTAATGGAGCTACGCAACGAAGAATTTGGTAGGTTCTAATGAATTTAGGAGTGAGTTTTCTGGATTTAATTATTCTGCTGATCCCAATCATAGGCGTAACTTTCAAGAATACATGTTCGCCTTCCTCGAACTCTAGAGGTCGTCTTCTCTTGTCAGCATAACTTTTCTGTCGACTCTGACTTGTCCGCATTTTCTCCTGAATCATCTCCACCTTTTCTATTGTCTGTTGCACGATTTCTGGTCCCAATAATAAACTCTCACCATTCCGGTACCAACATAGAGGTGTTCTACACCATCGGTCATATAAAGCTTCATAGGGTGCCAGTCCTATGCTCGAATGGAAACTGTTGTTATAAGTGAATTCTATCAACGGCAGAAATTCATCCCAATTCCCCGTGTTTTCCAACACACAAGCTCTCAATAAGTCCTCAAGTGATTGGATCATCCTCTTGGATTGTCCATCTGTTTGTGGATGATAGGCTGAACTCAATCTGAGTTTCGTTCCTAGTGACTCTTGTAGACTTTGCCAAAACCTTGACGTAAATCTCAGATCACGGTCCGAAATAATACTCGAAGGTATACCATGTAATCTGACAATTTCATCAATGTACAACTGAGTTAATCTTTCCATCGAATACTTCATATTGATAGGTAAAAAGTGAGATGACTTGGTCAGTCGATCAACTATTACCCATATAGCCTCATGTCCATTCCGAGTCCTTGGTAAACTTGTTACAAAATCCATCGAGATACCATCCCATTTCCATTCTGGGATGTCTAAGGATTGTAGCATTCCCGCTGGCCTTTGATGCTCAATATTTGCCTTTTGACATACCAAACACGAAGCAATGTATTCCATTATGTCTCTCTTCATTCCATAGCACCAATACAATTGCTTGAGATCTTGATACATCTTCATGGCTCTTGGGTGTAAACTTAATTTACTCTTATGAGCCTCTTCCAGAATCAATTTTATAAACTCGGCATTGTCTGGTACACAGACTCTTTTACCAAATCTCAAGATTCCATCTGTCCCTTCTTTGAATTCCGACATTGCTCCTTGACGTACTAATTCCCTTTCTCCTTGTAGGTATTGATCACCTTCTTGTTTCTCTCTTATCTGGTCCTGTTAGAACCAAAGTGATTTGGATTTAATTAATCTCTAAGTTTTGATGTTAACAAAAGGATTAAATTTACTTGGCAAAGTGTTAGTTGAGATCTAACAAGGTTATTCAGTTTTTACAGGATTACTTGAATCATATATGTTATGAGAAATCTTGTATAAAGTTCTTTATATCTGCTTGGACTGAGAAAGAGAATTTACGTCCAATCGAATAGACGAGCTAATAAAAAATGTTTGGTAAATTTACTTTCTGTTTATTTGAGTAGACAAGAGTTTAAGTAGACAAGGCTTAAATATTTTCTAAGTAGACGTGCTCAGTTTGCCACGTCAGCATACGGAAGTTGTTAATAGAATTAAACAGACGAAAAAAATAAAATAATAGGCAGACGAGCTCTAATTGCCACGTCACTAGATGGAAATCAAAATTACTCACTGAGATATAACAATTCCAAAGACTTGATAGACGAGAGGATATGCCACGTCAGTAGAGAAGCGAAATAGAAGGGGTGAACATACTTAGTCTCACAAATAACCGAGTAGACGAATATTTTGAGTAGACGAGTTTCTATCTCCTATACGTTCTTCTAAAGTGAATAAATGCAATCCGGTTCTCTTGAATTTATTTCAAATGATTGTTATTTATTCCAATAGAATATTTGTTCTTCCCATTTGTTTTTCGGGTTAATGCTTTGTTTTCTTTTGAGAAAATCATAGTACCATCGAGGAAATACAAAAAGCAAATAATACAATGAGGAAATGAAAAGTGACTTATACGATGACAACTTTATGGCTGGAAAAAACTGGACTGTAAACAAAGGAGGAAAACCTTTTTCAAGTTGCAATTCTCAGAGCAGCGAGCCTCCATTTTGTACTGCCCTAATAACCAAGAGTGCATTTAAGCATCGCTTCGATCAAGACTTCAGTCACAATGGATATTATGCTATTTATAAATGGGAAATTCAAAATGACCGTTGGAGCTTTTCAAGAGAAGGAGAAGGTCACTATAAGTAGAAGACCTCAGATAGCGAAGAACATCTTTTGCTAGCCAGCAACTCTTCCCTATACAATATTTGCAAGAGCAAGCTCTTGTCATTCTTTCAAAAAGCAAAAGTCTGTAATCTCTTAGTCTGAATATTGTGAAAATATTCAATAGATCTCAAACTTCCATATCCTCACACCTAGTGTTAAATCTAAGTAGATCTAAGTTAAATCTCTTTGTTAGAATTAGAGCCCGGAGAGGCTTGGTAAGAAAGGAATACTTGTAAGCCTGGAGAGGTGTTGAATACTTGGTTGTAATCTATTTGGAGAAATAGTGGATAAAACCTTCAAGTCGAAGGGACTGGACGTAGCTTTTGGTTGGAAGAGAGTGAACCAGGATAAAATCATTTGTGTGAATCTTCTATCTCTAAACTCTTATAGCTTTATTTGTTTATACTGACTGTGGGGTTTTGATATTTCTTTTGTTAAGTTTCTAAAAAGATCTATTTCTGTGTGCTTGCTTCTGATTTAATCTTCTTGTGTGAGAAAACAGTTTTGAAAAGGTTGTTTTCGAAAATTATTAACAAACACAATTCAACCCCCTTTTTTGTGTTTGCCTGTCTCAACTTCAGTTGGTATCAGAGCTCAGCCTCGAAAGAGTTGAGCATCTAACAAGTGTTGAGGGAGTATGATCCAACAACCATGGATGCAGAAGGACAAGCTATCAACATACCTCATCTCTTTGTGGAACAGATTATGACTACTGGAAGAAGAGGATGATGGCCTTTTTGGATGCACATAATGTTGATATTTGGGAACTGATTGAAACTGGCTACACAGAGCCAAGAGATGAAGTTGGAGTTGTTGTTCCTAGAGCCCAATGGACTCAAGAGAAGAAAAACCAACACCAGCTTAATCTAAAAGCTAAGCACTATCTCATGTGTGCTATTACTAGATATGAACATGACAAAGTTCACAGCTGCAATACTGCTAAAGAAATCTGGGATACTCTTGCCCTAGTTCATGAAGGTTCATCACAAGTGAAGGAATAAAAAATAAGCATGCTGGTTCACCAGTATGAACTGTTTAAGATGGCTGATCATGAAACTATAGATCAGATGTTTGGAAGATTTCAGACTATCACCAACAGTCTCATATCACTTGGAAAAATGTATGAAAATAGAGACCATGTAAGAAAGATTCTGAGAAGTCTCTCAAAGCAATGGAGACCCAACGTGACTGCTATTCAAGAAGCCAAAAATCCGAACACTCTTTCTCTAGAAGCGCTTCTGGGATCACTCAAGGTGCATGAACTTGAACTAAATGAAGAAGAAAATTCCAGAAAAGGAAAATCTATTGCCCTAAAGGCAAAGAAAGCAAGTTCATCAAAAGTCCTCAAAGCTGCTGAATCATCAGATGATACCGAACCTTCAGACAGTGATGAAGGGTCAGATGAGGATGAACTATCTTTCATCTCCAGAAAGATTCAACATATGTGGAGAAAGAAAGGTGGTTTCAGAAGGAAGCGGTTTAACAGAAAGTTTTCCAAGGAGGAGTCAGACTCCAATGAAAAAGGATCACCCTTGTGCTTTGAATGTAAGAAACCTGGTCATTTCAAAGATGGCTGCCCTGAGCTGAAGGATAAAAATAAATTCTTCAAAAATAAGAAAGGTTTAATGGCTACATTGGAGGATATTGATATATCTTCATCATATGAATAAGATAATGCTAAGGAAGAGGTAAATATCTGTCTCATGGCTGACACATCATCAGAAAGTGAATACACTGATGCTGAGGTATTGGATTCTGACCCGTCCACTCTTCAAAATGCTTTTGATGATTTGTTGCATGAGTCGTCCATACTGTCTCGAGAGTATAGGAGTCTCAAAAAGCAATTTTCTAAATTGTCTAGAGAATATGATGGGGTCTGCATTGAGAAACAAAACCTTAAATATGAAAATGACATACTAAAATCAGTGAATGTCAGTCTAGCTGACAAAATGGAGTGTGAGCCTGATGTTTCTTGTGAAGTTGCACAAAACTGAAACAAGATGTAACATATCTGACAGACTCTCTGTCAAAGCTTGGTTATGACAAAGAGAAGCAAGAGGCATCTCACCAAAAGTCAACACCACATACACAGCATAGAGCTTCAAAAGCTCAAGCTAAATATGCTATAACCAAGTCTCGCCCGTCCAACACCTTTTGCAAAGTGTGTGGAAAGAATGGGCATACTACATCTAGATGCATACATAATAAGCATAGAAAGCATTCTCATCCAGTGACTACTAACAAAGAAGGACCCAAGTCAGTTTGGGTACCTCAAGATAAGATAATACCTGTTGCAGATTTTCTTAACAACAGGAAAGAAACAAACATCTTGGTACTTGGACAGTGGATGCTCATGACACATGACGGGAGAAAGGTGTATGTTCCAAGACCTTAGACACAAAGATGGTGGCTGGGTTACATTTGGAGGAAATCAGAAAGGAAAGATCATTGGTATAGGTAAAATTGGTAAACACCCATTTCCTTCCATTGATAATGTTCTATTGGTAACTGGCTTAAAACATAATCTCTTGAGCGTAAGTTAATTATGTGATAGTGGATATGCTGTTTCTTTTGATACGAACACGTGTATTGTCAAGAAAGATGATGGATCACTTTTATTCACTGCTAAGAGGATAAACAATCTTTATAAGATTGACTTGGAGGACCTCTCAAATCAAAGTGTCTCATGTCTAGTGTCCATTGAAGATGAGCGATGGATTTGGCACAAAAGGCTAGGTCATGCAAGCTTGAAGTTAATTTCAAAGCTAAATAAGCATAACCTCGTGAGAGGATTACCAAACCTTAAGTTCAAATTTGATGCTCTCTGTGATGCATGTCAAAAGGGAAAACAAGTCAAAGGTTCTTTTGAATCTAAAAATATTGTTAGTACCAATAGACCACTAGAGTTGCTACACCTTGATCTTTTTGGTACAACAAGGACTGCTTCTGTCAGTGGTAAGAAATATGGTCTAGTCATTGTAGACGATTACACTAGATGGACGTGGGTTATGTTCCTAGCTCACAAGGATGAGTCTTTCAAGGTCTTTTTCTGTATTCTGCAAACGTTTACAAAATGAAAAAGGCATGTGTACCGCATCAATCAGAAGTGACCATGGGGGAGAGTTTGAAAATGAGCTATTTCATAAGTTATGTGAAGAAAGTGGTATCCTTCACAACTTCTCAATACCTAGAACACCACAGCAAAATGGTGTGGTAGAAAGAAAGAACAGATCTCTTTAAGAGATGGTTAGGACTATGCTCAATGACAACTCTGTCCCTAGACACTTATGGGCTGAAGCTGTTAATACTGCATGCTACATTCAGAACAGAATTTACATTAGACCTATCTTGAACAAGACTCCTTATGAATTTTGGAAAGGACAAAAACCCATCATATCTTACTTTCACCCTTTTGGTTGTAAATGCTATATGCTAAACACTAAAGATCAAATTGGTAAGTTTGATGCTAAAGTAGATAATGGAATTCTGTTAGGATATTCTGAAACTTCAAAAGACTTTAGAGTTTACATTCCTAGAACTTCAGTCGTAGAAGAATGTATTCATGTCAAGTTTGATGACAAGCAGCCTGATAAGAAATTATCAGTGCTAGATGAAGCTTTTGCAGATCTTGATCTTGACATCTCAGGAGATACAACAAAGATAAAAGCTGATGATCAAGTAGACGACCCCACTCAACAACCAGAAACCTCCACTTTTCAACATGATACAGTTCAGAAATCTTGGTACTTCAGGAATAATCATCCACAAGATCAAATCATTGGAAACCCCAATGACAGGCTAAGAACCAGATCAACTTTCAGAGGGCAAGAAGATTATGCACTAGTCTCTGAGTTGGAACCAAAGACAGTAGATGAGGCTCTGCTGGATGATGGTTGGATTCTAGCTATGCAAGAAGAATTGAATCAGTTTGAGAGAAGCAATGTTTGGACTCTGGTACCCTTGCCTAAAGATAAAACAATTATTGGAACAAAGTGGGTTTATAGAAACAAACTTGATGAAAATGGTAAGGTGGTGAGAAACAAAGCTAGACTTGTTGATCAAGGTTACTCTCAAGAAGGTGTTGATTATACTGAAACCTTTGCACCTGTTGCCAGGCTAGAAGCAATTAGAATTTTACTTTCATTTACTGCACATCATAGTATTATGCTTTTTCAAATGGATGTTAAAAGTGCTTTTCTAAATGGTTTTATTAATAAAGAAGTTTATGTTATGCAACCTCCGGGTTTTGAGAGTGAAACCCATCCTGAACATGTGTATAAGCTTAAGAAAGCTTTATATGGTCTTAAACAAGCTCCTAGAGCTTGGTATGATAGACTGAGTTCTTTTCTTATGGAAAATGGATTTAATAGAGGAAAGGTTGACACAACCTTGTTCAGAAAGTACATTAAGTATAATTTCATAGTTGTTCAAATATATGTTGATGATATTATTTTTGGTGCCACTAATGAATCTCTGTGCAATGAATTCTCTAAGTTAATGCAGAAAGAATTTGAAATGAGCATGATGGGAGAACTCAAATTCTTCATTGGACTTCAAGTTAAGCAATCAGTGGACTAGGTGCTCATCCATCAAACCTAGTAAACAAAGGAACTCCTGAAGAAGTTCAACATGGATGATTGCAAACCAATGAACACTCCTATGCACGCCACGTCCATATTGAACAAAGATGATAAAGAGAAAAAGGTAGACCAAAAGGTATATAGAGGTATGATAGGATCTCTTCTATATCTTACAACGTCCAGACCTAATATTATGTTCAGTGTATGCTTATGTGCTTGATTTTAATCTGATCCTAGATAATCTCACTTATCAGCAATTAAAAGAATATTTAGATATTTGAAAGGTACTACTAATCTGGGTTTGTGTTTTAAGAAATGTAAAGATTACAGATTAGTTGGTTTTTGTGATACTGACTATGCTGGAGACATAATTGAAAGAAAAAGTACCAGTGGATGATGTCACTTCATTGGAGCTAACCTTGTCTCATGGTCAAGCAAAAGACAAAGTACCATTGCCTTATCAACTGCTGAAGCTGAGTATATTTCAGCTGCTAGTTGCTGCTCACAACTTCTTTCGATCAAACATCAATTGGAGGACTACAATGTGTTTGTAAGTAGTATTCCACTTTTGTATGATAATACTGCTGTAATAAGTCTAAGAATCCAATTTTGCATTCTAGAGCTAAGCACATAGAAATTAAACATCACTTCATTAGGGATTATGTGCAAAAAGTTGTTTTTGATATACAATTTGTGGATACTGACCATCAATGGGTAGATATCTTTACTAAACCTCTTGCCGAGGATGGATTTATTTTTATTAGGAAGCATTTAAATATGTTATGTGTAGATTGATATAAGCGTCCAGACCTGAAAATGTTGTTCTGATAAATATACGTCTATTGATTTTTTTTCCTGTCCAATGCATGTTAAAAATTTCAAGTCCATTGCATGATTAAAATATGCATCCATTACATATCGCGTTCATTGTATTTGTGTGCCGCGTCCACTGCATGTCGCGTCTATGCTTGATTGTAATTTACTTGGACCCGTCCATACTTGCTTATGCTTGAACCTGTCTATGCATATATTTATTAATTGCATTTATTTTGTCTCAATGACAAATTTATCCTTTATTCTCTTTTTTGAGTCAGTACTTCATCAATCCCATCAAGACCTTTTTATGGTTTCAAGATACCAATGTCGTCTTATCCTTAATGACATGTCTTATCAAATATTTTCTTTTTGATTTATTTCTAAAAGAAAAACCTTTGAGATTCAAAACCTTTTTAAAACCAATTTCTTCCCTCTGAGAAAACTTTACACTTCCTTGAACTCTTGAGCTCTCTATCTCTTTGCTTTCAAACCCTAGCTCTCAGATCACCAAAAATGGTTTCTTCTTCAACCTTCAACGTGGACAAACTCAACAATGCTATTGAGCATCACTTCAACTTTGGAGTTTTGCAAGACTACAATTTGGATATTAGCAAGTACATTAACGCTACTGGACGAGGAGGACTCTTCACTGAGAAAGTCTCTGTTTTTCCCAACTTAATAACAGATTTCTGGAGGAGACTTCAAGTTACTGATACTAACTTCTCCTCTACTATGCTGGGAAAAAGGATTGTTGTCTCTGAGAAAACCATTGCTGATGCCATCTTCTGCCCTCAGGAAGGAGTGGTACTTACTGAGTCATGGGAGACTGAACTAGGAGGCACTGAGGTGATTGAAGCCTTCTTAATGAAAGAGGACACAGTTCAAAATCATTCTTGGAAAGCTGTTGAGATGAAGGACATTATTCGTATCCTTCATCAATTACTGAACAAGGTTGTTCTTCACAAGGTTGGGTCTAAGGACAACCTATCAGCCCTGCATAAATTCTGTCTTTGCCATCTTTTCATTGAAATGAAGATAAATCTTCCCAGAATCTTGTATGGAAGATTCAGAGATGCTGTGATTAACAAGAAGAAACTCTCAGCATTTTCCTATTGCCATCTTCTCTCCAAAATCTTCAAAGCTCAAGGAATCCATGAATTTATTGCTGCAAGGACTCCTGAAGAGCAAGCCAGGATCTTAATTGAAAAACCAATATCTGCTGCTGACTTTGGTAAAATGAACTTTGCTAATATGAATTTTGGCACCTATACTGCTGATGCTATAACTAAGACAGAGGAACTGATAAAGATTAAGGAAGAAATGGTGGAACAAAACAATGCCGGGGTTCTGGGGTTGAAAAGGAAAGTTAGAAAGAAAACTACAACTGCAAGGAAGTCAATTCCAAAGAGTCCCACTGGTGGAATTGTCATCAGAGACCCCACAACTGCTCCTCAACCTGCCCCCTCACAGAAAAGGACAAGAAATTGGATCATGTCACATAATGAGGATGAAGATGATGACGACATCGTTCCCCTCAACTCAGTGTTGAAGAAACAGAGGATTGCTACCTCTGCTGATGCTGCTGCTACTTCTGCTATTCCAACTAGGAGAAGGCGACCACAAAGAAAAGTCAAAGCTATCATGGAAACTGAGGTAACCTTACTTGCTAATGATCCTGTCAAGTTAGTAGTAGATGCCCTAGTTTCCACCTTTGATCATAGGGAAGATGGTTCTGTACCTGGATCCTCTGTAAATAAAAATCAAAACATAGATGATGTATACATTCCCATACCCCTTTCACCACAAACAATTTCCAACCTAGACCAACCACAAATAGCATTACCTCCTAGACCAACATTCCAACCCATTATCCCTGCTGATGACCCCTTGTTCAACCAACCAGATGATGGTATTTGCCCTGATGCCCCTTTTCCTAAAATCAGGAAAATCAGGTTTCCCTATACTAATCCATCAGTTTTGTATGAGGGAAAAGCTGAAAATTGGGCCAAGGTTAAGAGGGACTAGAAGATTCTATTCCATGAACATGAACCTGAACCTGTCTCAACCAGACCCTTCTATCCACTTCCAGAATATGACTATGAACTAGAGACCATAACCCTACCGGACTATGTACCAACACCATATGTCCCAACCATTACACAACCACTTCCATCCACTCTCCATAACCATCTTGGTCCTGCCCTAACTCACATTCCCCAAAAGAAATTCCCACCAAGAAAAATTTGCCCCAACTTAATCATATATCCACCCTTCAAGCCCTTCACTGAAGGAGTTGAAAAACACATCATTTCAGATTGGCATACAGACTCTGCCAAGAAAGTCCTCACCAATGATACCTATAAGCGATCCAGATCCTACAATCATGTCCCCTTCATCATGGACAAAAACACTGGTTGGTAGACATTTAAGCACCCCAGTGTGTATGGCAGAGCTGCAGATTTTGTTGATACTTTAATGTATGAAATGCTGAAGTGGGAGTTCAGTCACTTTAGAATTGACAGAACTGCAAATTTTGTCCCTCCAACTTGGCTAAGGCATTCATTGGAGAAAACCAAGATAGGAGTTAAGCCATATATGATTTGCCCAAGACTGCCAATGATTGACCACAACAAGGACAAAGACAAGAAAAGAAGAAGGTTCAAAGGCAAGAAGCCAGAAAATGAGCCAATCATGCTGGACCTCAATTCAGAACCATTTGACTACACTCTACTGGAGTTTTGGCAATCTCTCAATTGAGGAAGTCTCTGAAAAGGAACTGATCTGAGGCCGTACACGGGTCAAAATAATAGTAATTAAAAAATGTAGTACAAGGCAAAACAACCTTGGTCGTCTCATGAGGATCTTTAAAATTATTAGCCAATCAAGAATGTTAGAGAAAGGGGGTTTTCAAAATTTTCAAGGAGAAAACAGTTTGCAATAAACAAATAAATTCAATTAATTATAAAAATCAATCCAAGACGTCAAGTTGTTTGGTAGAATTCGTCATTGTTCCAAAATATATAAATTCATTTGCCCTCCTCCTCTGTTAATTTGAAATCTACTACATGATCATGTAGGGTTTAAACAACAAAATTGGAGTCACAATCGCAATCACTAATAATATTGATTCGTGCACAAATTCGACTAACTTAGGTTACCAATCGGTTCCCTAATCTCTATTAGATTTTTGGATTAATAAATCCTAATTCCTAATTCCAATTCAATCATGAAAACTGAATCTACATCTAATCAGACATAGATCAAGCGTAATCACACTCAAAACACAAATCATAATTGAAGGGAGAGAAGAGGGGAGGAAGCAATTGAAAAACAATTAAAAGTAAGGAACTCGGAATTCAAGTCCAATTACTTGAATGTATAGGATTGATAAAAGGTTTATCCTTCCATAGTCATCACCATTGGAGAAGCTTTAACAACAAACATCCAAAAAAGTGCAGAAAACTAAGAAGAAGAAAAGAGAGGAGAAGATAAAGTGTCTAATTTTCGTCTCTCTGACTTGTGAGGCTAAAACTGGTATTTATGCTTGTTAATCCTAACCTAACCCTAGACCAAATTAAGGGCCTCTGAATAATCTTTCCAACAAGGTATCATATGCCTTAATTGGGCTTAAGATGAGTAAGTTAGGCCCATTTAAGTGAAGGAACATCATGGACTGCGCACTGATCCGCGCCAGAGAACTCGGGACCCAATTTAGCCTTGATTTTGGCCTAATTTGACAACTCTTGTGAAATCTAAAATTGTAGGTCTCTTCCTTATCTTTCTAGGGACAGCAAGATCACCAAAATCCGATATCTGTAGCTCTAGTTATGCTCTGTGCAAGGCAACAAGGTCAGGATGAGTGAAAAATCCGAAAATTAACAATGTCTAGCAATTAAGCCCAATAATGTAAAACTCAGGCAAATCACCAATATTAAACACATATAACAATTAATTAGACCAAGTATACACACTAAAAGGTAACTCAAAAATGAGTTATCAAATTCCCCCACACTGACTCTTTTGCACTCCTGAGCAAAACTCAAAAATTGAATTCCTATAAACTTTACGAACACAACAAACACACTTATCAATGAATCCCAAGAATGGACAAGAGTGAGAAAGATACAAACATTCAAAGAATCGAGGAATCAAAACAATCATGAATACGTCCTTAACATCTCAAGCAAACAAGGAGGCAATTCAAATCAAAGATGAACCCAAAGTGGTAGAGTCCTCACTAGGCATACACTCCAACTCTCAAGTGTTTAATGTTTGTGTTTACGCTCAAGGCACATCATGAATGCTAACACTACCATAAGCTTGACAAGCCTCTAACATCCACCACTTGAAACACATGCACATAAAGATCAAAAGGACTTTTTCAAGGTTGTAATGGGGCTAAGGTATGGATGGATACAAGAAGGGATGTTAGCTATAAACCAAAGAGACTAGAGGAGCAATGGGGAATGAGTTTAAATAAGCATGCAAATTTACCCCGAGAAACACAATTCAATGCTAATGAACACCACTTTGTCTCTTTTGAACTTTTTCTTCCTTTGCACTTCCACTCATTTGCACTTTTACATTGCATTACAGTCTACCTTTTTTTTTTCCTCCTTTTTTAATATTTATTTTCTTTATTTATTTATTTAATTTTTTTTTGCACTTTGCCACTCCAATCAAGTAAGCCATAAACTATTGCATAGACCCCACACTTATTTAAGCATCCATTCCCAAAACAATTCCAAAACTCCTTTACTCCCTAAGGTTTGGGACATATAATTGTTTTTTCACTTTTAGGCTTGTAATGAGCTATAAAACAAAGAATGGGATAAATAGGCTCAAAGGGCTATCAAGGGGATAATTTTAAGGTAGGCTTATTTGAATATTAGCTTAAAAACAAAGAAGGATTAAATCATCTCAATACATGCATGTGAACAAGAGGCTTCAAAGAGTCAAGTCAAGTTCTAGAGTAATTAACAATCATGAGTGAAATCACACAAGAAAGAAAAGCATGGAACAATTGCAGTTCATCCATGTATAGGGCTCAAAAACTCACAAGGGTTAATTCTACCACAAAAGATTCACAAATTAATTTCAATGCCAACTTATTACACTAGAAATGCAAGAATTTCTCCATATCAAATCATGAAACTTCTTAACCAAGAATGAAGTAAATCACTCACAACTCACACAAACTTAAAAATTCACTGAAAAGAATGCAACAAGACTCAAACACAAATATTTTTTTTTTTAATTTTTTGAGACCCTAAAAACAACAAAGAAAAAAAATCCTAAGATACTAAAACACCAATAAAAAAATACATTTTTGACGTTTTATTTTAAAAATAGAGAAAAATAACATAAACAACAACAAAAAAAAAAAACAGATGCCAACAAAGTTCAACACACAATTTAAAAATATCATAACATAGTATATCTCCCCCACACTTGAAATCTACATTGTCCTCAATGTAGAACATATTAAAATCAAGAACAAGAACAAATTCATTCACATAGAGGACACGAAAAATAAAATAGAAAGGAGGAGAAAAAGCCTTATAGAATGTAGTGCAGCAAGTCTCATTGTAGCTCAAGCGCTTCTCCAATGCATGCTCTGAGAATTTCTCACCAAATTGCTTGAGCCAGTCTTTATCAACCATGAAAGCCTCAGTGGTTGTCTCTAACATAAGTAGTCTTGCATCATTCATCATGACATGATCACCATCTTTTATGGGGATTCTTTCTGTGGGTAGCATGTCCACATGATCCCCATTTTCTATATTTCTTTGCTGAACAAGGTCCTCAACCTCATGTGTCTTATCTTCCATATGTACTTTTTGCTCCTTATACCCTAAAAAGGATGAAATTTCAACACATGCTGCACACAAAATAGCACCGTTAAAGTTAACACATGAAATACATAAAATAGAATCAGGAAAATCTTGAATATCTGGAAATTCAACACAAAGTTCATCAATAACAGTATTCTCGACATCATTATCAAAATTATGCTCAGAAGAAGTATTGTCAAGAATATCTATTTGTGAATCTGAATGCACTTCAAGGGGATGTTGTGATTGCAGCGCAGTCAAGGTGGAGGCAATGTGACTAATTTGACTGGCCAAATTCTGAAGACTTTCTTCTGTCCTGTGTTGGAATTCAAGAGTATGCTCTGCCATTTGTTGCACCAATTCTTCCAGACTAGGTTGGACAAGTGTGGGATCAGGCTGATATTGTTGATGGCTTATTGTCAATTGATGCACCAAAGAAGCCAACTCATCCAAGCTTCCATGTTCTCCGCCATGTTGGTCAGAATAGGAAAGTTGCACCTCTTTAACTCCAATCATGCCAAAATCACAACTAAACTCATAATCACCAGTAAAGTCGGGATAATATATGCATGATGGCTCAACATCTTTCTCTACATAATGTATGCAAGGTGGTTCATAAGATGTGGCAAAATCTCTCAAAGTGCTATGAGGCATACAATTATTCATTGACACAGACACACTTGAATCTATATAACCTCTTGAAAAATGAGCAAAATCAATTTGAGGATAATATATGCATGATGGTTCATATTCAACATTAGGCATATAATTTTGCATATAATTATCCATGAGAAGCACTAAGATTCACAACCACGACAATCACAATCTTCAATGTCATCAATATGATATATACATATAAGCTCAGCACACTCACATATAAGCTCCAAACAGCAAAGTAGAAAAGGAAAAAAAAAAGTAAAAACCCAAAACAAACAATTATACACTACCTGATAAGCTAAAAAAAATTAAAAACAAAAAACCACATCAAATAATTTTTAAATATTTTTTGTTTAAAATTATGTGACTATTTCAAGATGAAAACTAGTCCAAAAAAATGAATTCCTAATATGGCTAATAAAAATCAAAGATCCCCGGCAACGGCACCAAATTTGATCCGTGGCCGTACACGGGTCAAAATAATATAGTAATTAAAAACTGTAGTACAAAGGCAAAACAACCTTGGTCGTCTCACGAGGATCTTTAAAATTATTAGCCAACCAAGAATGGTAGAGAAAGGGGTTTTTTAAAATTTTCAAGGAGAAAACAGTTTGCAATAAATAAATGAATTCAATTAATTATAAATATCAATCCAAGACGTCAAGTTCTTTGGTAGAATTCGTCATTGTTCCAAAAGATATAAATTCGTTTGCCCTCCTCTTCTGTTAATTTGAAATCTACTACATGATCATGTAGGGTTTAAACAACAAAATTGGAGTCACAATCGCAATCCCTAAAAATGTTGATTTATGCACAAATTCAATCAACCTAGGTTACCAATCGGTTTCCTAATCTCTATTAGATTTTTGGATTAATCAATCCTAATTCCTAAATCCAATTCAATCATGAAAACTGAATCTACATCTAATCAGACATAGATCAAGTGTAATCACACTCACAATACAAATCATAATTGAAGGGAGAGACGAGGGGAGAAAGAAATTGAAAAACAATTAAAAGTAAGGAACTCAGAATTCAAACCAAATTACTTGAATGTCTAGGATTGATAAAAGGTTTAGCCTTCCATAGTCATAACCATTGGAGAAGCTTTAACAATAAACATCCAACAAAGTGCAGAAAACTAAGAAGAAGAGAAGAGAGGAGAAGATAAAGTGTCTAATTTTCATCTCTCTGACTTGTGCCGCTGTAAACTGATATTTATGCTTATTAATCCTAACCTAACCCTAGACCAAATTAAGGGCCTCTGAATAATCTTTCCAACAAGGTATCATATGCCTTAATTGGGTTTAAGATGAGTAAGTTAGGCCCATTTAAGTGAAGGAACATCATGGACTGCGCACTGATCCGCGCCAGAGAACTCGGGACCCAATTTAGCCTTGATTTTGGCCCAATTTGACAATTACTGTGAACCTAAAATTGTAGGTCTCTTACTTATCTTTCTAGGGACAGCAAGATCACCAAAATCCGATATCTGTAGCTCTAGTTATGCTCTGCGCAAGGCAACAAGGTCAGGATGAGTGAAAAATCCGAAAATTAACAATGTTTAGCAATTAAGCCCAATTAATCTCAATAATGTAAAACTCAGCCAAATCACCAATATTAAACCCATATAACAATTAATTAGGCCAAGTATACACACTAAAAGGTAACTCAAAAATGAGTTATCAGGAACCTATAGTTGACTTTTTGAAATCTCATGTCATCCACTGCACAAGAGAAGCCTCCACTTCAGGACCGACTCAAGAAGAGAAGAAAGTCATTCCAATTATCAGAGGAAAATGTGGCATTTCAAATTGCAGATTCATCATCATCAAGGATATCTTTGGCCTTCCTGTTACGAATCTACACATTGAGAATGAAGATGCAATTCAATGGGCCAAGGAATTACCTGAACCGGTGCTGCAGTATGCTACTTCACCTCCTACATGACCAACATCAGAGCACACTGAAGAAGAAATCGTTGTTGAAGATCTTGCTGTAGAGCTTGAGTCTGTTAAAATAGTAATTGAGCATGAGGAAGTTGCTGAGTCTACTCCTAGACCAAGCACTTCAGAGAAGCACTCATCTCAACCGTTAGCTCTCACAATTATTCACCCTTAGGATCAACCTCAACAGTCAAGAGCATTGGACACCATGCCAAGTCATGCGCATGCTCAAGACAGTGCTGAAAGCTCCAGACCATCACTCTTTCTGCCACCAAACTTTGAAGAGATGATTGGCAAAATTATTGAAGAAAGAGTCCAAACTGAAGTTAAGGAGCAAGTAAGAGAACATGTTGCGAGGCTCTGGTCCCAACAAATATAATGATGAACCAGATGATGAGCATCATGCTCAACTTTCAGCAAAGCCAGAATCTGCCAACACAGATCCTTGCTCTTACTCCAAATCCTGATCAGAATCTGAACCAAAGCCCTCCTCCTTCACCTCCACTTTCCTCTTAATTTATCTCTCGTTTTTTTTCTCTTACTGACAATGATGGTCCACTCCTTTACCTTTTTGTCTAATGACAAAAAAGGGGGAGAAAGGAAAGAGAATTAAATTTTTGAAAAGCATATATCTGTTTGCACATACATGTCTCTGCTTATGCTTTAAATATTCTATATATCTGTTGTCTTGAATGCTCTTATACTGATTTGTTTATTGCTTTGATATATTCTAAGTCTACATACTCTAACTCTGTCTGATATAATATAAAAATAAAATTTTTGCTTTGAACCTATCTATAAGTTTGGTTAAATCCATAATGCCTTGATAAATGATTACTCTGATACAATCCTGATCTGATAAGTTATATACATGCGTTGTTAGAAGTTTGAATGCTTTGTCTTAGGGGGAGCCTTGTGAGCTCTCTTGGACTTTGCTACTCAAATTTAATTAAATTTTTGTCATCATCAAAAAGGGGGAGATTGTTGGAACCAAAGTGATTTGGATTTAATTAATCTCTAAGTTTTGATGTTAACAAAAGGATTAAATTTGCTTGGCAAAGTGTTAGTTGAGATCTAACAAGGTTATTTAGTTTTTGCAGGATTACTTGAATCATATAAGTTATGAGAAATCTTGTATAAAGTTCTTTATATCTACTTGGACTGAGAAAGAGAATTCACGTCCAATCAAATAGACGAGCTGATAAAAAATGTTTGGTAAATTTACTTTCTATTTATTTGAGTTGACAAGAGTTTAAGTAGAAGAGGCTTAAAATTTTTTAAGTAGACATGCTCAGTTTGCCACGTCAGCATACGAAAGTTGTTAATAGAATAAAACAGACGGAAAAATAAAATATTAAGTAGACGAGCTCTAGTTGCCACATCATTAGACGGAAATCAAAATTACTCACTGAGATATAGCAAGTTTAAAGACTTGATAGACGAGAGGATATGCCACGTCAGTAGACGAGCGAAATAGAAGAAGTGAACAGACTTAGTCTCACAAATGACTGAGTAGACGGAGATTTTGAGTAGACGAGTTTCTATACCCTATACGTTCTTCTAAAGTGAATAAATGCAATCCGATTCTCTTGAATTTATTTCAAATGATTGATATTTATTCCAATAGAATATTTGTTCTTCCCGTTTGTTTTATCCGGTTAATGCTTTGTTTCCTTTTGAGAAAATCATAGTACAATCGAGGAAATACAAAAAAAAACAAATAGTACAATGAGGAAATGAAAAATGACTTGTACGATGACAACTTTATGGCTAGAAAAAGCTGGACTGTACACAAATGAGGAAAAACTTTTTCAAGCTGCAATGCTCAGAGCAGCGAGCATCCATTTTGTACTACCCTGATAACCAAGAGTCATTTCAGCATTGCTTCGATCAAGCCTTCAGTCACAACGAATATTATGCTATATCTAAACGGGAAATTCAAAATGACTGTTGAAGCTTTTCAAGAGAAGGAGATGTTCACTATATGTAGAAGACCTCATATACTGAAGAACAACTTTTGCTAGCCAACAACTCCTGCCTATACAATATTTGCAAGAGCAAGCTCTTATTCATTCTTTCAAAAAGCAAAAGTCTGTAATCTCTTAGTTTGAATATTGTGAAAATATTCAACCGATCTCAAACTTTCATTACATCACACATGGTGAGTTAAGAAGATATAAGTTAAATCTCTTTGTTAGAATTAGAGCCTGGAGAGGCTTGGTAAGAAAGGAATACTTGTAAGCCTGGAGAGGTGTTGAATACTTGGTTGTAATCTATTTGGAGAAATAGTGGATAAAACCTTCAAGTTGAAAGGACTGGACGTAGCTCTTGGTTGGAAGAGAGTGAACCGGGATAAAATCATTTGTGTAAATCTTCTATCTCTAAACTCTTACAGCTTTATTTGTTTATACTGACTGTGGGGTTTTGATATTACTTTTGTTAAGTTTCTAAAAAGATCTATTTCTCTGTGCTTGCTTCTGATTTAATATTCTTGTGTGAGAAAACAATTTTGAAAAGGTTGTTTTCGAAAATTATTAACAAACACAATTCAACCCCCCTTCTTGTGTTTGCATGTGTCAATTTCAGGTCCATTAATCCATTTGAAACGGTGATTGTACCTAAACGAAGCTTTCCTGGTGACGTCTCCACTGTTAAACGCATATCTCAGAACTGTTCCAACAACTCTTGCTCTCTGACCATCATTACAGATACATGTATTGACTTTCAACTCAAGGCATCTGCTACCACATTTGTTTTTCCAGGGTGATACTGTAGTTGGAAATCATAATCCATCAAGAATTCCAACCAACGTCTCTGCCACATATTTAGCTCCTTCTGATCGAACATGTACTTCAAACTTTTGTGATCACTGAAAACATTGAATGTAGCTCCATACAAATAATGCCTCCAGATCTTCAAAGCAAAAACCACTGCAGCTAATTCCAAGTCATGTGTCCACTGTTAAACGCATATCTTAGAACTGTTCCAACAACTCTTGCACTCTGACCATCATTATAGATGTATGTATTGACTTTCTACTCAAGGCATCTGCTACCACATTTGCTTTTCCAGGGTGATACTGTAGTTGGAAATCATAATCCTTCAAGAATTCCAACCAACGTCTCTGCTGCATGTTTAGCTCCTTCTAATCGAACAGGTACTTCAAACTTTTGTGATCGCAGAAAACATTGAATGTAGCTTCATACAAATAATGCCTCCAGATCTTCAAAGCAAAAACCACTGCATCCACCCTGCATTTCGTTTTCTTCCCTATTTTCTTCAAAATAATGACCGTGCTTCGAGGTGACAGCCTATAAATAGGCACAGTAACCGAGGTTTAAATTTGGAACCCTATTTTTTTAACCTAGCAGCCACTCTACATTTTGTTTTCTTCCCTATTTTCTTTAAAACATTACCTTGTTGGAGTTTGGAGACTCTTTGGGAAGCCTAGTTGGTGTGTGGGTTCATCCTAGAAAAGGTAAATGTTATTCCTTTTTAGTTTCCCTTTTCTTGTTCTTGATTTGGGAGCTAATTGGTTACCATTTTTGGTTTGGCCAATGCTTGGAGGTTGTTGAGCCGTTTAAAGGAACGTAACCGGTTGCCGTTTGGTACTTTGTAAGAGGAAAACTTCATCCCAGGTATAGGGAGAATGATAGTATAATCTCTAGGCAAGGGGGTAGCGTAAGATGTGGGGGTTCCCATGACCCCTTTATGTTGTTATATGATAAATGCCATTTCTTGAGTTTGTTGTTTACTATCATTGATGCTATGATGAATTGTTTATATGTGTTATTGGTTATACTGTTATGTTGAATAGGTTCATGTTGAGATTGGCTATATCTATTTCGTTATTATAATGTTGTATTATTATAATGTGGTTATGTTGGCGGAGTTGGTTGATATTATACCATGAATATGTAGGTTGATGCTGTGGATATCACGACTGTTTGACTGATTTATGTTGATTAAGGTAGCACGTTGATAAAGGCATTAATTGGTTAATTTAAGACCCCTAATTGATATAGTAATTAAGGATTAATTACTTAAGGTTGTTAACTAATTATGAATCGTTAGTGGAATGTGAGTTTTGATGCCAATGGATTAGTCCAAGGACCCTAGGTTCTAATTGGAGAGTGTTTGGAGAGTTTTTACCCAAGAACTAGGCTCTGTTTCCCGCCCAGAACAGTACTGTCGTGCATTGAGCATGGCCGTACTGAACAGGGAGCACGCCCGTGCTCCCAGTTTGAATTCTGGAAAATGGTCGTGCAATTAGCACGGCCGTGCAGCAAAGGAGTACGACCGTGCTGCATGAGCACGACTGTGCCTAATAGATAGCACGCTCGTGCTTCCCCTCCTGATCAGAAACCGAATTAAAGGAGATTAAGGGGTTTTGACCCCAATTATCCCTAGTGATGTAACAATGTAATAACCGAATAACGGAACTTAGATAACTTGGTTAATGATTAACTAAGAGGATTATAAAGATGAGTTGGTTAAGTCGATGCCTAACAGGTTATCGTATGTTGTTGGGCTTTGGTGCTTTTTGACCAAAGTGACCTTGATGCTTTATGGTCGAGGTGTTGTTAAGTTGGACCTTGGTGCTTTTTGGCCAAGGGGGCCTTGACCCCATGGTTTGGGTCTAAGGTGTTGATGATTGATGTTGGTGATAAGTCTTGGGTGCTTTTAGGCCCAAGCAAAGGAGGTGGTTGCCATGTTTGTTATTGTGCCATTTGCATAAAGCATTGGAGTTGATGCTGAGGGGGATATTTAACATAGGGCAGGTTGTCATGTTATGATGATCTAGCCCAAGTCTCGGGTGGTTCACCCATGGTTTGGTGAACCGTGCGCCCCCGAGGTGCGTATCCAGTTATGATACGCGGCTATCCATGGGGTTCACTGGTTGGTGAACTGCCGGTGTTGGTGCTGATATGGCCAATACGGATATGTAACTCCAAAGTTGACATCCTGAGTTAGTTGGATCCACATGCATTGATGGAGTAGCGGAGTAGTGTTGCATTGCACCGCATATCATATGTTGGTTGATGAATATGTTGATATAATTACATGATGATGATATCTGTATCTTGTATGTTGTCATAATGCTATGCCATGATGTATGACCATCTTGCTTCCTATTCCCATGCCGTTGTGATTATATGTTTTCTTACTCCTCTCTTTCCGTTGTTTGTTTGGCCTGATTGGCATTTTGCAGAGGACGATGAGCATCCTGTTGAGGAGTGACTCTGAGGAGCCATGACTTAGTTGGATGTTTAGCTTTATCAGTTTTAGTTGTTTAGTTTAGTGGTTTGTATTCCGTTGATTTATTCCTGAACCTTTTTTATACTAGCTCTGAATGTGACATCGGGGTTGGGTGATATGTTATTGCTTTACGTCTTTATGTTTTTATTTTACCCAAAAATACATGTTATTGTTTTTTTTTTTACCCAAAACATACATATATATCAGCAGTTGCAGCATAAGTGCATAGTTACAACATGAACATAGGGCCTTTATGAGAATAGGCCATTGGCATAGTTTAGAAGATAGGTAAGTAAAAGAAATATAAGCATCATAAAGCAAAAGAGTCCAGAACCAGATCACAAAATATCATGGTTCTCAGAAACCAGGAATCAGCCGGACAAGGATAACTACCCCACAAAAGAAAACCCAAAGCTAGTCCAACTAGAGATGGCCATTAGGAAGACCAGAATGAACACCCCCACTCCCAGAAGACGAATCAGGCATGACATCCAAAGCCTCCCCTCCTTTGCCAGGAGAGTCATCATCATCGTCATCATCAAGAACAACGTACTCTAGCTCGTCATCGAAGAACTCCTCCGGATCCTCCTCTGGGGGTGAGTCAGGAACAACTCCGGGAAGTGGTACTCCAAGAGGTGGATGCTCGTGCAACTGTCCTCGCTCAGCCAAAACATGAAGGTAATACCAGGGAAGTGGTAGTGAATGTAACACCCCGTTTTTCGTTACGTGCTTTTATACATGATTGGTTGATTGTTTAAGCCGTCGGTTTAAGTTAGAATTGTTGGCTAAGGGCTTAGTGGGATTTTTAGCTTAAAAGTTCCTTTCTGGTACATGAGCACGCCCGTGCTTAAAGTCAGGTGCACGTTGACAAGCTTAAGTTGAGCATGCTTGTGCTCAATAGTGAGCACGCCCGTGCTCACTGTGCGGACCGCGTCTCGCTGACACTAAGTCCAGCACGACCGTGCTTACTGAGGATCACGACCGTGCTTTGAGGTGACAGCCTATAAATAGCCACAGTAACCGAGGGTTCACTTTGGAACCCTATTTTTTAACCTAGCAGCCACGCTACATTTCGTTTTCTTCCCTATTTTCTCTAAAACGTTACCATGTTGGTGTTTGGAGACTCTTTGGGAAGCCTAGTTGGTGTGTGGGTTCATCCTAGAAAAGGTAAAAGTTATTCCTTTTTAGTTTCCCTTTTCTTGTTATTGATTTGGGAGCTAATTGGTTACCATTTTTGGTTCGGCCAAGGCTTGGAGGTTGTTGAGCCGCTTAAAGGAACATAACCGGTTGCCGTTTGGTACTTTGCAAGTGGAAACCTTCATCCCAGGTATGGGGAGAAGGATAGTATAATCTCTAGGCAAGGGGCTAGCGTAAGATGTGGGGGTTCCCATGACCCCTTTATGTTGTTATATGATAAATGCCATGTCTTGAGTATGTTGCTTACTGTCATTGATGCTACGATGAACTGTTTATATGTGTTATTGGTTATACTGTTATGTTGAAAAGGTTCATGTAGAAATTGGCTATATCTATTTCGTACTGTTATGTTGAATAGGTTCATGTAGAGATTGGCTATATCTATTTCGTTATTGTAATGTTGTAATGTTATAATGTGGTTATGTTGGCTGAGTTGGTTGATATTATACCATGAATATGTTGGTTGATGTTGTGGATATCATGGTTGTTTGACTGATTTATGTTGATTAAGGTAGCACGTTGATAAATGCATTAATTGGTTAATTTAGGACCCCTAATTGATATAGTAATTAAGGATTAATTACTTAAGGTTGTTAACTAATTATCAATTGTTAGTGGAATGTGAGTTTTGATGCCAATGGATTAGTCCAAGGACCCTAGGTTCTAATTTTAGAGTGTTTAGAGAGTTTTTACCCAAGAACTAGGCTCTGTTTCCTGCCCAGAACAGTACTGTCGTGTATTGAGCACGCCCGTGCTCCCAGTTTGAATTCTGGAAACTGGCCGCGCAGTTAGCACGACTGTACAGTAGAGGAGCATGACCGTGTTGCATGAGAACGACAGTGCCTAATAGAGAGCACGCTCGTGCTCCACTTAAGGGGAAGCACGACTGTGTTGGGGACAAGTGTTGGAACTAAAGTGGTTTTGGATTTAATAATCTCTAAGTTTAGATGCTAACAAAAGGATTAAATTTGCTTGGCAAAGTGTTAATTGAGATCTAACATGTGCTTTCAGTTATGCAGGAATACTTTAATATAAGTAAACATAGGATAAGCTTTCATTTGAAAATACACATCCACCCTTGTAGACGGACTGCTTACTTTGGTAAAGTTACTTGTTTATTTAATTTAGTAGACTGATTTTCTTAAGTGAACGGGGCTCTAAATGTTTTCTAGACGAATACCAAAATAACTTGTTTAGATATAGCAAGTCCAAAGACTTGATAATAACCGTGTCCATCTTGCCACTTAAGCAGACGGAGGTAATTAGTACAAGTAAATGAACTGAAACATAAAGTAATCTAGTAGACGAGATCTAACTGCCACGTCACCAAACGAAGATCTTTATAACTCATTGAGGGATAGCAAGTCCGAAGACTTGATAGACAAGAGGATATGCCACGTCATCAGACGAGCAAAATAAAATATTGAAGAGACTTAGTCTCTCATATAACTTAGTAGACGGAGTTCTTTTAGACGAGCTCCATCTTTGAAATGAATTAAATGCAATCCGAATCTCTTGAATTTATTTCAAATGATTGATATTTATTTCAATAGAATATTTGTTCTTCACATTTGTTTTATCTGCTTTAATGTTTCACCTTGTTGTAAAAGAAACATAGTACCATCAAAAAATGCAAAAAGCAGAATCGTATAAAAAGATACTGCAAAATGATCTGTACGATGACAACTTTATGGTTGAAAAAAAAAGCTGAATTATACACAAAGGAGGAATAACAAGTTCTCAAGCTACAATACTCAGAGCAGCAAGCCTCCAATTTCATGCTACCTCGATAACCCAGAATACTATTCATCATTGCAACAATCAAGCTATCTGTCACAACGGATATCATGCATTAAATGCTATCTCTAAACGGGATTATTCTAAGTAACCGTTGAAGAAAAACAAGTGAAGAAGAAGGTCACTATAAATAGGAGACCTGAGATACTGAAACAAGAAGTCTTGACTACACAACCTTACGAGCTCAACTTTTACTCATATTTCTTTAGAGAACAAGAGTCAATATTTCTTAGTTTGAATATTCTGAAAATATTCATTTGATCTTAAACTGTCATATTCTCACACATAGTGAGTTAAGAAGATCAAACATTATATCTCTTTGTTAGAATTAGAGCCTGAAAAGGCTTGGTAAGAAAGAAATACTTGTAAGCCTGGAGAAGTGTTGAATACTTGGTTGTAATCTATTTGGAGAAATAGTGGATAAATCCTTCAAGTCGAAGGGACTGGGCGTAGCTCTTGGTTGGAAGAGAGTTAACAAGGATAAAATCTCTTGCGTGAATCTTCTATCCCTAAACTCTTCAGTTTTATTTGCTTATACTAACTGTAGGGTTTTGATATTGCTTTTGTTATAGTCTTTTAAAAAAGATCTTTTTCTTTGTGCGTGCTTCTGGTTTCTAATCTCCTTGAGTGCAAAATTTATTTTAAAGTTTGTTTTCCGAAAATTATTAACAAACACAATTCAACCCCCCTTCTTGTGTTTTCCTGTGTTAACTTCAGTTGGTATTAGAGCTCAGCCTCGAAAAGGTTTAGCATCTAAAAAGTGTCGAGGGAGTACGATCCAACAATCATGGATGCAGAAGGACAAGCTATCAATAGACCTCCTCTCTTTGATGGAACAGATTATGACTACTGGAAGAAGAGAATGATGGCCTTCTTAGATGCACAGAATGTAGATATTTGGGAGCTGATTGAAATTGGCTACGCTGAACAAAGAAATGAAGCTGGAGTTACTATTCCTAGAGGCCAATGGACTCAAGAGCAGAAAAACCAACATCAGCTGAATTTGAAGGCTAAGCACTATCTCATGTGTGCTATAACCAGATATGAACATGACAAAATTCACAGCTGCAATACCACTAAAGAAATCTGGGATACTCTTGCTCTAGCTCATGAGGGTTCCTCGCAAGTTAAGGAATCCAAGATCAGTATGCTGGTTCATCAGTATGAGCTATTCAAGATGGGTGAACATGAAACAATAGACCAAATTTTTGGAAGATTCCAAACCATCACCAACAGTCTCAGATCTCTTGAAAAAGTTTATAAAAATAGAGATCATGTCAGAAAAATTCTTAGAAGTCCATCCAAGCAATGGAGACCCAAAGTTACTGCCATTCAGGAAGCGATAAACCTGAATACACTATCTCTGGAAGAGCTTCTTGGATCTCTAAAGGTTCATGAACTTGAACTTAATGAAGAAGAAAACTTCAGAAAAGGAAAATCTATTGCCCTAAAGTCAAAGAAAGCAAGTTCATCAAAAGTTCTCAAAGCTGCTGAGTCATCAGATGAGTCTGAATCTTGTGGTAATGATGAAGGATCAGATGAGGATGAATTGTCCTTTATCTCCAGGAAGATTCAACATATGTGGAGAAAGAAAGGTGGTTTCAGAAGGAAGCAACTGCACAAAAAGTTTTCCAAGGAGAAGTCAGATTCCAAGGAAAAAGGTCACCTTTATGCTTTGAATGCAAGAAACCTGGTCATTTCAAAGCTGACTGCCCTGAGCTAAAGGATAAAATGAAATTCTTCAAAAAGAAGAAAGACTTAATGACTACATGGGAGGATCTTGATCTGTATTCTTCAGATGAAGAAAATGAAGCAGAGGAAGAAGCAAATATCTGTCTCATGGCAGACACTGCATCAGAAAGCGAATACACCGATCTTTGGAGGTAATGGACTCTGACCCGTCCACTCTTCAAAATGCTTTTGATGAATTGTTGCATGAGTCGTCTAAACTATCACGAGAATATAAGAGTCTCAAAAAGAAGTTTTCTAAACTGACTAAAGAATATGATAGGGTCTGCACTGAGAAACAAAACCTCAAAAATGAAAACGACATACTAAAATCAGTGAATGTCAGTCTAGCTGATAAAGTCGTGTGTGAACCAGATGTCTCTTATGAAGTTACAAAACTGAAGCAAGATATAACATATCTAACTGATTCTCTGTTAAAGCTTGTAGGTGGCTCAGATAAGCTTAGTCTCATTTTAAGGTACTCTAGGTCACCTTATGATAAATCTGGTCTTGGTTTATGACAAAGAGTAGCAAGACGCATCTCACAAAAAGTCAAAACCACTTAAACATCATAGAGCTTCAAAAGTTCCAAATAAATATACCAAAGCTAAGTCTAGCTTGTCCAACACCTTTTGTAAAGTGTGTGGAAAAAGTGGGCATATTACATCTAGATGCATACACAATAAACATGCTAAGCATACTCGTCCAGTGACAACTAACAAGAAAGGACCCAAGTCAGTTTGGGTACCTAAAGATAAGATAATTGTTGACGGATCTGGGCAAGTATACCCAGTCGTGCAAGTAATACGGTGGTGAGACCGTTTATCGTTCCCACGAGGACTGATACAAGTACTAGCACGTACCAATTCAACTACTATATAAGCGATTCTTTGGATGGAAGGGAGATCAATATGACATATCAAGCCCACAAAAGTAAAAATAAACAGAATAAGAAAAACAAACTCTTTTTGTAATTTTCTCAAACACTTGGAAGGCAATAAAAGATGGTTTTCAAATATGATAAAAGATGTTGGGATTAGGTTCACTAAACTTCATCCCCATGCAATGAAATGACTAATAAACAGTTTATACTTCAAATATGACAATCAATCCACTAGATTACTCAAGCCCCGATTCCTCGGATGACAAGAGCCTAAATCCACTAATAGACCCTAATTCCTTAGGTGGCCTAGATTAATGAATTTGCATGATGATTAGGGATTACGCGATTGCAAATAAACCTAGTTCCATTCCTAGATACAAGGTTTACTAGGTGATTAACTTCAGTTCCGGTTCTAATACGAATTTTCCAATTCCATATCAAAACACAAATCGAGTCATGGGGGTGCTAGCCACAACAAGCATTAAGCACAGAAAATCAATCACTCAATAAAGAAGTAAAAACCATATTACAAGGTCAAGTCATATACATGAGAATTCAGAAATAGCTACCCTAACCCCAACAATGGGAGTTTAGCTACACATCATCAAAGTAAAAGGGAAAAGAAAATATACTAAGATGAAGGAAGGGAAGAACTCCATGGAAGGATGCACCCAGCCACCACAGCAGCAGAAATTGCGTTTTCTAGGGTTTCTTGGCCGCCTCCTTTCCTCCCAATCCATCCCCCTCTAATTCTGCCCTAAAACAGCTTATAACAGGGGTTCTGGGTTTCGCGCGCTCGCGGGGCGAGACGTAGCTCGCGAGGTGAATGTTAAAAATCTGTCTTCAAAGATTGGATCTCTCGTGAGGCGAGACATGGTTCGCGCGGCGAGACAGAAATGGTTGCATTCTCTGGCACAGTCAGCCTTCAGGCTCGCGATGCGAGGTGTGATTCGCGGGGCGAGACAAAAAGGATGACATTCTGCTGTTTCTGGCTGGTCTTCAGTCTCGCGAGGCGAGTAGCCTCTCGCGGGGCGAAGCTTCAGAATTCTGCTTGGCTCAATTTCTTCTCTTTTCAGGTTCTGACTTCATCCAAGCTCCACCATGGCTATTCTTGAGCAGTTTTCCTTGATTTCCTGCAAAACAACACCAAGAAACCGCTTCACCCATTCCAAGGGAAAAACTAACTAAAATCAAGTAAAGAATGCCTAATCTATATGAAAAATGCATGCAAAAGTGTACAGGAAACGTGATGTAAAATCACACTATCAAGCCTCTTCAAGCTTTAACTCTAATAAAGAGATATAATGTTTGATCTTCTTAACTCACACTATGTGAGAATATGACAGTTTAAGATCAGATGAATATTTTCACAATATTCAAACTAAGAAATATCGACTCTTGTTCTCTAAAGAAATATGAGTAAACTTTGAGCTCATAAGGTTGTGTAGTCAAGAGTTCTTGTTTCAGTATCTCAGGTCTCCTATTTATAGTGACCTTCTTCTTCACTTGTATTTCTTCAATGGTTACTTAGAATAATCTCGTTTAGAGATAGCATTTAATTCATGACATCCGTTGTGACTGATATCTTGATTGTTGCAATGCTGAATAGTATTCTTGGTTATCGAGGTAGCATGAAATTGGAGGCTTACTGCTCTGAGTATTGTAGCTTGAGAACTTGTTGTTCCTCCTTTGTGTATACTTCTGCTTTTTTTTTTCTAGCCATAAAGCTGTCATCGTACAGATCATTTTGCAGTATCTTTTTGTATGATTCTACTTTTTGCATTTCTTGATGGTACTATGTTTCTTTTACAACAAGGTGAAACATTAAAGCAGATAAAACAAATGTGAAGAACAAATATTCTATTGAACTAAATATCAATCATTTGAAATAAATTCAAGAGATTCGGATTGCATTAAATTCATTTCAAAGATGGAGCTCGTCTAAAAGAACTCTGTCTACTTAGTTATATGAGAGACTAAGTCTCTTCAATATTTTATTTTGCTTGTCTGATGACGTGGCATATCCTCTTGTCTATCAAGTCTTCGGACTTGCTATTCCTCAATGAGTTATAAAGATCTTCGTCTTGTGACGTGGCGGTTAGAGCTCGTGTATTAGATTACTTTATGTTTTAGTTCGTTTACTTGTACTAATTACTTCCATCTGTTGTTGAGTCACCGACAAGTGTACCGGGTCGTCGTAAGTAATAAAACTCAGTAAGCGATTACCGAGGTCGAACTCAGGGAATGGGCTACCAATTCGACTAATTTGCAAAAATTTGATATGTTTGGTCAAGTAACAGAAAGTGGTTGAGAAGAGAGAAACTAGGATCGTAAATTCAATTAACAAATCTAATAAAATAATTAACTAAAAATCTGAAATTAAAATATCTAAGGTCACAAATCCACCTACCCAATCATGTATAGTACCCAAGTGATGATGATTCCTTCCCTAAGTTCAATTACAATGTCAACCAGGACCCCCAAATTCTCCTAAATCCACTGTCGTGCTCAATAGGACGTATTCGACGATTGAGTTAATTACTTACTAGGTCTCATAACCCTAATCATCAAACTCTATTAAATCTGGTTCCTATAAGGTTGCACCGATCTCATACTCACTCTCGTGCAATATTCGATCGATTATCCCAATTCAAGTTCTAAAACTCGAATTGCCTCCTAAGCCTCAACACGTTTAACTAGTCAATCATGCATGCAGATGATCGACGCAATCAATTCAGAATTGGAAAACATTAATTGAGATAAGGGAGAAAGACATACATCACATAGAATCTACACCGCCATGGGTGGTTTCATTGTTCCCTTAGACGAGGGGATTAGTTCCTCATGCTTGTAAAGACAGACAAACAATCGGAATTCATCCTAAAAAATAAAAATAAGAAAAGAAAAGGGAGACGCAGCTCCAGAAATACAAGGAATCGTCCTAAAGGCTACAAAATCAGTGGCTAACCAAAAGCTCCCTAGTTCTGCCCTAAAACAGCAATATAGAGGATTCAGTATCTGCGTGCGTTCGCGAGGCGAGTAGCCTATCGTGAGGCGAATATTAAAAATGGCACGCTTTCAAATTGGATTCTCGCGAGGCGAGAGTGTGTTTTGCGTGGCGAGTATTCAAATCCTAGTCTGTCACAGCCGTTACCTTCATCACGGCTAGGCCGTGATGGTCTCTGTCCTCCAGGGTCTTCAGGATTCGCGAGGCGAGTAGCCTCTCGCGGGGCGAGACAGAAAGGATGACTGTTGCTGCTCAGCTGGTCTTCAGGCTCGCGTGGCGAGCTCCCTTCCGTGGGGCGAGTATCCCCAGAATGGCAATTTCCACTGTTTCCTTCATTTTCCTTGACTCTAGGAGCTTCACTTCTAACCTGAAACATAAAAAGAAACAAAAAGTGTAATTCTACTCCAAATAGACTAAAAACTACTAAAAATACATAAACCGAGTCAAAGTCTAACTTAGGAACAAAACAAGGCCAAATTTGGGCGAAAACGAGATTGAACTTGAATAATTAGCACATAAACCACAGTCTATCTAGTTACAAAACTAGATAAGCCAGAGGCTTATCAAAACATCCCAAACTTAAACCTTGCTTGTCCCCAAGCAAGCTAAAACTCAAAAAAGACTCAAGACTTGGCAAGCTTAAGGGATTCAATCGATGTCGCACAAATTTCATGCAATTAAACACAACAATTTTTCTTCAATGATTCCCCCCTTGCATCAATGTAATCCCCACATTCATTTACTTTAAACAATTGAGAACTTCATCATTCATGCAATCATTAATCTAAGTTGAGTATCTAAGTTACACACAAAAGGGAGATCACCAATCTCAAACAATTGCCTTCCTCACAAGGGCATATAATATTTCACTCATTTGCTCAATTTGTCTAGGCTATCAACTTTTCACTCAATTTCACCTTTTAAGAGAACTTCCCATGAATTTGATTTTCATCTCAAAAATAGTTCCCACGAAAACATGCATGCAACATCAGAATGTCTTTTAAAGGTTGTAATGGGGCCTGGCTAAGGGTAGGATATTCAAGGATACTAGGTTTGAGTCCCTAGGAACTAAGAGAGCATGAGCATTTGACACATCTTCCACTCAAATTCCTTTTTCCATTTTTCTTTTTGTCTCGGGTGACTACAGCCTTTTCCTTGCTAATCTTTTTGTTTTGCCCCTTTCCTTTTGGCAATTATTTTTTCTTTTTCTTTTTATTTTTCTTTTTGCCTTGGGTTTCAACCTTTATTTTTCTTTTTCTCAACCTAAAATGACATATCACCTTGTAGCCACCCCAAACTTAGTTTCTTACAACCTTTCTCTTGCTAAGTTCCATGCTCTCCTAATCCTAAGATTGGGTTAACATGGTTTTTCCAGATTTTGGCTTATAAAATAAGGTCATCAAGAAACAATAGGCTAATTAGGCTCAATGTGGCTAACTAGGGAACATGCATTAGGGATGGTTCTTTTTAGGCCAAGTAGCTATTTCAAAGAAAATTGCCTAAATCATTTGATGCAACACATAAACATGCAAACAGTGAAGAGATTCAAGCAAATCCGGGAAAGTGCAACTTAAAAGTGATTCACACAATCAAAAACAAAGTTGGAGGTTCAAATTCCTCACCTGGACATTTTTGCAAATTGTTTGACCGAGATACAATTCCTAGTGTGTGCACCCCCTCACCCCAAACTTGTCATAAATCAAGCAATCACAATATAATTCTCAAAGTTCAGTTTTCAATTTTTCACATGGGGATCAATTTTTCTATTTTCAGAACCTAGGGGGAAATCATCGATGGTCAAAATAATTCATGCAATCAATCTATGCTCAATTTAATTAAAATCCAACAAGCTTGCCGACACACATTCATACACATACTCTTGAGCTTCTCAAATTATTCAAGAGTGACAAACAAAAACAAAAAACACAAACAAAAACAAAGAACAAGGCAATTGGTTCCCTCCCCCACACTTAAAGCATACATTGTCCTCAATGAAAGAACACAGATATAAAATAAGGGTGAGGAAGAGAGAGGGTGCTCCCTGATCAAGTTGAAATGGCCGCTTCCCCGCAAAGCTCTTCTATGGTTGCATCCTCATCCAATTGGTCTCTCGGGCACCCCTCTGCTAGGCCAAAGGCCTCTCCTGGAAGAAATCCTGCAAATCAAAAACTTAATTGCAGATTCGCGAGGCGAGAGATAACTCGCAAGGCGAATCTGGAATTCCAACAGATGATGATGCCCAGAATAGCGAGGCGAAAGTATCCCTCACGACGCGAGTGATAAGCCTCTGGCTTATCTAGTTTTATAACTAGTAAGACCATGGTTTTTGTGCTAATTATTCAAGTTCAATCTCGTTTTCGCCCAAATTGGCCTTGTTTTGTTCCTAAGTTAGACTTTGACTCGTTCTAGGCATTTTTAGTAGTTTTTAGTCTATTTTGAATAGAATTACGCTTTTTGTTTCTTTTTATTGTTTCAGGTTAGAAGTGAACATCTAAGAGTCAAGGAAAGTCAAGAAACAGTGGAAATTGCCATTCTGGAGATACTCGCCCCGCGAGTGGATGCTCGCCTCGCGAGCCTGACGATCAGCTAAGCAGCAACAGTCATCCTTTCTGTCTCGCCTCGCGAGAGGATGCTCGCCTCGCGAATCATGAAGACCCTGGAGGACAGAGACCATCACGGCCTAGCCGTGATGAAGGTCATGGCTGTGACAGACTAGGATTTGAAGACTCGCCATGCGAAACATACTGTCACCTCGCGAGAGTCCAATTTGAAAGCGCGCCATTTTTAATATTCGCCTCGCGAGAGGCTACTCGACTCGCGAGCTCGCCCAGATCCTGAATCCTATATATTGCTGTTTTAGGGCATAATTAAAGGAGCTTTTGGTTACCACTGTTTTGTAGCATTTAGGGACGAATCCTTGTGTTTCTGGAGCTGCGTCTCATCTTTTCTTTTTCTTATTTTACTATGGTGGTTATGTCCGATTGCTTGTCTGTCTTTACGAGCATGAGGAACTAATCCCCTCGTCTAAGGGATCAATGAAACCACCCATGGCGGTGTAGAATTCGATGTGATGTATGTTTTTCTCCCTTCTTTCAATTAATGTTTTCCAATTCTGATTTGATTGCGTTGATTATATGCATGCGTGATTGACTAGTTAAACGTGATGAGGCTTAGGAGGCAATTCGCGTTTTAGAACTTGAATTGGGATCATCGATCGAACATTGCATGAGAGTGAGTAGGAGATCGGTGCAACCTTATAGGAACCAGGTTTAATAGAGTTTGATGATTAGGGTTATGAGACCTAGTAAGTAATTAATCCAATCGTTGAATACGTCCTATTGAGCACGATAGTGGATATAGGAGAATTTGGGGGTCCTGGTTGACATTGTAATTGAACTTAGGAAAGAATCATCATCACTTGGGTACTATGCATGATTGGGTAGGTGGATTTGAGACCTTAGATATTTTAATTTCAGATATTAATACCTTAGTTCTATTAGATTTGTTAATTTAATTTGCGATCATATTTTCTCTCTCAACCATTTGCTGTTACTTGACCAACTTATCGAACTTCTCGCGGATTAGTCGAATTGGTAGCCCAATCCTTGTGTTCGACCTCGGTAATTACTTACCGTGTTTATTTTATTACTTGCGACGACCCGGTACACTTGCCGGTGACTCAACAAGTTTTTGGCGCCGTTGCCAGGGATTGGCACAACCAATTTTCCTAATTTTTAGGGAAGTTTGATTCTTTGGTAAAGTTATTTTTATTTTTATTTTTATTTTTATTTTTATTTTTTTTATTTTTATTTGCTATTATTTCTCTCTACTTCTTTGATTCCACTTGGTCTTGCCTTGTTTTGTATGCGAGGTACCCTTTTCACAAGAGGACTTGCTATTTGATTTGGAGATCACCAAGACCAAGAAGCGCTTAAGGAAAGAAGCCAGAGAGCGAAAGAGGCTTGAGGCAATTGATCTTGAGGAGATGGCCCTCATCTTTCTTTGACCTGGTCTCAAAGGTTCAACATTTCTTTAACGGGTTCAGGGGGCGCTACTAGATGGATTGTGATGCCGCAGCTGGCAGTTCATTTTCCTATTTATCAGCTGAGGACGGATGGGAATTATTGGAGAAGATGCCGTACAATGATTACAACCGTGGTAGGGAAACCTCAAGCGGAGTCAGTTCTGCAACAATAGAAGCCATTCTAGAGCAAAATAGACTGTTGAGGATGCATAATGAGGCTTTGTCTGGGAACAAGAGGGTGAATGTGATACATGAGGGAATGCCTCCAGGTTATGGAAATTGTAATGGAGATCATGACATTCAGTACTTCCCGTTCAACTTCTCCCAGGAACATGTGGACTCATGCCACAATTTCTATGACAGCATGCCCCAGAACAACTATCAGAGGAACAATCACAATCAGAATAGGGGTTATATGAGGAGAGACCATCCGGGTTTCGCTTGGAGTAATGCTAGTGGTGGTCTAGCCTGGTAACAGCCTCAACAGAATTGGGAACAATAACCTCAACAGGGTCAGAGGCCAACCATTGGAATCCATCAGCACAATACTCAGCAGGCTCTTTCGGGGCCTAATCAATTGCAAATAACTGATGGTGGAAGGCAACCTTGGGAGTTGACTTTTGAGAAGATGAATGCGGCAGTTGAGAAGTTGGCAACTCATACAGGGGCGGCAATTCAGAATCTAGAGACAAAGGTCGCTCAGTTCGCAAGGCAACTGAATGAGCGTCTCCCAGGCACTTTCCCAGAAGATACCAAGAACAACCCTGAGAACCAATGCAATGCCATAACAACTAGAAGCGGTAGGGTGTTGGGATCTAACAGGGATGCAACTAGTTCTTGGGAAATTGAGGAAGAACAACCACATGTTGAGGAAGAGCAACCTGAGAAAGAGGACTTGACAATTGACAAGCCACCGGAGCAAGTGGGGGAGATTTGCAAACGGCTAGTACAATACCCACATGAAGCATTGTTTGAGCAGAATATGGTTGGGGGGATGAACCAAAGTGCAGATGATGTGGTAGTGGATTTCACCATGCTTGCCAAGCAACCTGAAATTGCTGCATTAGATAAATATGTTGGCTTAAATGCATGTGTGGACACTGGAAAGTTAGCCCCCTCCACCTATCTGTTAATCTTCTTTGTGAAAATACCATTTGACCTCGGAGAAAGTAAGTTCACAATTGTAGAGGTCAATGGAGTTGTCACACACGGGCTAGGTGGAATTGTGGAAAGAACCGTATTGCTTCTGCAATGGCCACTTCACAAACCATGGGATCCAGGTGGAGGATCTCACATGATGAGCATCTCTTGGCCCTTATGCCACAGGCTATGGGATCCAGGTGGATGCTTCTTAATAAGTCAGGCTCTGGACGTTAAACAAGCGCTACTTGGGAGGCAACCCAAGCTAGGTATCCTTTATTTTTATTTTTCTGTCATTTCACTTTATATATATATATATATAAAGAAAAGCTTGATTCACCACGCGAATCCACAGTGGCCACGCGAGACAGAAGCCCTGAATCTCAGAGGCTTGCTCACGCTTCTGTCTCGCGTCGCGAGGGATACTTTCGCCTCGCTTTTCTGGGCATCATCATCTGTTGGAATTTCAGATTCGCCTCGCGAGTTATCTCTCGCCTCGCGAATCTACAATTAAGTTTTTGATTTGCAGGATTTATTCCAGGAGAGGCCTTTGGCCCGGCAGAGGGGTGCCCGAGAGACCAATTGGATGAGGATGCAACCATAGAAGAGCTTTGCGGGGAAGCGGCCATTTCAACTTGATCAGGGAGCACCCTCTCTCTTCCTCACCCTTATTTTATATTTGTGTTCTTTCATTGAGGACAATGTATGCTTTAAGTGTGGGGGAGGGAACCAATTGCCTTGTTCTTTGTTTTTGTTTGTGTTTTTTGTTTTTGTTTGTCACTCTTGAATAATTTGAGAAGATCAAGAGTATGTGTATGAATGTGTGTCGGCAAGCTTGTTGGATTTTAATTAAATTGAGCATAGATTGATTGCATGAATTATTTTGACCATCGATGATTTCCCCCTAGGTTCTGAAAATAGAAAAATTGATCCCCATGTGAAAAATTGAAAATTAAACTTTGAGAATTGTTATTGTGAGTGCTTGATTTATGATAAGTTTGGGGTGAGGGGGTGCACACACTAGGAATTGTATCTCGGTCAAACAATTTGCAAAATGTCCAGGTGAGGATTTGAGCCTCCAACTTTGTTTTTGATTGTGTGAATCACTTTTAAGTTGCACTTTCCCGGATTTGCTTGAATCTCTTCATGGTTTGCATGTTTATGTGTTGCATCAAATGATTTAGGCAATTTTCTTTGAATAGCTCCTTGACCTAAAAAGAACCATCCCTGATGCATGTTCCCTAGTTAGCCACATTGAGCCTAATTAGCCTATTGTTTCTTGATGACCCTATTTTATAAGCCAAAATCTGGAAAAACCATGTTAACCTAATCTTAGGATTAGGAGAGAATGAAAACTTAGCAAGAGAAGGGTTGTAAGAAACTAAGTTTGGGGTGGCTACAAGGTGATATGTCATTTTGGGTTGAGAAAAAGAAAAATAAAGGTTGAAACCCAAGGCAAAAAAAAAAAAAATTAGCAAGGAAAAGGCTGTAGTCACCCGAGGCAAAAAGAAAAATGGAAAAAGGAATTTGAGTGGAATATGTGTCAAATGCTCATGCTCTCTTAGTTCCTAGGGACTTAAGCCTAGTATCCTTGAATATCCTACCCTTAGCCAGGCCCCACTACAACCTTTAAAAGACCTTTTGATGTTGCATGCATGTTTTCGTGGGAACTATTTTTGAGATGAAAATCAAATTCATGGGAAGTGCTCTTGATATGTTAAATTGAGTGAAAAGTTGATAGCCTAGACGAATTTGAGAGAATGAGTGAAATTTTACATACCCTTGTGAGGAAGGCAATTGTTTGAAATTGGTGATCTCCCTTTTGTGTGTGACCTTGATCCTCAACTTAGATTAATGATTTCATGAATGATGGAGTTCTCAATTGTTTAAAGTAAATGAATACGGGGATTACATTGATGCAAGGGGGAATTCATTGAAGGAAAAACTGTTTTGTTAAGATTGCATGAAATTTGTGCGAAATTGATTGAATCTTTAAGCTTGCCAAGTCTTGAGTCTTTTTGAGTTTTAGCTTGCTTGGGGACAAGCAAGGTTTAAGCTTGGGGTGTTTTGATAAGCCTCTGGCTTATCTAGTTTTATAACTAGTAAGACCATGTCTTTTGGGCTAATTATTCGAGTTCAATCTCGTTTTCGCCCAAATTGGCCTTGTTTTGTTCCTAAGTTAGACTTTGACTCGTTCTAGGCATTTTTAGTAGTTTTTAGTCTATTTTGAATAGAATTACGCTTTTTGTTTCTTTTTATTGTTTCAGGTTAGAAGTGAACCTCTGAGAGTCGAGGAAAGTCAATAAACAGTGGAAATTGCCATTCTGGAGATACTCGCCCCGCGAGTGGATGCTCGCCTCGTGAGTCTGAAGATCAGCTCAGCAGCAACAGTCATTCTTTCTGTCTCGCCTAGCGAGAGGATGTTCGCCTCGCGAATCATGAAGACCCTGGAGGACAGAGACCATCACGGCCTAGTCGTGATGAAGGAAACGGCTGTGACAGACTAGGATTTGAAGACTCTCCACGCGAAACATACTGTCGCCTCGCGAGAGTCCAATTTGGAAGCGCGCCATTTTTAATATTCGCCTCGCAAGAGGCTACTCGACTCGCGAGCTCGCGCAGATCCTGAATCCTATATATTGTTGTTTTAGGGCAGAATTGAAGGAGCTTTTGGTTACCACTGTTTTGTAGCGTTTAGGGACGAATCCTTGTGTTTTTGGAGCTGCGTCTCCTCTTTTCTTTTTCTTATTTTACTATGGTGGTTATGTCCGATTGCTTGTCTGTCTTTACGAGCATGAGGAACTAATCCCCTCGTCCGAGGGAACAATGAAACCACCCATGGCGGTGTAGATTCGATGTGATGTATGTCTTTCTCCCTTATCTCAATTAATGTTTTCCAATTCTGAATTGATTGCGTCGATCATGTGCATGCATGATTGACTAGTTAAACGTGTTGAGGCTTAGGAGGCAATTCGCGTTTTAGAACTTGAATTGGGATCATCGATCGAATATTGCACGAGAGTGAGTATGAGATCGGTGCAACCTTATAGGAACCAGATTTAATAGAGTTTGATGATTAGGGTTATGAGACCTAGTAAGTAATTAATCCAATCGTTGAATACGTCCTATTGAGCACGACAGTGGATATAGGAGAACTTGGGGGTCCTGGTTGTCATTGTAATTGAACTTAGGAAAGAATCATCATCACTTGGGTACTATGCATGATTGGGTAGGTGGATTTGAGACCTTAGATATTTTAATTTCAGATCTTAATACCTTAGTTCTATTAGATTTGTTAATTTAATTTGCGATCATATTTTCTCTCTCAACCATTTGCTGTTACTTGACCAACTTATCGAATTTCTCGCTGATTAGTCGAATTGGTAGCCCAATCCTTGTGTTCGACCTCGGTAATTACTTACCGTGTTTATTTTATTACTTGCGGCGACCCGGTACACTTGCCGGTGACTCAACAGCGAGACAGAAGCGTGAGCAAGCCTCTGAGATTCAGGGCTTCTGTCTCGCGTGGCCACTGTGGATTCGTGTGGTGAATCAAGCTTTATATATATATATATATATATATATATATATATATATATATATATATATATATATATATATATATAAAGGGAAATGACAGAAAAATAAAAATAAAGGATACCTAGCTTGGGTTGCCTCCCAAGTAGCGCTTGTTTAACGTCCCGAGCCTGACTTATTGAGAAGCATCCACCTGGATCCCATAGCCTGTGGCATAAGGGCCAAGAGATGCTCATCATGTGAGATCCTCCACCCGGATCCTATGGTTTGTGAAGTGGCAATTGCAGAAGCAATACGGTTCTTTCCACAATTCCACCTAGCACGTGTGTGACAACTCCATTGACCTCTACAATTGTGAACTTACTTTCTCCGAGGTCAAATGGTGTTTTCACAAGGAAGATTAACATACAGGTGGAGGGGGCTAACTTTCCAGTGTCCACACATGCATTTAAGCCAACATAGTTATCCAATGCAGCAATTTCAGGTTGCTTGGCAGGCATGGTGAACTCCACTACCACATCATCTGCATTTTGATCCATCCCCCCAACCATATTCTGCTCAATCAATGCTTCATGTGGGTATTGTACTAGCCGTTTGCAAATCTCCCCCACTTGCTCCGGTGCCTTGTCACTTGTCAACTCCTCTTTCTCAGGTTGCTCTTCCTCAACATGTGGTTGTTCCGGGGCCTTGTCTGGGAAAGTTCCTGGGAGACGCTCATTTAGTTGCTTTGCGAGCTGAGCAACCCGCGTCTCTAGATTCTGAATTGCCGCCCCTGTATGAGTTGCCAACTTGTCAATGGCTGTGCTTGTATTGATTGAAAACTTCTCAACTGCTGCACTCATCTTCTCAAAAGCCAACTCCCAAGGTTGCCTTCCACCATCAGTTATTTGCACTTGATTAGTCCCTGGAAAAGCCTGTTGAGTATTGTGTTGATGGATCCCATAGTTTGGCCTCTGACCCTGTTGAGGTTGTAGTTGCCAATTCTGTTGAGGCTGTTGCCCGGCTAGACCACCACTAGCATTACTCCAAGCGAAACCCGGATGGTTTCTCCTCATATAACCCCTATTCTGATTTTGACTGTTCCTCTGATAGTTGTTCTGGGGCACACTGTCATAGAAATTGTGGCATGAGTCCACATGTTCCTGGGAGAAGTTGAACGGACAGTACTGAATGTCATGATCTCCATTACAATTTCCACAACCCGGAGGCATTCCCTCGTGTATCACATTCACCCTCTTGTTCCCAGACAAAGCCTCATTCTGCATCTTCAACAGTCTATTTTGCTCTAGAATGACTTCTATTGTTGCAGAACTGACTCCGCTTGAGGTTTCCCTACCACGGTTGTAATCATTGTACGGCATCTTCTCCAATAATGCCCATCCGTGCTCAGCTGATAAATAGGAAAATGAACCGCCAGCCACGGCATCACAATCCATCTGATAGTGCCCCCTCAACCCGTTAAAGAAATGTTGAACTTTGGAGACCGGGTCAAAGAAAGCTGAGGGCCATCTCCTCAAGATCAATTGCTTCAAGCCTCTTTCGCTCTCTGGCTTCTTTCCTTAAGCGCTTCTGGGACTTGGTGATCTCCGAATCAAATAGCAAGTCCTCTTGTGAGAGGGTACCTCGCATACAAAAACAAGGCAAGACCAAGTGGAATCAAAGAAGTAGAGAGAAATAATAGTAAATAAAAATAAAAATAAAAATAAAAATAACTTAACCAAATAATCAAACTTCCCTAAAAATTTGAGAAATTGGTGGAGCCAATCCCCGGCAACGGCGCCAAAAACTTGTTGAGTCACCGGCAAGTGTACCGGGTCGTCGTAAGTAATAAAACTCAGTAAGCGATTACCAAGGTCGAACTCAGGGATTGGGCTACCAATTCGACTAATTTGCAGAAATTTGATATGTTTGGTCAAGTAACAGAAAGTGGTTGAGAAGAGAGAAAATAGGATCGCAAGTTCAATTAACAAATCTAATAAAATAATTAACTAAAAATCTGAAATTAAAATATCTAAGGTCACAAATCCACCTACCCAATCATGTATAGTACCCAAGTGATGATGATTCCTTCCCTAAGTTCAATTACAATGTCAACCAGGACCCCCAAATTCTCCTAAATCCACTGTCGTGCTCAATAGGACATATTCGACGATTGAGTTAATAACTTACTAGGTCTCATAACCCTAATCATCAAACTCTATTAAATCTGGTTCCTATAAGGTTGCACCGATCTCATACTCACTCTCGTGCAATATTCGATCGATGATCCCAATTCAAGTTCTAAAACGCGAATTGCCTCCTAAGCCTCAACACGTTTAACTAGTCAATCATGCATGCACATGATCGACGCAATCAATTCAGAATTGGAAAACATTAATTGAGATAAGGGAGAAAGACATACATCACATCGAATCTACACCGCCATGGGTGGTTTCATTGTTCCCTTAGACGAGGGGATTAGTTCCTCATGCTTGTAAAGACAGACAAACAATCGGAATTCATCCTAAAAAATAAAAATAAGAAAAGAAAAGGGAGACGCAGCTCCAGAAATACAAGGAATCGTCCTAAAGGCTACAAAATCAGTGGCTAACCAAAAACTCCTTAGTTCTGCCCTAAAACAGCAATATATAGGATTCAGGATCTGCGTACGTTCGCGAGGCGAGTAGCCTATGGCGAGGCGAATATTAAAAATGACGCGCTTTCAAATTGGACTCTCGCGAGGCGAGAGTATGTTTTGCGTGGCGAGTATTCAAATCCTAGTCTGTCACAGCCGTTACCTTCATCACGGCTAGGCCGTGATGGTCTCTGTCCTCCAGGGTCTTCACGATTCGCGAGGCGAGTAGCCTCTCGCGGGACGAGACAGAAAGGATGACTGTTGCTGCTCAGCTGGTCTTCAGGCTCGCGTGGCGAGCTCCCTTCCGCGGGGCGAGTATCCCCAGAATGACAATTTCCACTGTTTCCTTCATTTTCCTTGACTCTAGGAGCTTCACTTCTAACCTGAAACATAAAAAGAAACAAAAAGCGTAATTCTACTCCAAATAGACTAAAAACTACTAAAAATACATAAACCGAGTCAAAGTCTAACTTAGGAACAAAACAAGGCCAAATTTGGGCGAAAACGAGATTGAACTCGAATAATTAGCACATAAACCACAGTCTATCTAGTTACAAAACTAGATAAGCCAGAGGCTTATCATCTGCTTAAGAGGCAAGATGGACGCACTTATTATCAAGTCTTTGGACTTGCTATATCTAAACAAGCTATTTTGGTATTCTTCTAACAAACATTTAGAGCCTCGTTTACTTAAGAAAATCAGTCTACTAAATTAAATAAACAAGTAACTTTACCAAGGTAAGCAGCCCGTCTACAAGGGTGGAAGCGTATTTTCAAATGAAAGCTTATCCTATGTTTACTTATATTAAAGTATTCCCGCATAACTGAAATCACGTGTTAGATCTCAATTAGCACTTTGCCAAGGAAATTTATTCATTTTGTTAGCATCAAAACTTAGAGATTATTAAATCCAAAACCACTTTGGTTCCAACAATCTCCCCCTTTTTGATGATGACAAAACTAATTAAATTTGAAAAGAAAAGTCTAAGAGAGCTTGCAGGGCTCCCCCTAAGACAAAGCATTCAAATAATTTAAACAGAATAAACATAAGAAAAACAACTGCATATAAGCTAATAGATAGGTGCAACAGCTTATCATACTTAGAGTATATATAAGGGAATAAATAAACATAAGTATCAGAGCAACAGATATTAAAGCAAATAAGCAAACATAAGTATCAAAACAGTTATCAAGTAGAAGAGAATATGCAAATGCAAACAAATAAGAGATTTTAAAAAAAACTGACTTTTTATATATATAAATCTCTTTTCTTTCCTTTCTCCCCCTTTTTGTCATCAGCCAAAAAGGTAAAAGGAGAGGACCATCATTGTCAGTACAAAAGAAAAAAAAGTAAAGGTTAATGTTGAGTCACCGGCAAGTGTACCGGGTCGTCGCAGGGATTGGGCTACCAATTCAACTAATCCGTGGGAAATCCGATACGTTTGGTCAAGTAACAGAAGATGGTTGAGAGAGAGAGATTAGGATCGAATTCAAATTAACAAATCTAATAAAATAATTGACTAAAAATCTGAAATTAAAATGTCCAAGGTCACAAATCCACCTACCCAATATGCATACCCAAGTGATGATGAATTCCTCCCTAAGTTCAATTACAATGTCAACCGGGACCCCTAAATTCTCCTATATCCACTGTCGTGCTCAATAGGACGTATTCAAAGATTGGATTAATTACTTACTAGGTATCATAATCCTAATCATCAAATTCTGTTAATTCTTGTTCCCTATAAGGTTGCACCGATCTCCTACCCACTCTCGTGCAATATTCGACTGATGATCCCGATTCAAGTTCTAAAACGCGAATCGCCGATCAGCCTCAACACGTTTAACTAGTTAATCACGCGCGCATGTGATCAACGCAACCAAATCAGAATTGGAAAACATTAATTGAGAAAAAGGGAGAAAGACATACGTCACATCGAATCTACACTGCCATGGGTGGCTTCATTGTTCCCTCAGACGAGGGGATTAGTTCCTCATGTTCATAGACAAACAATCGGACATAACCTCCATGGTAAAATAAGAAAAAGAAGAAGAAAAAAAGAAAAAGAAGGAGACGCAGCTCCAAAGAGACAAGAAACTACCCTAAACGCTACTCTAAACAGTGGAAAAACTACTAGGATTCGCGGCCCTCAAAAAGCTCCCTTCTTCTGATCTGAAACAGCAATATATAGAGTTCTGATTCTGCGCTCGCTCGCGAGGCGAACAAGCTTTCGCAAGGAGAACATTAGTTTTGGCGCGCATTCAATTTGGACTTTCGCGTGGCGAGAGTATGTTCGCGGGGTGAATTTCAGTTTTGGCTCCATCCTGAGTTTGAATGATCGCGACGCTAAATGTGATTCGCGAGGCGAGACTGGAACCTTAATCTGTCACAGCCGTGACCTTCATCACGGCTAGGCCGTGATGGTCTCTGTCTTCCAGGGTCTTCAGACTCTCGCGGGGCGAGAAGCCTCTCGCGTGGCGAGCCAGAATTGATGACTGTTGCTGTTTTGCTAATCTTCAGGATCACGAGGCGAGCATCCACTCGCAGGGCGAGTACCTCCAGAATGGAAATTTCCACTGTTTTCTTGACTCGAAGTGCTTCCTTGACTCTTGGAGCTTCACTTCTAACCTGAAACAATAAAAAAAAAGAACAAAAACGTAATTCTATTCAAAATAGACTAAAAACTACTAGAAATGCCTAGAACGAGTAAAAGTCTACTTAGGAACAAAACAAGGCCAAATTTGGGCGAAAACGAGAGTGAACTCGAATAATTTGCATAAAAACCACAGTCCATCTAGTTATAAAACTAGATAAGCCAGAGGCTTATCAAAACACCCCAAACTTAAACCTTGCTTGTCCCCAAGCAAGCTAAAACTCAAAAAGGACTCAAGACTTGGCAAGCCTAAAGGAATCACTCGATTTCGCACAAATTTCATGCAATCAAAACAGTTTTTCTCCAATGATTTCCCCCTTACATCAACGTAATCCCCACATTCATTTACTTTAAACAATTGAGAACTTCATCATTCATGCAATCATTAATCTAAGTTGAGGATCAGAGTCACACACAAAAGGAAGATCACCAATTTCAAACAATTGCCTTCCTCACAAGGGTATGTAAAATTTCACTCATTCGCTCAAATTCGTCTAGGCTATCAACTTTTCACTCAATTTCACATATCAAGAGCACTTTCCCATGAATTTGATTTTCATCTCAAAATGGTTCCCACGAAAGCATGCATGCAACATCAGAAGGTCTTTTAAAGGTTGAAATGGGGCCTGGCTAAGGGTAGGATGTTCAAGGATACTAGGCTTAAGTCCCTAGGAACTAAGAGAGCATGAGCATTTGACACATATTCCACTCAAATTCCTTTTTTCATTTTTCTTTTTGCCTCGGGTGACTACAGCCTTTTCCTTGCTAATCTTTTTGTTTTGCCCCTTTTCTTTTGGCAATATTTTTTTTTCTTTCTTTTTTCTCTTTTTTTTTTCTTTTTGCCTTGGGATTCAACCTTTATTTTTCTTTTTCTCACCCCAATATGACACATCACCTTGTAGCCACCCCAAACTTAGTTCCTCACAACCCTTCTCTTGCTACGCTTCCATGCTCTCCTCATCCTAAGATTGGGTTAACATGGTTTTTCAGATTTTTGGCTTGTAATATAGGGTCATCAAGAAACAATAGGCTAATTAGGCTCAAAGTGGCTAACTAGGGAACATGCATTAGGGATGGTTCTTTTTAGGCCAAGTAGTTATTCAAAGAAAATTGCCTAAATCATTTGATGCAACACATAAACATGCAAATCATGAAGATATTCAACCAAATCCGGGAAAGTGCAACTTAACAGTGATTCACACAATCAAAAACAAAGTTGGAGGCTCAAATCCTCACCTGGATATTTTTTTTGCAAATTGTTTGACCGAGATACAATTCCTAGTGTGTGCACCCCTTCACCCCAAACTTATCATAAATCAAGTAATCACAATAAAATTCTCAAAGTTCCATTTTCAATTTTTCACATGGGGATCAATTTTTCTATTTTCAGAACCTAGGGGGAAATCATCAATGGTCAAAATAATTCATGCAATCAATCTATGCTCAATTTAATTAAAATCCAACAAGCTTGCCGACACACATTCATACACATACTCTTGATCTTCTCAAATTATTCAAGAGCGACAAACAAAAACAAAAACAAAAACAAAAACAAAACAAAAGTGAGGAGAGGAGAGGGTGCTCCCTGATCAAGTTCCCATGGTTGCCTCCTCATCCAATTGGTCTCACGGGCTCCCTTCTGTTGCATAGCATCCTGGAAGAACTCCTGCAAATTAAAACCTTAAGTGCAGATTCGCGAGGCGAGAGATCACTCGCGAGGCGAATCTGGAAAAATTGTTTTCACACTTTCCAGAATAGCGAGGCGAGTAGTATCTCGAGAGGCGAATATGGAATTCCAACAGAGGATGATGCCCAGAATCGCGAGGCGAAAGTATACCTCGCGACGCGAGACAGAAGCGTGAGCAAGCCTCTGAGATTCAGGGCTTCTGTCTCGCATGGCCACTGTGGATTCGCGTGGCGAATCAAGTTTTTTTTTTTAAATATATAAATGAAAATTACAGAGACTAAAAATAAAGGATACCTAGCTTGGGTTGCCTCCCAAGAAGCGCTTCTTTAACGTCACTAGCTTGACTTATTAAGAAGCATCCACCTGGATCCCATAGCCTGTGGCACAAGGGCCAAGAGACGCTCATCATGTGAGATCCTCCACCCGGATCCCATGGTTTGTGAAGTGGCCCTTGCAGCAGCAATACGACTCTATTCATTATTCCACCTGGCCCGTGTGTGAAAACTCCATTGACCTCGGCAAATATGAACTGACTTCCTCTCGGGTCAAATGGTGTTTTCTCGAGGAAGTGTGCCAGACAAGTGGGAGGGATTAACTTACCAGTGTCCACACATGCATGCAAGCCAACATATTTATTTAATACAACAAAATCAGATTGCTCGGCAAGCATGGTGGAGTCCACTACCACTTTATCTTCATTTTGAACTCTCCCCTCTTGCTCCGGTGCCTTGTCCCTTGCCAACTCCTCTTCCTTAGGTTGCTCTTCCTCAACATGTGGTTGTTCCGGGGCCTTGTCTTCCTCAACTTCCTAAGAACTAGTTGCATCCCAGTCATATCCCAACACCCCACTGCTTCTTGTTGTTGTGGCATTGCATTGGTTCTTAGGGTCGTTCTCGGTATCACCTGGGAAAGTCTCCGGGGGATGCTCATTTAGTTGCTTTGCGAGCTGGGCAATCTGCATCTCTAGATTCTGAATTGCCAACCCTGTATGAGTTGCCAACTTGTCAATGGTTGTGCTTGTATTGATTGCAAACTTCTCAAGTGCCGCATTCATCTTCAACAGATCCAACTCCCAAGGTTGTGGTTGCCAATTATGTTGAGGTTGTGGTTGCCAAGCTAGATCATCGTCAGCATTAATCCAAGAGAAACCCGGATGGTCACCTCTCATATCACCCCAATACTGATTCTGACTCTGATAGTTGTTCTGGGGTACACTGTCATAGAAATTATGGCATGAGTCCACATATTCTTGAGAGAAGTAGAACGGACAACTCCAAGTGTCATGGTCTCCATCACAATATTCGCAACCCGGAAGCATTCCCTCGTGTACCTTGCATACAAAACAAGGCAAGACCAAGTGGAATCAAAGAAGTAGAGAGAGATAAAAATAAAAAAATAAAAATAAAAAGTAAAAATAAAAGTAACTTAACCAAATAATCAATCTTCCCTAAAAATTAGGAAAATCAGTTGTGCCAGTCCCCGGCAACGGCGCCAAAAACTTGTTGAGTCACCGGCAAGTGTACCGGGTCGTCGCAAGTAATAAAATAAACATGGTAAGAATTTACCGAGGTCGAACTCAGGGATTGGGCTACCAATTCAACTAATCCGCGGGAAATCCGATACGTCTGGTCAAGTAACAGAAGATGGTTGAGAGAGAGAGATTAGGATCGAATTCAAATTAACAAATCTAATAAAATAATTGACTAAAAATCTGAAATTAAAATGTCCAAGGTCACAAATCCACCTACCCAATATGCATACCCAAGTGATGATGAATTCCTCCCTAAGTTCAATTACAATGTCAACCGGGACCCCTAAATTCTCCTATATCCACTGTCGTGCTCAATAGGACGTATTCGAAGATTGGATTAATTACTTACTAGGTATCATAATCCTAATCATCAAATTTTGTTAATTCTTGTTCCCTATAAGGTTGCACCGATCTCCTACCCACTCTCGTGCAATATTCGACCGATGATCCCAATTCAAGTTCTAAAACGCGAATCGCCGATCAGCCTCAACACGTTTAACTAGTTAATCACGCGCGCATGTGATCAACGCAATCAAATCAGAATTGGAAAACATTAATTGAGAAAAAGGGAGAAAGACATACGTCACATCGAATCTACACTGCCATGGGTGGCTTCATTGTTCCCTCAGACGAGGGGATTAGTTCCTCATGTTCATAGACAAACAATCGGACATAACCTCCATGGTAAAATAAGAAAAAGAAGAAAAGAAAAAGAAAAAGAAGGAGACGCAGCTCCAAAGAGACAAGAAACTACCCTAAACGCTACTCTAAACAGTGGAAAAACTACTAGGATTCGCGGCCCTCAAAAAGCTCCCTTCTTCTGATCTGAAACAGCAATATATAGAGTTCTGATTCTGCGCTCGCTCGCGAGGCGAACATTAGTTTTGGCGCGCATTCAATTTGGACTTTCGCGAGGCGAGAGTATGTTCGCGGGGCGAATTTCAGTTTTGGCTCCATCCTGAGTTTGAATGATCGCGATGCTAAATGTGATTTGCGAGGCGAGACTGGAACCTTAATCTGTCACAGCCGTGACCTTCATCACGGCTAGGCCGTGATGGTCTCTGTCTTCCAGGGTCTTCAGACTCTCGCGGGGCGAGAAGCCTCTCGCGTGGCGAGCCAGAATTGATGACTGTTGCTGTTTTGCTAATCTTCAGGATCGCGAGGCGAGCATCCACTCGTGGGGCGAGTACCTCCAGAATGGAAATTTCCACTGTTTTCTTGACTCGAAGTGCTTCCTTGACTCTTGGAGCTTCACTTCTAACCTGAAACAATAAAAAAAAAAGAACAAAAAGCGTAATTCTATTCAAAATAGACTAAAAACTACTAGAAATGCCTAGAACGAGTAAAAGTCTACTTAGGAACAAAACAAGGCCAAATTTGGACGAAAACGAGAGTGAACTCGAATAATTTGCACAAAAACCACAGTCCGTCTAGTTATAAAACTAGATAAGCCAGAGGCTTAACAGTTATGCAGGAGGAGGTGGTGGAGGAGGAGGGTTCTGAGTTTGACTCTTCTTGAAGTCCATGAGAAATTTCAACATTTTATTAACAACCTCTAAGGTTGGAGCCATTGAAAATTGAACTTGCTGATGGACATCCTCCTTAATCTTCTCAGTTATCTTTTCAACCTTCTCATCAACTATCTTGCCAAACCTTTCATAAACTATTTTTCCAAGAACCTCTTCAATATTAGATGGCAGAGCCTGTTGCCTTGAGCTTTCAGCAGACTCTTGAAATGTGCTTAGTGTTCTTGATTGATCTGAAGGGTGCATCAGAACTAGAGCTAATGGTTGAGAAGATTGTTTTTATGATGAGCTTTGATGGTGAATTGATTCAGCTGTTTCCTCTAAGACGACAGTAGTGGCAAATTGACCATGTTCTTCAACAACAGGTTCATCTGTGATAGGCTCTGGAGTAGGTGGAGGGATCACTGAGACTTCTTTTGCCCATCTAATGGGGTAGATGAATTCAACATTCTTACTGTTTATATCAAGTCCCCAGAGGTCTTTATAGATCATATATCTAAAGTTTGACAGACCACACTTCCCTCTGACCTTGGGAATATCCTTCTTCTCTTCTTCAGACAGACCAGAGGAAGATGCCTCTCTGGTGCAGTTGATAATGTGAGATTTCCAGAATTCAGCAGCTCTATGTTAATTGATCAACTCAATAGATTCAGTATGTAAAAGGAAATCCAGCATTGAGTAGTCAAAGGTTTCTTGCTCAAGATCAAGCATAGCTGATTCTGCTTCAGGCATCACTCCCTTGAATCTTCTGTTTTTCATGTCCTTGTCCTTATTTAAATCTAACATTGGCAGTCTTGGACAGATCCTGTAGGGCATGATTCCAATTCCGGTTGCTTCATTATGTCTCAGCCAGGATGGAGGGACAAAATGCGCGGCTCGATCAGATCTGATTTGATTGAATTCCCACTTCAGCATTTCATAGTAGAGCTGATCCAGAAAGAAGTTAGAGGCCCTCCCATAGACTCTGGGATGCTCAAAAGACACCCATTTTGTGTATCTTAGCATGATCATGGGAACATGCTTTAAATATCTTGCTCTACGCTCAGGAATGGTAGGAAGATTTTTCCTTTTGGGGTCAGTCTCTGAGACAGGTATGATATGTCTCTCAACTCCATCATTGAGTGGTATGAAAGGAGGAGTTTTGACAAGGGTAGGATAAATTTTTCTAGAAGGGAATTTGTTTAGGGGTAGGTGAGTGACTAATGGCCCTAAGTTATTGTGCATTTGAGAAGGCACATTTTTTATTAATTTACACTCAGGATGAGGTAGGTAAAGGGGTTCAACAGATGAGTTGATTTCTTCCTCATACTCAGGTAGAGGATACCATCTGGTTGGAATGTGTTCGGGTTCAAGTTGGTGAGAATGAAACAGAACTTTCCATTCTCTTTTTACCTTGGCCCAATCCTCAGATTTGCCATTATAAAGGACAGAAGTTGGGGTGAAGGGAAATAAGGTTCTCAAAGGTTTTGGGAAAGGAGCACCAGGGGAAATGCCATCATCTGGTTGATTGAACCAGGGATCATAGACATGGATAATAGGTTGAAATTTTGGAGTGGCTATTTGTGTGGTTGGGGTGAAAGGGGTGTGGGAATTTACACATCATTTGGAGTGGAGACAGGCACATCATCAATCCTAGTTTCTAAACTAGACACTAGGGCATCTACTGCTATTTGAGCACGATCACTAGTAGAGATGGTTACCTTAGAAATCTTAGTTGATCTGGATTTTCTTGTTGGTTGCCTTTTAGGTTTTATTGGAACAATTGTTGGAACAGGCACAACGGCCTCAGCAGCCGCAACAGAGGTCTTCTGCTTCTTTAGAATTGAACTGATAGGAATGTTGTCCTCATCAGCTTCCTCATCTTCATTGTGAGAGAAAATAACTCTTCTTTGCTTCTTTGCAGCAGGGGCATCAGAAGGTTCCCTGATAATAATCTCACCGGCTGGTCTCTTGGGGGCAGGCTTCCTTGTTGCAGTGGTCTTTTGCCTAGTTACCCTTTTAACTCCTAGGACTTCAGCATTGTTTTGTTCCACCATCTCTTCTTTAGCCTTCATCAACTCCTCAATCTTGGCCATTGCAGCAGTAGCATAGGTACTGAGGTTCATATTGGCTATATTCATCTTGCCAAAGTCTGCAGCAGACATTGGTTTTTCAGTTAATATCCTAGCTTGCTCCTCAGGAGTCTTTGCAGCAAGAATCTCATGAATTCCTTGAGCCTTGAAAATTTTGGAAAGAAGATAGCAAAAAGGAAGTGCAGAGAGTCTTTTCTTATTCATCACAGCGTCTCTGAATCTTCCGTACAAAATTCTTGGAAGATTGATTTTTGTTTCTGTGAGAAGATGGCAAAGGCAGAATTTGTGCAGAGAGGAGAAGCTGTCTTTGGATCCAACCTTGTGGAGAACCACCTTGTTGAGAAGCTGACGAAGGATGTGAACAATGTCCTTCATTTCGATAGCTTTCCAAGTGTGAGTTCTGACTGTGTCTTCTTTCATGAGACAGACTTCAATAGTCTCAGAGCCACCCAAGTCCTCTTCCCATGACCCAGTAAAGACTAAACCCTCCTGAGCACAGAAGATTGCATCAGCAATAGTATACTCCGAGACTGTAATCTTCTTTCGTAACACCGTTGAGAAGAAATCAGTATCAGTCACTTGGACGTTTCTCCAGAAATCCCTGATCAGGGTTGGAAAGACAGAGACCTTCTCTATGGAAAGTCCTCCCCACCCGGTTGCATTGACATATTTGCTTATGTCTAGATTGTAGTCTTGCAGCACTCCAAGGTTGAAATGATGCTCTATTGCCAAGTTGAGCTTGTCCACGTTAAAGGTTGAAAAACGAGCCATTTTAGGTGATTAGAGAGTTTAGGGTTTGAAAGCAGAAAGAGGTAGAGTGAGATAGTTCGAGAGGTTATGGAAGTGTAAAGTTTTTCTCAGAAGGAAAAGGTTACTTTTAAAGGAATTTTGAATATCAAAGGTTTTAAAAAAAACTTTTGACATGACATGTCATTATGATAAAACGACGTTGGTAACTTAGAACTATAAAAAGGTCTTGATGGGATTGATGAAAGTACTGACTCAGCAAAGAGAATAAAGGATAAATTTGTCTTAAGACAAAATAAATGCATTTATTCACAAAAAAAAAAAAATATGCTTAAACACGGGCAGATGTTAACTCGTCTGAAACTATACAATGGACGTGGTAACCAGTATCAGTGGACGCGTTATATGGGCGTGCGATACAGTATGCAATAGACACACAACTTTTAATAGGTATTAGATGAGCATAGGTAATAGATGTAGGATTAACACAACAAAATTTTCTCGAGGCTAGTCGCCTAAATTAATCCACACATATCATATTAAGATGCTTCCTAATAAAGATAAATCTGCCCTCTGCAAGAGGTTTAGTGAAGATATATGTCTATTGATGGTCATTATCTACAAATTGAATATCAATCACACCTTTTTGCACATAATCCCTAATAAAACGACGTTTAATCTCTATGTGCTTAGCTCTAGAATGTAAAATTGGATTCTTAGATAGATTTATTGCAGTAGTATTATCACACATAAGCGGAATACTACTTACAAATACATTGTAGTCTTCCAATTGATGTTTGATCCAGAGAAGTTGTGAGCAGCAACTTGCAGCTGATATATACTCAGCTTCAGCAGTTGATAAAGCAATGGTACTTTGTCTTTTGCTTGACCATGAGACAAGATTAGCTCCAATGAAGTGACATCCTCCACTAGTGCTTTTTCTTTCAATTCTATCTCCAGCATAGTCAGCATCACATAAACCAACTAATCTGTAATCTTCATTTTTCTTAAAGCACAAACCAAGATTAGTAGTACTTTTTAAATATCAAAAAATTCTCTTAACTGCTGATAAGTGAGATTCTCTAGGATCAGATTGAAATCAAGCACATAAACATACATTGAACATAATATCAGACTTAGACGCAGTAAGATATAAGAGAGATCCTATCATACCTCTGTATACCGTTTGGTCTACCTTTTACTCTTTATCATTTTTGTTCAGTATGGAAGTGGTGTGCATAGGAGTATTCATTGGTTTATAATCATCCATCTTAAACTTCTTCAGAAGCTCTTTTGTATACTTGGTTTGGTGGATGAACATCTCGTCCATGGTTTGTTTTACTTGAAGTCCAAGGAAGAATTTGAGTTCTCCCATCATGCTCATTTCAAAATCTTTCTGCATTAACTTAGAGAATTCTTTGCATAGAGACTCATTAGTACCACCAAAAATAATATCATCAACATATATTTGTACAACTATGAAATTAGACTTAATGGATTTATCTAAATAAGGTTGTTTCAACCTTTCCTCTATTGAATCCATTTTCCATAAGAAAGGAACTTAGTCTGTCATACCAAGCTCTAGGAGCTTGCTTAAGATGCTACAAAGCTTTCTTAAGCTTATATACGTGTTCAGGATGAGTTTCACACTCAAAAACCGGAGGTTGCATAACATAGACTTCTTCATTAATAAAGCCATTTAGAAAATCACTCTTAACATCCATATGAAAAAGCAGAATACTATGATGTGCAGTGAATGAAAGTAGAATTCTAATAGCTTCTAATCTAGCAACAGGTGCAAAGGTTTCAGTATAATCTATACCTTCTTCTTGAGAGAAACCTTGAGCAACAAGTCTTGCTTTGTTTCTTATTACCTTACCATTTTCATCAAGTTTGTTTCTGTAAACCCACTTTGTTCCAATCACTGATTTGTATTTGGGCAGTGGAACCAGTGTCCAAACATCACTTCTTTCAAACTGATTGAGTTCTTCTTGCATAGCTAGAATCCAACCATCATCTAGCAGAGCCTCGTCTACTGTTTTTGGTTCTGACTCAGAGACTAGTGCAGAATTGTCTTGTTCTCTGAAGGTTGATCTGGTTCTTAGCTTGTCATTGGGGTTTCCAATGATCTGATCTTGTGGATGATAATTCTTGAAATACCACGTTTTTTGAACCATACCATGTTGAGAAGTGGAAGTTTCTGGTTGTTGAGTGGGGTCATCTTCTTGATCATCAACTTTTATCTCAGGTGAGTCTCCTGGAATGCTTAGATCAAGATCTGCAAAAGCTTCATCTAGCTCTGATAATTTCTTATCAGGCTGTTTGTCATCAAACTTGACATGAATACTTTCCACTACTATCAGAGTCCTAGAATTATAAACTCTAAAGCCTTTAGATGTTTCAGAATATCCTAATAGTATTACACTATCTGTTTTATCATCAAACTTACCAAGTTGATCTTTAGTATTCAGTATATAGTGAGACACCCCGTTGTGCCCCATTGTATTATTACATTAAAAACCTTATTATTCATTTACTTAATCGCGCGCTTATCGTTGAAAATACAAAAAATTTAAAACTTAATTAATGATCATATAACTTCTACAAATATAAAACACACCAAAGTTGTAATATATAATTACACCCATGTTTATTTATTACAAAACCAAAACACTGTTAAGGGTACCCTCTCAGTAGGATCCCTCACAGGTAAAAACTTCACTACAGACATACTTAGCGGAAATATAAATACTCCTTAGACACACTGGCCATAATGTCTATACTCTAATCGCCATGAATTACAGCTCGACCTCCAGCGTCTGGTTCATAAGGAGTTCCATCTAACTCCTCAGCAACTGGTTCCTCCATCGGGTCTTCTCGTACGATCACATCAGAAATAAAATACAACACACAAAGATATAGGGAATAAGAAACAGTTCTATCATCAAAAAGTGGAAAAGAGTAATAGTAAATTATACAGTAATTGTCATAGACACGCATCACGAAAAATCAACAATCATCCTCAATTCACTATATCATCCTCTACCCTCAGCCCATGCAACTAAAACTTTATACTGATGTGGCCATCTTCACACCTGTCACATTAGTCGATGAGTCCAGAACGGTCCAGTACCAATAACTTTCGAACGCATCAAAGACTAAACACTTATTAGTCTAAAATGGTCCAGTGCCAATAACATACGAACTCGTCAAGGAACATCCTTCCATAACGGTCCAGTGCCAAGAACATTCGAACTCGTCAAGGAACATCCTTCCATAACGGTCCAGTGCCAAGAACATACGAACTCGTCAAGGAACATCCTTCCATAACGGTCCAGTGCCAAGAACATTCGAACTCGTCAAGGAACATCCTTCCATAACGGTCCAGTGCCAATAACTTTCGAACACGTCAAGAACTAAAGAGTATTACGGTAGTCTACCTCGGCATCCACATCCGTAGGGCACTCACCCGCAATATCCCATATCCCCAAATTAGGATATCCTGACCTCGTGTGTTCCACTCACACGACTGTGACTAACAATACCTCGATAAATGAATCTCCCTAAATTACATCAATAACAACCTAGTGCCTCAACCTTCCATCAAAGTCTCAACACATTTTTCCTCATAGATAAAACCACTTAATTAGGCTAGGCACCTCTAAATCACCTTTTTTCTCTCACCCAAACAATTATCTCCCGAACAACATATATCCTTAATTAAAAATCAGCTAAGCACAATATTAAAAACCAGGCAGATCATGCATTACACAATATCGTAAAATAATTCAAATATCTCAATATCATATATATTCAAACACCGAAATAATACGTCACATGCAGATGGAATACCTCAACCAGCAGTATCACAATGAAATTTGATAACATAAAATCAAACATCCTCAAATATTTAAAATCAACTTAATGTCGATAAACCTACAATCCCGAATCACCATTGGTTTTACGTAAAAGGTTTCCAATGGGATTTTGGTCTTGTCGATTACTCGACTACTAGTAGGGTTTAGGTCGCCCCTACACAATTATCATATAATCTACTACTTATCGATTCCGACGATAGGTTGATCCTTTTCCCCACCCGAGCTAGCACACCGAAACACGTACACGACGATCCTCGTTATCCCGCCACGAGTTAACACAACCACCTTCATCCCAAACAACATAACTATAATTAATCAACTAACAACCATCTATGACACTTTAGGGTTAGGTTCGGCCAAGACTTAGAAAATAGGTTTAGGGTTATCTTTTTAATGTCATCTTTTGGATCCTAGTTACTAGAGTCTTAACTAACATAGGTTACCTATTACAATACTAAAATTTGAAACAAAATCCTCTAACCTTTAGGGTTAGGGTTTTGGCCAAGGGCTGACTTTTAGGGTTCAAAATCCTTAAAATTCCTAATCATGATTAAGTCATAGATTAATGATCCTTGATTAACCTAAATCATGGATTAGTGACTAAACGACTAAAGTTGAAAATCAAAACTTCCTATCTCTTTTATACAAGGATTCGGCCTCAGCATGTTCATAGGGTTAGGGTTCTTAGTTTAATAAACGAACTAGGATTTATTAAGCATACATACTAATAGCTTGATTAACAAGATCATTAATGAAAACTTTAAACAAAACTCATCTCGTTCCAAGAACTAGGGTTTTGGCCTTGATGAAATCAATAGGTTAGAGTTTGATTTTTGATCTTATATATACTTGAATACAAGAACTAGCAAGATATAAAAGGATTGAATCATGAATCAAGACATGAAAATGAAACAAAACCTAAGAACACAAATTTGACCTAGATTCGGCCATGAACAGAATTTAGGGAAATAAATTTCACATGATCTTGTGCTTCTATATGATGAAAATAGATATGATTATAAGATCATAGCAATTGGTTTCATATCAAAAGGATTTTTCTAGAATTAGTTATGAATTTTTGAATCTAGCTCCATGAACTTTGAACAAATGAAGGACATATGAATCTTAGCCATGAATCTACAAAAGTTGTGAAGAGAAATGATTCAAATGTCAAGAGAAGAAGTTTTTACCTCTTGATGATTCAAGGAAATCAAGATTTGGATGATGTTCTTCACAAATTTCTCATGGTGTTCTTGAGAAACTTAAGGAAGAAGATGAACATAGTTAGGGTTTAGAACAGTTTTAGTATTTTGGGTGGATCTCTCAACATACTTGTCCGTTTTGGATGATCTTTATGTCGTTGGAAAGAAGAGAGAAATATGAACAACTTTCATGTTGAAAGTTTTATGAGATTCAGAATATAAAATGGTCAGAATTGCCAATAAAAATCTGACGAATTATGAACTCTTTGGAGAAAAGAACATGAAAATGGAAAAATGGCTTAATGAAGAAGACAACCTATTTAAATGAAGAAGAAACCAAACTTAATGAAGAAGGCATTGGAGCCGTGGGTTTTGGGCAAGAGTTGGTCAACTTTTTCCAATGGCATTTGTTTGAAATTGTCATAAAAAGACAAGGGCAATTTGGTCATTTCATAGGAAAATTTAACTATGTCATAAATGTGCCATTATGGCCATTATGATACGTATAAACTCGTCATAAATGCTCGTCAAGTCGGTCAATCCAACATCTCTGCTACGTTGCCGACTTCTCGATTCATCCGGGCGCAAGCTTTTCCTAGAGACATCTCGACGTATATGCCCGCAACAAATATAATATTTTAATTTTACGCTTTTTCAAAACTTCCAAGATCGTAGTAAATACAATAAAAACATTTTTCATCTCGTTCACGAGTTAAAATTAGTTTTTCTAAGCAGCAAACTTTTCATGTCAACGAAAACACGAAAAACGGCAGATCAAGCTTCCGTCTGAATTTTCAACCAAAAACTTCCCGTAACCTTATGAAAATATGTAGAACAAGGAAATGACCTTGGTTTATCCAAAATCATTTTCTAAGTCTCGGATAAACATATATATTTATATATTTATTTCCGATATTACAAAGCAGCGAAAATCGGGGTGTTACATTACTACCCCTCTTAGAAAAAAATTCCGTCCTCGGAATTTCTTAACTCGATGCTAGACATCATCTTGTAATCTTATCTTAATCTAAAGCTCCAACAATATATTTCTCATCGCTGTTTTTTCCCTAGGTGACAGCGGTAACTTCATAAAAATTCATTCTTATATCATTCTATTTATCCTCGAACTTATCCATCACTATATTCTATTCATTGTTCTTAACCTTTCCAACCAACTTGATCTAACATCCTTAAAGGACATAATTAAAACTTAATCCTTCGAACATATTCTATTATTCCAATTTATATCAAAATCATACATACCGTGTATGAGATCTGCAGCGTGAGGGGATTCAACTCTTCTTATGGTAAAGACTCTCCAAGCGACTTGAGGTCTAACCATCTGCTGATCGGTTCTGAAACTCCTCCCCGGGTTCCACCTCTATAACCTCCGCCTTCCCTATTCCCAGCTACCGACTGCGGCATACCTTTCGGTCTACAATCACGAGCATAATGACCTGGTTTCCCACAGTTGAAACAACCAGATCCCTCCTTAAAATTCCTAACATAGTGCGGTCCTCCGCATCTGAAACAAACTAAGCGTTGTTGTTCTTTGGCTTGTTCCAACCACTGGTGTGGTAGCTCTTGGTGTTGGTGCCACTGTCTGCAATTGTCTAGCATATGGTCCTTGTCTCTCTTGAGAACCCCTATCTTCTCTCCGTTGGAGACTGATCGAATAGGACCTCCACTCCTCTCTGCCGCCTCGCTCGCCAGCCTTGCCTCGTATCTATGCTTTCTATGGCACCGCATCCTCTACTAGTTCCGGAAAACTCTGGATATCGAGAGATACTATAGCCCTTTGTAGTCCATGTCGGAGTCCTTCCTCAAACCTTCTACATTGCCAATCTTCATCTTGGAATCTCTGATAAAATTCAGAATATTTAATCAGCGCCTCAAATCGTGATGCATAATCACCAACCGTCATGTTGCCTTGTTTGAGACTCATGAATTCCCTTTCTTTCTCACGTAGAACTAGACGCGGAAAATACTTCTCAAAGAAACAGTCACTAAACAGCTGCCAGTTGATAACTCTGCCTTCGGCATCCAGCAATCTTCGCTTGCCTCTCCACCAAGACTCTGCTCCTCCAGTTAGCATGAAGGCAGCATACGTTTCTTTCCTATCCCTCTCGCAACGCATGGTATCGAATATCTTTTCGATCTCTTATATCCACCATTCTGCCTTCCTCGGATCATAATCTCCTCGGAATTGAGGTGGCTTCCCTTTCAGTGAAAGTAGCCATTCCGGCATCTTGACTACAACAACTCTCCTTTGATTATGTTGTTCCTCTTTGCTTCTTTGTTCATCTCAGTAGCATCTCAAAGATTCTGCTGTGTTTGTAACAACAGAGCAAGTAACTATGTTTTTCATGGTATCTTGAGTCTCATATGACTCTCCTCCACTTACGTATGATTATTTTCCACATTATTAGCTCCCACAATTCTTTCGGGAGTTCATGTCATTCATCGTCAATCAGACGTCCTTTTCCACGAGTCATGATTCTGTAAAAGAAATCATTTGCTCTTATCAGTATGACATATAATACCACATAGACCAGCATATAAATACCATATGCCACACTAATGTTAATTAACGCATCGGATTCGGACACACTACCCATCTTCTAAGCATAGTTGAAATCCGATGTGGATTCAACTAGACACGACAGAATCAACTTCCTAGACCTCACACTCGATTAGAATCGAATCGCTCGATACCACCAAATGAGACACCCCGTTGTGCCCCATTGTATTATTGCATTAAAAACCTTATTATTCATTTACTTAATCGCACGCTTATCGTTGAAAATACAAAAAATTTAAAACTTAATTAATGATCATATAACTTCTACAAATATAAAACACACCAAAGTTGTAATATATAATTACACCCATGTTTATTTATTACAAAACCAAAACACTGTTAAGGGTACCCTCTCAGTAGGATCCCTCACAGGTAAAAACTTCACTACAGACATACTTAGCGGAAATATAAATACTCCTTAGACACACTGGCCATAATGTCTATACTCTAATCGCCATGAATTACTGACTCGACCTCCAGCGTCTGGTTCGTAAGGAGTTCCATCTAACTCCTCAGCAACTGGTTCCTCCATCGGGTCTTCTCGTACGATCACATCAGAAATAAAATACAACACACAAAGATATAGGGAATAAGAAACAGTTCTATCATCAAAAAGTGGAAAAGAGTAATAGTAAATTATACAGTAATTGTCATAGACACGCATCACGAAAAATCAACAATCATCCTCAATTCACTATATCATCCTCTACCCTCAGCCCATGCAACTAAAACTTTATACTGATGTGGCCATCTTCACTCCTGTCACATTAGTCAGTAGTCCAGAACGGTCCAGTACCAATAACTCTCGAACGCATCAAAGACTAAACACTTATTAGTCTAAAATGGTCCAAAGTGCCAATAACATACGAACTCGTCAAGGAACATCCTTCCATAACGGTCCAGTCACAAGAACATTCGAACTCGTCAAGGAACATCCTTCCATAACGGTCCAGTGCCAAGAACATACGAACTCGTCAAGGAACATCCTTCCATAACGGTCCAGTGCCAAGAACATTCGAACTCGTCAAGGAACATCCTTCCATAACGGTCCAGTGCCAATAACTTTCGAACACGTCAAGAACTAAAGAGTATTACGGTAGTCTACCTCGGCATCCACATCCGTAGGGCACTCACCCGCAATATCCCATATCCCCAAATTAGGATATCCTGACCTCGTGTGTTCCACTCACACGGCTGTGACTAACAATACCTCGATAAATGAATCTCCCTAAATTACATCAATAACAACCTAGTGCCTCAACCTTCCATCAAAGTCTCAACACATTTTTCCTCATAGATAAAACCACTTAATTAGGCTAGGCACCTCTAAATCACCTTTTTTCTCACCCAAACAATTATCTCCGAACAACATATATCCTTACTTAAAAATCAGCTAAGCACAATATTAAAAACCAGGCAGATCATGCATTACACAATATCAGAAAATAATTCAAATATCTCAATATCATATATATTCAAACACCGAAATAATACGTCACATGCAGATGGAATACCTCAACCAGCGTATCACAAAGAAATTTGATAACATAAAATCAAACATCCTCAAATATTTAAAATCAACTTAATGTCGATAAACCTACAATCCCCCGAATCGCCATTGGTTTTACAGAAAAGGTTTCCAATGGGATTTTGGTCTTGTCGATTACTCGACTACTAGTAGGGTTTAGGTCGCCCTACACAATTATCATATAATCTACTACTTATCGATTCCGACGATAGGTTGATTCTTTTCCCCACCGAGCTAGCACACGAAACACGTACACGACGATCCTCGTTATCCCGCCACGAGTTAACACAACCACCTTCATCCCAAACAACATAACTATAATTAATCAACTAACAACCATCTATGACACTTTAGGGTTAGGTTCGGCCAAGACTTAGAAAATAGGTTTAGGGTTATCTTTTTAATGCCATCTTTTGGATCCTAGTTACTAGAGTCTTAACTAACATAGGTTACCTATTACAATACTAAAATTTGAAACAAAATCCTCTAACCTTTAGGGTTAGGGTTTTGCCAAGGGCTGACTTTTAGGGTTCAAAATCCTTAAAATTCCTAATCATGATTAAGTCATAGATTAATGATCCTTGATTAACCTAAATCATGGATTAGTGACTAAACAACTAAAGTTGAAACTCAAAACTTCCTATCTCTTTTATACAAGGATTCGGCCTCAACATGTTCATAGGGTTAGGGTTCTTAGTTTAATAAACCAACTTGGATTTATTAAGCATACATACTAATAGCTTGATTAACAAGATCATTAATGAAAACTTTGAACAAAACTCATCTAGTTCCAAGAACTAGGGTTTCGGCCTTGATGAAATCAATAGGTTAGAGTTTGATTTTTGATCTTATATATACTTGAATACAAGAACTAGCAAGATATAAAAGGATTGAATCATGAATCAAGACATGAAAATGAAACAAAACCTAAGAACACAAATTTGACCTAGATTCGGCCATGAACAGAATTTAGGGAAAGAAATTTCACATGATCTTGTGCTTCTATATGATGAAAATAGATATGATTATAAGATCATAGCAATTGGTTTCATATCAAAAGGATTTTTCTAGAATTAGTTATGAATTTTTGAATCTAGCTCCATGAACTTTGAACAAATGAAGGACATATGAATCTTAGCCATGAATCTACAAAAGTTGTGAAGAGAAATGATTCAAATGTCAAGAGAAGAAGTTTTTACCTCTTGATGATTCAAGGAAATCAAGATTTGGATGATGTTCTTCACAAATTTCTCATGGTGTTCTTGAGAAACTTAAGGAAGAAGATGAACATAGTTAGGGTTTAGAACAGTTTTAGTATTTTGGGTGGATCTCTCAACATACTTGTCCGTTTTGGATGATCTTTATGTCGTTGGAAAGAAGAGAGAAATATGAACAACTTTCATGTTGAAAGTTTTACGAGATTCAGAATATAAAATGGCCAGAATTTCCAATCAAAATCTGACGAATTATGAACTCTTTGGAGAAAAGAACATGAAAATGGAAAAATGGCTTAATGAAGAAGACAACCTATTTAAATGAAGAAAAAACCAAACTTAATGAAGAAGGCATTGGAGCCGTGGGTTTTGGGCAAGAGTTGGTCAACTTTTTCCAATGGCATTTGTTTGAAATTGTCATAAAAAGACAAGGGCAATTTGGTCATTTCATAGGAAAATTTCACTTTGTCATAAATGTGCCATTATGGCCATTATGATACGGATAAACTCGTCATAAATGCTCGTCAAGTCGGTCAATCCAACATCTCTGTCACGTTGCCGACTTCTCGATTCATCTCGGCGCAAGCTTTTCCTAGAGACATCTCGACGTATATGCCCGCAACAAATATAATATTTTAATTTTTACGCTAAATTTTTCAAAACTTCCAAGATCGTAGTAAATACAATAAAAACATTTTTCATCTCGTTCACGAGTTAAAATTAGGTTTTCTAAGCAAGAAACTTTCATTGTCAACGAAAACACGTAAAACGGCAGACCAAGCTCCGCCTGAATTTTCAACCAAAACTTCCCCGTAACCTTATGAAAATATGTAGAACAAGGAAATGACCTTGGTTTATCCAAAATCATTTTCTAAGTCTCGGATAAACATATATATTTATATATTTATTTCCCCGATATTACAAAGAGATGAAAATCGGGGTGTTACATTACTACCCCTCTTAGAAAAAAATTCCGTCCTCGGAATTTCTTAACTCGATGCTAGACATCATCTTGTAATCTTATCTTAATCTAAAGCTCCAACAATATATTTCTCATCGCTGTTTTTCCCCTAGGTGACAGCGGTAACTTCATAAAAAATTCATTCTTATATCATTCTATTTATCCTCGAACTTATCCATCACTATATTCTATTCATTGTTCTTAACCTTTCCAACCAACTTGATCTAACATCCTTAAAGGACATAATTAAAACTTAATCCTTCGAACATATTCTATTATTCCAATTTATATCAAAATCATACATACCGTGTATGAGATCTGCAGCGTGAGGGGATTCAACTCTTCTTATGGTAAACACTCTCCCAGCAGCTTGAGGTCTAACCATCTGCTGATCGGTTGCAGAAACTCCTCCCTGGGTTCCACCTCTATAACCTCCAGCTTCCCTATTCCCAGCTACCGACTGCGGCATACCTTTCTGTCTACAATCACGAGCATAATGACCTGGTTTCCCACAGTTGAAACAACCAGATCCCTCCTTAAAATTCCTAACATAGTGCGGTCCTCCGCATCTGAAACAAACTAAGCGTTGTTGTTGCTGGCTTGTTCCAACCACTGGTGTGGTAGCTACTGGTGTTGGTGCCACTGTCTGCAATTGTCTAGCATATGGTCCTTGTCTCTCTTGAGAACCCCTATCTTCTCTCCGTTGGAGACCTGATCGAATAGGACCTCCACTCCTCTGCTGCCTCTGCTCAGCAGCTTGCCTCAGATCTATGCTTTCTATGGCACTGCATCCCTCTACTAGTTCCGGAAAACTCTGGATATCGAGAGATACTATAGCCCTTTGTAGTCCATGTCGGAGTCCTTCCTCAAACCTTCTACATTGCCAATCTTCATCTGGGAATCTCTGATAAAATTCAGAATATTTAATCAGCGCCTCAAATCGTGATGCATAATCACCAACCGTCATGTTGCCTTGTTTGAGACTCATGAATTCCCTTTCTTTCTCGCGTAGAACTAGACGCGGAAAATACTTCTCAAAGAAACAGTCACTAAACAGCTGCCAGTTGATAACTCTGCCTTCGGCATCCAGCAATCTTCGCTTGCCTCTCCACCAAGACTCTGCTCCTCCAGTTAGCATGAAGGCAGCATACGTCACTTTCCTATCCTCTCTGCAGCGCATGGTATCGAATATCTTTTCGATCTCTTATATCCACCATTCTGCCTTCTCTGGATCATAATCTCCTCGGAATTGAGGTGGCTTCCCTTTCAGGAAAGTAGCCATTCCGGCATCTTCAGCTACAACAGCTCTCCTTTGATTATGTTGTTCCTGCTGTTCTTTGTTCATCTGTAGCATCTCAGCATTCTGCTGTGTTTGTAACAACAGAGCAGTAACTATGTTTTTCATGGTATCTTGAGTCTCAGATGACTCTCCTCCACTTCCGGTATGATTATTTTCCACATTATTAGCTCCCACAATTCTTTCAGGAGTTCTGTCATTACTGTCAATCAGACGTCCTTTTCCACGAGTCATGATTCTGTAAAAGAAATCATTTGCTCTTATCAGTATGACATATAATACCACATAGACCAGTATATAAATACCATATGCCACACTAATGTTAATTAACGCATCGGATTCGGACACACTACCCATCTTCTAAGCATAGTTGAAATCCGATGTGGATTCAACTAGACACGGCCAGTAACAACTTCCTAGACCTCACAGTCCGATTAGAATCGAACTGCTCTGATACCACCAAATGAGACACCCCGTTGTGCCCCATTGTATTATTACATTAAAAACCTTATTATTCATTTACTTAATCGCGCGCTTATCGTTGAAAATACAAAAAATTTAAAACTTAATTAATGATCATATAACTTCTACAAATATAAAACACACCAAAGTTGTAATATATAATTACACCCATGTTTATTTATTACAAAACCAAAACACTGTTAAGGGTACCCTCTCAGTAGGATCGCTCACAGGTAAAAACTTCACTACTGAGACAAACTTAGCGGAAATTTAATTACTCCTTAGACACACTGGCCAGAATGTCTATACTCTAATCGCCATGAATTACAGCTCGACCTCCAGCGTCTGGTTCGTAAGGAGTTCCATCTAACTCCTCAGCAACTGGTTCCTCCATCGGGTCTTCTCGTACGATCACATCAGAAATAAAATACAACACACAAAGATATAGGGAATAAGAAACAGTTCTATCATCAAAAAGCGGAAAAGAGTAATAGTAAATTATACAGTAATTGTCACAGACACGCATCACTAAAAATCAACAATCATCCTCAATTCACTATATCATCCTCTACCCTCAGCCCATGCAACTAAAACTTTATACTGATGTGGCCATCTTCACTCCTGTCACATTAGTCAGTAGTCCAGAACGGTCCAGTACCAATAACTTTCGAACGCATCAAAGACTAAACACTTATTAGACTAAAATGGTCCAGTGCCAATAACATACGAACTCGTCAAGGAACATCCTTCCATAACGGTCCAGTGCCAAGAACATTCGAACTCGTCAAGGAACATCCTTCCATAACGGTCCAGTGCCAAGAACATACGAACTCGTCAAGGAACATCCTTCCATAACGGTCCAGTGCCAAGAACATTCGAACTCGTCAAGGAACATCCTTCCATAACGGTCCAGTGCCAATAACTTTCGAACACGTCAAGAACTAAAGAGTATTACGGTAGTCTACCTCGGCATCCACATCCGTAGGGCACTCACCCGCAATATCCCATATCCCCAAATTAGGATATCCTGACCTCGTGTGTTCCACTCACACTTGTGACTAACAATACCTCGATAAATGAATCTCCCTAAATTACATCAATAACAACCTAGTGCCTCAACCTTCCATCAAAGTCTCAACACATTTTTCCTCATAGATAAAACCACTTAATTAGGCTAGGCACCTCTAAATCACCTTTATTCTCTCACCCAAACAATTATCTCCCGAACAACATATATCCTTACTTAAAAATCAGCTAAGCACAATATTAAAAACCAGGCAGATCATGCATTACACAATATCAGAAAATAATTCAAATATCTCAATATCATATATATTCAAACACCGAAATAATACGTCACATGCAGATGGAATACCTCAACCAGCGTATCACAGTAAATTTGATAACATAAAATCAAACATCCTCAAATATTTAAAATCAACTTAATGTCGATAAACCTACAATCCCCGAATCACCATTGGTTTTACAGAAAAGGTTTCCAATGGGATTTTGGTCTTGTCGATTACTCGACTACTAGTAGGGTTTAGGTCGCCCTACACAATTATCATATAATCTACTACTTATCGATTCCGACGATAGGTTGATCCTTTTCCCCACCTGAGCTAGCACCGGAAACACGTACACGACGATCCTCGTTATCCCGCCACGAGTTAACACAACCACCTTCATCCCAAACAACATAACTATAATTAATCAACTAACAACCATCTATGACACTTTAGGGTTAGGTTCGGCCAAGACTTAGAAAATAGGTTTAGGGTTATCTTTTTAATGTCATCTTTTGGATCCTAGTTACTAGAGTCTTAACTAACATAGGTTACCTATTACAATACTAAAATTTGAAACAAAATCCTCTAACCTTTAGGGTTAGGGTTTTGGCCAAGGGCTGACTTTTAGGGTTCAAAATCCTTAAAATTCCTAATCATGATTAAGTCATAGATTAATGATCCTTGATTAACCTAAATCATGGATTAGTGACTAAACAACTAAAGTTGAAACTCAAAACTTCCTATCTCTTTTATACAAGGATTCGGCCTCAACATGTTCATAGGGTTAGGGTTCTTAGTTTAATAAACCAACTTGGATTTATTAAGCATACATACTAATAGCTTGATTAACAAGATCATTAATGAAAACTTTGAACAAAACTCATCTAGTTCCAAGAACTAGGGTTTCGGCCTTGATGAAATCAATAGGTTAGAGTTTGATTTTTGATCTTATATATACTTGAATAAAAGAACTAGCAAGATATAAACGGATTGAATCATGAATCAAGACATGAAAATGAAACAAAACCTAAGAACACAAATTTGACCTAGATTCGGCCAAGAACAGAATTTAGGGAAAGAAATTTCACATGATCTTGTGCTTCTATATGATGAAAATATATATTATTATAAGATCATAGCAATTGGTTTCATATCAAAAGGATTTTTCTAGAATTAGTTATGAATTTTTGAATCTAGCTCCATGAACTTTGAACAAATGAAGAACATATGAATCTTAGCCATGAATCTACAAAAGTTGTGAAGAGAAATGATTCAAATGTCAAGATAAGAAGTTTTTACCTCTTGATTATTCAAGGAAATCAATATTTGGATGATGTTCTTCACAAATTTCTCATGGTGTTCTTGAGAAACTTAAGGAAGAAGATGAACATAGTTAGGGTTTAGAACAGTTTTAGTATTTTGGGTGGATCTCTCAACATACTTGTCCTTTTTGGATGATCTTTATGTTGTTGGAAAGAAGAGAGAAATATGAACAACTTTCATGTTGAAAGTTTTCCGATATTCAGAATAGAAAATGGTCAGAATTGCCAATCAAAATCTGACGAATTATGAACTCTTTGGAGAAAAGAACATGAAAATGGAAAAATGGCTTAATGAAGAAGACAACCTATTTAAATGAAGAAGAAACCAAACTTAATGAAGAAGGCATTGGAGCCGTGGGTTTTGGGCAAGAGTTGGTCAACTTTTTCCAATGGCATTTGTTTGAAATTGTCATAAAAAGACAAGGGCAATTTGATCATTTCATAGGAAAATTTAACTTTGTCATAAATGTGCCATTATGGCCATTATGATACGGATAAACTCGTCATAAATGCTCGTCAAGTCGGTCAATCCAACATCTCTGTTACGTTGCCGACTTCTCGATTCATCTGGCGCAAGCTTTTCCTAGAGACATCTCGACGTATATGCCCGCAACAAATATAATATTTTAATTTTTACGCTAAATTTTTCAAAACTTCCAGTATCGTAGTAAATACAATAAAAACATTTTTCATCTCGTTCACGAGTTAAAATTAGGTTTTCTAAGCAGCAAACTTTTACTGTCAACGAAAACACAGAAAACGGCAGACCGGCTTCCGTCTGAATTTTCAACCAAAAACTTCCCCGTAACCTTATGAAAATATGTAGAACAAGGAAATGACCTTGGTTTATCCAAAATCATTTTCTAAGTCTCGGATAAACATATATATTTATATATTTATTTCCGATATTACAAAGCAGCGAAAATCGGGGTGTTACATTACTACCCCTCTTAGAAAAAAATTCCGTCCTCGGAATTTCTTAACTCAATGCTAGACATCATCTTGTAATCTTATCTTAATCTAAAGCTCCAACAATATATTTCTCATCGCTGTTTTTCCCCTAGGTGACAGCGGTAACTTCATAAAAAATTCATTCTTATATCATTCTATTTATCCTCGAACTTATCCATCACTATATTCTATTCATTGTTCTTAACCTTTCCAACCAATTTGATCTAACATCCCTAAAGGACATAATTAAAACTTAATCCTTCGAACATATTCTATTATTCCAATTTATATCAAAATCATACATACCGTGTATGAGATCTGCAGCGTGAGGGGATTCAACTCTTCTTATGGTAAACACTCTCCCAAGAACTTGAGGTCTAACCATCTCGCTGATCGGTTGCGAAACTCCTCCCCGGGTTCCACCTCTATAACCTCCAGCTTCCCTATTCCCGGCCACCGATGCGGCATACCTTTCTGTCTACAATCACGAGCATAATGACCTTGTTTCCCCACAGTTGAAACAACCAGATCCCTCCTTAAAATTCCTAACATAGTGCGGTCCTCCGCATCTGAAACAAACTAAGCGTTGTTGTTGCTGGCTTGTTCCAACCACTGGTGTGGTAGCTACTGGTGTTGGTGCCACTGTCTGCAATTGTCTAGCATATGGTCCTTGTCTCTCTTGAGAACCCCTATCTTCTCTCCGTTGGAGACCTGATCGAATAGGACCTCCACTCTCTCTGCCTCCTGCTCGCCAGCCTTGCCTCAGATCTATGCTTTCTATGGCACTGCATCTCTCTACTAGTTCCGGAAAACTCTGGATATCGAGAGATACTATAGCCCTTTGTAGTCCATGTCGGAGTCCTTCCTCAAACCTTCTACATTGCCAATCTTCATCTGAAAATCTCTTATAAAATTCAGAATATTTAATCAGCGCCTCAAATCGTGATGCATAATCACCAACCGTCATGTTGCCTTGTTTGAGACTCATGAATTCCCTTTCTTTCTCGCGTAGAACAAGACACGGAATATACTTCTCAAAGAAACAGTCACTAAACAGCTGCCAGTTGATAACTCTGCCTTCGGCATCCAGCAATCTTCTCTTGCCTCTCCACCAAGACTCTGCTCCTGCAGTTAGCATGAAGGCAGCATACGTCACTTTCCTATCCTCTCTGCAGCGCATGGTATCGAATATCTTTTCGATCTCTTATATCCACCATTCTGCCTTCTCTGGATCATAATCTCCTCGGAATTGAGGTGGCTTCCCTTTCAATAAAGTAGCCATTTCGGCATCTTCAGCTACAACAACTCTCCTTTGATTATGTTGTTCCTGCTGTTCTTTGTTCATCTGTAGCATCTCAGCATTCTGCTGTGTTTGTAACAACAGAGCAGTAACTATGTTTTCATGGTATCTTGAGTCTCAGATGACTCTCCTCCACTTCCGGTATGATTATTTTCCACATTATTAGCTCCCACAATTCTTTCAGGAGTTCTGTCATTACTGTCAATCAGACGTCCTTTTCCACGAGTCATGATTCTGTAAAAGAAATCATTTGCTCTTATCAGTATGACATATAATACCACATAGACCAGTATATAAATACCATATGCCACACTAATGTTAATTAACACATCGGATTCGGACACACTACCCATCTTCTAAGCATAGTTGAAATCCGATGTGGATTCAACTAGACACGACGAAGTAACAACTTCCTAGACCTCACAGTCCGATTAGAATCGAATCGCTCGATAACACCAAATGAGACACCCGTTGTGCCCCATTGTATTATTACATTAAAAACCTTATTATTCATTTACTTAATCGCGCGCTTATCGTTGAAAATACAAAAAATTTAAAACTTAATTAATGATCATATAACTTCTACAAATATAAAACACACCAAAGTTGTAATATATACTTACACCCATGTTTATTTATTACAAAACCAAAACACTGTTAAGGGTACCCTCTCAGTAGGATCCCTCACAGGTAAAAACTTCACTACAGACATACTTAGCGGAAATATAAATACTCCTTAGACACACTGGCCATAATGTCTATACTCTAATCGCCATGAATTACAGCTCGACCCTCCATACCTGGTTCGTAAGGAGTTCCATCTAACTCCTCAAGAATCTGGTTCCTCCATCGGGTCTTCTCGTACGATCACATCAGAAATAAAATACAACACACAAAGATATAGGGAATAAGAAACAGTTTTATCATCAAAAAGCGGAAAAGAGTAATAGTAAATTATACAGTAATTGTCATAGACACGCATCACGAAAAATCAACAATAATCCTCAATTCACTATATCATCATCTACCCTCAGCCCATGCAACTAAAACTTTATACTGATGTGGCCATCTTCACTCCTGTCACATTAGTCAGTAGTCCAGAACGGTCCAGTACCAATAACTTTCGAACGCATCAAAGACTAAACACTTATTAGTCTAAAATGGTCCAGTGCCAATAACATATGAACTCGTCAAGGAACATCCTTCCATAACGGTCCAGTGTCGTCAAGGAACATCCTTCCATAACGGTCCAGTGCCAAGAACATACGAACTCGTCAAGGAACATCCTTCCATAACGGTCCAGTGCCAAGAACATTCGAACTCGTCAAGGAACATCCTTCCATAACGGTCCAGTGCCAATAACTTTCGAACACGTCAAGAACTAAAGAGTATTACGGTAGTCTACCTCGACATCCACATCCGTAGGGCTTTCACCCGCAATATCCCATATCCCCAAATTAGGATATCCTGACCTCGTGTGTTCCACTCACACGGCTGTGACTAACAATACCTCGATAAATGAATCTCCCTAAATTACATCAATAACAACCTAGTGCCTCAACCTTCCATCAAAGTCTCAACACATTTTTCCTCATAGATAAAACCACTTAATTAGGCTAGGCACCTCTAAATCACCTTTATTCTCTCACCCAAACAATTATCTCCCGAACAACATATATCCTTACTTAAAAATCAGCTAAGCACAATATTAAAAACCAGGCAGATCATGCATTACACAATATCAGAAAATAATTCAAATATCTCAATATCATATATATTCAAACACCGAAATAATACGTCACATGCAGATGGAATACCTCAACCAGCATATCACAGTAAATTTGATAACATAAAATCAAACATCCTCAAATATTTAAAATCAACTTAATGTCGATAAACCTACAATCCCCGAATCGCCATTGGTTTTACAGAAAAGGTTTCCAATGGGATTTTGATCTTGTCGATTACTCGACTACTAGTAGGGTTTAGGTCGCCCTACACAATTATCATATAATCTACTACTTATCGATTCCGACGATAGGTTGATTCTTTTCCCCACCTGAGCTAGCACCGGAAACACGTACACGACTATCCTCGTTATCCCGCCACGAGTTAACACAACCACCTTCATCTCAAACAACATAACTATAATTAATCAACTAACAACCATCTATGACACTTTAGGGTTAGGTTCGGCCAAGACTTAGAAAATAGGTTTAGGGTTATCTTTTTAATGCCATCTTTTGGATCCTAGTTACTAGAGTCTTAACTAACATAGGTTACCTATTACAATACTAAAATTTGAAACAAAATCCTCTAACCTTTAGGGTTAGGGTTTTGGCCAAGGGCTGACTTTTAGGGTTCAAAATCCTTAAAATTCCTAATCATGATTAAGTCATAGATTAATGATCCTTGATTAACCTAAATCATGGATTAGTGACTAAACAACTAAAGTTGAAACTCAAAACTTCCTATCTCTTTTATACAAGGATTCGGCCTCAACATGTTCATAGGGTTAGGGTTCTTAGTTTAATAAACCAACTTGGATTTATTAAGCATACATACTAATAGCTTGATTAACAAGATCATTAATGAAAACTTTGAACAAAACTCATCTAGTTCCAAGAACTAGGGTTTCGGCCTTGATGAAATCAATAGGTTAGAGTTTGATTTTTGATCTTATATATACTTGAATACAAGAACCAGCAAGATATAAAAGGATTGAATCATGAATCAAGACATGAAAATGAAACAAAACCTAAGAACACAAATTTGACCTAGATTCGGCCATGAACAGAATTTAGGGAAAGAAATTTCACATGATCTTGTGCTTCTATATGATGAAAATAGATATGATTATAAGATCATAGCAATTGGTTTCATATCAAAAGGATTTTTCTAGAATTAGTTATGAATTTTTGAATCTAGCTCCATGAACTTTGAACAAATGAAGGACATATGAATCTTAGCCATGAATCTACAAAAGTTGTGAAGAGAAATGATTCAAATGTCAAGAGAAGAAGTTTTTACCTCTTGATGATTCAAGGAAATCAAGATTTGGATGATGTTCTTCACAAATTTCTCATGGTGTTCTTGAGAAACTTAAGGAAGAAGATGAACATAGTTAGGGTTTAGAACAGTTTTAGTATTTTGGGTGGATCTCTCAACATACTTGTCCGTTTTGGATGATCTTTATGTCGTTGTAAGGAAGAGAGAAATATGAACAACTTTCATGTTGAAAGTTTTCCGAGATTCAGAATAGAAAATGGTCAGAATTGCCAATCAAAATCTGACGAATTATGAACTCTTTGGAGAAAAGAACATGAAAATGGAAAAATGGCTTAATGAAGAAGACAACCTATTTAAATGAAGAAGAAACCAAACTTAATGAAGAAGGCATTGGAGCCGTGGGTTTTGGGCAAGAGTTGGTCAACTTTTTCCAATGGCATTTGTTTGAAATTGTCATAAAAAGACAAGGGCAATTTGGTCATTTCATAGGAAAATTTAACTTTGTCATAAATGTGTCATTATGACCATTATGATACGGATAAACTCGTCATAAATGCTCGTCAAGTCGGTCAATCCAACATCTCTGCTACGTTGCCGACTTCTCGATTCATCTGGCGCAAGCTTTTCCTAGAGACATCTCGACGTATATGCCCGCAACAAATATAATATTTTAATTTTTACGCTAAATTTTTCAAAACTTCCAGTATCGTAGTAAATACAATAAAAACATTTTTCATCTCGTTCACGAGTTAAAATTAGGTTTTCTAATCAGCAAACCTTTACTGTCAACGAAAACACAGAAAAACGGCGATCGGCCCAAGTCAAATTTCAACCAAAAACTTCCTCGTAACCTTATGAAAATATGTAGAACAAGGAAATGGCCTTGGTTTATCCAAAATCATTTTCTAAGTCTCGGATAAACATATATATTTATATATTTATTTCCGATATTACAAAGCAGCGAAAATCGGGGTGTTACATTACTACCCCTCTTAGAAAAAAATTCCGTCCTCGGAATTTCTTAACTCAATGCTAGACATCATCTTGTAATCTTATCTTAATCTAAAGCTCCAACAATATATTTCTCATCGCTGTTTTTCCCCTAGGTGACAGCGGTAACTTCATAAAAAATTCATTCTTATATCATTCTATTTATCTTCGAACTTATCCATCACTATATTCTATTCATTGTTCTTAACCTTTCCAACCAACTTGATCTAACATCCTTAAAGGACATAATTAAAACTTAATCCTTCGAACATATTCTATTATTCCAATTTATATCAAAATCATACATACCGTGTATGAGATCTGCAGCGTGAGGGGATTCAACTCTTCTTATGGTAAACACTCTCCCAAAGACTTGAGGTCTAACCATCTGCTGATCGGTTGCGAAACTCCTCCCCGGGTTCCACCTTTATAACCTCCGACTTCCCCTATTCCCCCACCGATCATGCGGCATACCTTTTCTGTCTACAATCACGAGCATAATGACCTGGTTTCCCACAGTTGAAACAACCAGATCCCTCCTTAAAATTCCTAACATAGTGCGGTCCTCCGCATCTCGAAACAAACTAAGCGTTGTTGTTCTTTGGCTTGTTCCAACCACGGTGTGGTAGCCTACGGTGTTGGTGCCACTTGTCTCGCAATTGTCTAGCATATGGTCCTTGTCTCTCTTGAGAACCCCTATCTTCTCTCCGTTGGAGACCCGATCGAATAGGACCTCCACTCCTCTGCTTGCCTCTGCTCGTGACTTGCCTCGAATCTATGCTTTCTATGGCACTTGCATCTCTACTAGTTCCGGAAAACTCCGGATATCGAGAGATACTATAGCCCTTTGTAGTCCATGTCGAGTCCTTCCTCAAACCTTATACATTGCCAATCTTCATCTCGGGAATCTCGATAAAATTCAGAATATTTAATCGGCGCCTCAAATCGTGATGCATAATCACCAACCGTCATGTTGCCTTGTTTGAGACTCATGAATTCCCTTTCTTTCTCGCGTAGAACTAGACGCGAAAATACTTCTCAAAGAAACGATCACTAAACAATGCCGATTTGATAACTCTGCCTTCGGCATCCAGTAATCTTCGCTTGCCTCTCCACCAAGACTCTGCTCCTCCAGTTAGCATGAAGGCAGCATACGTCACTTTCCTATCCTCTCTGCAGCGCATGGTATCGAATATCTTTTCGATCTCTTATATCCACCATTCTGCCTTCTCACGGATCATAATCTCCTCGGAATTGAGGTGGCTTCCCTTTCGGGAAAGTAGCCATTCAGGCATCTTCACTACAATGACTCTCCTTTGATTATGTTGTTCCTGCTGTTCTTTGTTCATCTGTAGCATCTCAGCATTCTGCTGTGTTTGTAACAACAGAGCAGTAACTATGTTTTTCATGGTATCTTGAGTCTCAAATGACTCTCCTCCACTTCCGGTATGATTATTTTCCACATTATTAGCTCCCACAATTCTTTCAGGAGTTCTGTCATTACTGTCAATCAGACGTCCTTTTCCACGAGTCATGATTCTGTAAAAGAAATCATTTGCTCTTATCAGTATGACATATAATACCACATAGACCAGTATATAAATACCATATGCCACACTAATGTTAATTAACACATCGGATTCGGACACACTACCCATCTTCTAAGCATAGTTGAAATCCGATGTGGATTCAACTAGACACGGCCAGTAACAACTTCCTAGACCTCACAGTCCGATTAGAATCGAACTGCTCTGATACCACCAAATGAGACACCCCGTTGTGCCCCATTGTATTATTACATTAAAAGCCTTATTATTCATTTACTTAATTGCGCGCTTATGGTTGAAAATACAAAAAATTTAAAACTTAATTAATGATCATATAACTTCTACAAATATAAAACACACCAAAGTTGTAATATATAATTACACCCATGTTTATTTATTACAAAACCAAAACACTGTTAAGGGTACCCTCTCAGTAGGATCCCTCACAGGTAAAAACTTCACTACAGACATACTTAGCGGAAATATAAATACTCCTTAGACACACTGGCCATAATGTCTATACTCTAATCGCCATGAATTACAGCTCGACCTCCTGCGTCTGGTTCGTAAGGAGTTCCATCTAACTCCTCAGCAACTGGTTCCTCCATCGGGTCTTCTCGTACGATCACATCAGAAATAAAATACAACACACAAAGATATAGGGAATAAGAAACAGTTCTATCATCAAAAAGCGGAAAAGAGTAATAGTAAATTATACAGTAATTGTCATAGACACGCATCACGAAAAATCAACAATCATCCTCAATTCACTATATCATCCTCTACCCTCAGCCCATGCAACTAAAACTTTATACTGATGTGGCCATCTTCACTCCTGTCACATTAGTCAGTAGTCCAGAACGGTCCAGTACCAATAACTTTCGAACGCATCAAAGACTAAACACTTATTAGTCTAAAATGGTCCAGTGCCAATAACATACGAACTCGTCAAGGAACATCCTTCCATAACGGTCCAGTGCCAAGAACATTCGAACTCGTCAAGGAACATCCTTCCATAACGGTCCAGTGCCAAGAACATACGAACTCGTCAAGGAACATCCTTCCATAACGGTCCAGTGCCAAGAACATTCGAACTCGTCAAGGAACATCCTTCCATAACGGTCCAGTGCCAATAACTTTCGAACACATCCAGAACTAAAGAGTATTACGGTAGTCTACCTCGGCATCCACATCCGTAGGGCACTCACCCGCAATATCCCATATCCCCAAATTAGGATATCCTGACCTCGTGTGTTCCACTCACACGGCTGTGACTAACAATACCTCGATAAATGAATCTCCCTAAATTACATCAATAACAACCTAGTGCCTCAACCTTCCATCAAAGTCTCAACACATTTTTCCTCATAGATAAAACCACTTAATTAGGCTAGGCACCTCTAAATCACCTTTATTCTCTCACCCAAACAATTATCTCCCGAACAACATATATCCTTACTTAAAAATCAGCTAAGCACAATATTAAAAACCAGGCAGATCATGCATTACACAATATCAGAAAATAATTCAAATATCTCAATATCATATATATTCAAACACCGAAATAATACGTCACATGCAGATGGAATACCTCAACCAGCGTATCACAGTAAACTTGATAACATAAAATCAAACATCCTCAAATATTTAAAATCAACTTAATGTCGATAAACCTACAATCCCCGAATCGCCATTGGTTTTAAAGAAAAGGTTTCCAATGGGATTTTGGTCTTGTCGATTACTCGACTACTAGTAGGGTTTAGGTCGCCCTACACAATTATCATATAATCTACTACTTATCGATTCCGACGATAGGTTGATTCTTTTCCCCACCCGAGCTAGCACCGGAAACACGTACACGACGATCCTCGTTATCCCGCCACGAGTTAACACAACCACCTTCATCCCAAACAACATAACTATAATTAATCAACTAACAACCATCTATGACACTTTAGGGTTAGGTTCGGCTAAGACTTAGAAAATAGGTTTAGGGTTATCTTTTTAATGCCATCTTTTGGATCCTAGTTACTAGAGTCTTAACTAACATAGGTTACCTATTACAATACTAAAATTTGAAACAAAATCCTCTAACCTTTAGGGTTAGGGTTTTGACCAAGGGCTGACTTTTAGGGTTCAAAATCCTTAAAATTCCTAATCATGATTAAGTCATAGATTAATGATCCTTGATTAACCTAAATCATGGATTAGTGACTAAACAACTAAAGTTGAAACTCAAAACTTCCTATCTCTTTTATACAAGGATTCGGCCTCAACATGTTCATAGGGTTAGGGTTCTTAGTTTAATAAACCAACTTGGATTTATTAAGCATACATACTAATAGCTTGATTAACAAGATCATTAATGAAAACTTTGAACAAAACTCATCTAGTTCCAAGAACTAGGGTTTCGGCCTTGATGAAATCAATAGGTTAGAGTTTGATTTTTGATCTTATATATACTTGAATACAAGAACTAGCAAGATATAAAAGGATTGAATCATGAATCAAGACATGAAAATGAAACAAAACCTAAGAACACAAATTTGACCTAGATTCGGCCATGAACAGAATTTAGGGAAAGAAATTTCACATGATCTTGTGCTTCTATATGATGAAAATAGATATGATTATAAGATCATAGCAATTGGTTTCATATCAAAAGGATTTTTCTAGAATTAGTTATGAATTTTTGAATCTAGCTCCATGAACTTTGAACAAATGAAAGACATATGAATCTTAGCCATGAATCTACAAAAGTTGTGAAGATAAATGATTCAAATGTCAAGAGAATAAGTTTTTACCTCTTGATGATTCAAGGAAATCAAGATTTGGATGATGTTCTTCACAAATTTCTCATGGTGTTCTTGAGAAACTTAAGGAAGAAGATGAACATAGTTAGGGTTTAGAACAGTTTTAGTATTTTGGGTGGATCTCTCAACATACTTGTCTGTTTTGGATGATCTTTATGTCGTTGTAAATAAGAGAGAAATATGAACAACTTTCATGTTGAAAGTTTTTCGAGATTCAGAATAGAAAATGGTCAGAATTGCCAATCAAAATCTGACGAATTATGAACTCTTTGGAGAAAAGAACATGAAAATGGAAAAATGGCTTAATGAAGAAGACAACCTATTTAAATGAAGAAGAAACCAAACTTAATGAAGAAGGCATTGGAGCCGTGGGTTTTGGGCGAGAGTTGGTCAACTTTTTCCAATGGCATTTGTTTGAAATTGTCATAAAAAGACAAGGGCAATTTGGTCATTTCATAGGAAAATTTAACTTTGTCATAAATGTGCCATTATGGCCATTATGATACGGATAAACTCGTCATAAATGCTCGTCAAGTCGGTCAATCCAACATCTCTGCTACGTTGCCGACTTCTCGATTCATCTGGCGCAAGCTTTTCCTAGAGACATCTCGACGTATATGCCCGCAACAAATATAATATTTTAATTTTTACGCTAAATTTTTCAAAACTTCCAGTATCGTAGTAAATACAATAAAAACATTTTTCATCTCGTTCACGAGTTAAAATTAGGTTTTCTAAGCAGCAAACTTTTACTGTCAATGAAAACACAGAAAACGGCGGACCGGCTTCCGTCTGAATTTTCAACCAAAAACTTCCCCGTAACCTTATGAAAGTATGTAGAACAAGGAAATGACCTTGGTTTATCTAAAATCATTTTCTAAGTCTCGGATAAACATATATATTTATATATTTATTTCCGATATTACAAAGCAGCGAAAATCGGGGTGTTACATTACTACCCCTCTTAGAAAAAAATTCCGTCCTCGGAATTTCTTAACTCAATGCTAGACATCATCTTGTAATCTTATCTAAATCTAAAGCTCCAACAATATATTTCTCATCGCTGTTTTTCCCCTAGGTGACAGCGGTAACTTCATAAAAAATTCATTCTTGTATCATTCTATTTATCCTCGAACTTATCTATCACTATATTCTATTCATTGTTCTTAACCTTTCCAACCAACTTGATCTAACATCCTTAAAGGACATAATTAAAACTTAATCCTTCGAACATATTCTATTATTCCAATTTATATCAAAATCATACATACCGTGTATGAGATCTGCAGCGTGAGGGGATTCAACTCTTCTTATGGTAAACACTCTCCCAGCAGCTTGAGGTCTAACCATCTGCTGATCGGTTGCAGAAACTCCTCCCTGGGTTCCACCTCTATAACCTCCAGCTTCCCTATTCCCAGCTACCGACTGCGGCATAACTTTCTGTCTACAATCACGAGCATAATGACCTTGTTTCCCACAGTTGAAACAACCAGATCCCTCCTTAAAATTCCTAACATAGTGCGGTCCTCCGTATCTGAAACAAACTAAGCATTGTTGTTGCTGGCTTGTTCCAACCACTGGTGTGGTAGCTACTGGTGTTGGTGCCACTGTCTGCAATTGTCTAGCATATGGTCCTTGTCTCTCTTGAGAACCCCTATCTTCTCTCCGTTGGAGACCTGATCGAATAGGACCTCCACTCCTCTGCTGCCTCTGCTCAGCAGCTTGCCTCAGATCTATGCTTTCTATGGCACTGCATCTCTCTACTAGTTCCGGAAAACTCTGGATATCGAGAGATACTATAGCCCTTTGTAGTCCATGTCGGAGTCCTTCCTCAAACCTTATACATTGCCAATCTTCATCTGGGAATCTCTGATAAAATTCAGAATATTTAATCAGCGCCTCAAATCGTGATGCATAATCACCAACCGTCATGTTGCCTTGTTTGAGACTCATGAATTCCCTTTCTTTCTCGCGTCGAACTAGACGCGGAAAATACTTCTCAAAGAAACAGTCACTAAACAGCAGCCAGTTGATAACTCTGCCTTCGGCATCCAGCAATCTTCGCTTGCCTCTCCACCAAGACTCTGCTCCTCCAGTTAGCATGAAGGCAGCATACGTCACTTTCCTATCCTCTCTGCAGCGCATGGTATCGAATATCTTTTCGATCTCTTATATCCACCATTCTGCCTTCTCTGGATCATAATCTCCTCGGAATTGAGGTGGCTTCCCTTTCAGGAAAGTAGCCATTCCGACATCTTCAGCTACAACTGCTTTCCTTTGATTATGTTGTTCCTGTTGTTCTTTGTTCATCTGTAGCATCTCAAAGATTCTCGCCTGTGTTTGTAACAATGAGAGCAGTAACTATGTTTTTCATGGTATCTTGAGTCTCATATGACTCTCCTCCACTTCCTAGGTATGATTATTTTCCACATTATTAGCTCCCACAATTCTTTCGGGAGTTCTGTCATTCTTGTCAATCGAGGCGTCCTTTTCCACGAGTCATGATTCTGTAAAAGAAATCATTTGCTCTTATCAGTATGACATATAATACCACATAGACCAGCATATAAATACCATATGCCACACTAATGTTAATTAACGCATCGGATTCGGACACACTACCCATCTTCTAAGCATAGTTGAAATCCGATGTGGATTCAACTAGACACGGCCAGTAACAACTTCCTAGACCTCACAGTCCGATTAGAATCGAACTGCTCTGATACCACCAAATGAGACACCCCGTTGTGCCCCATTGTATTATTGCATTAAAAACCTTATTATTCATTTACTTAATCGCACGCTTATCGTTGAAAATACGTAAAAATTTAAAACTTAATTAATGATCATATAACTTCTACAAATATAAAACACACCAAAGTTGTAATATATAATTACACCCATGTTTATTTATTACAAAACCAAAACACTGTTAAGGGTACCCTCTCAGTAGGATCCCTCACAGGTAAAAACTTCACTACAGACATACTTAGCGGAAATATAAATACTCCTTAGACACACTGGCCATAATGTCTATACTCTAATCGCCATGAATTACAGCTCGACCTCCAGCGTCTGGTTCGTAAGGAGTTCCATCTAACTCCTCAGCAACTGGTTCCTCCATCGGGTCTTCTCGTACGATCACATCAGAAATAAAATACAACACACAAAGATATAGGGAATAAGAAACAGTTCTATCATCAAAAAGCGGAAAAGAGTAATAGTAAATTATACAGTAATTGTCATAGACATGCATCACGAAACATCAACAATCATCCTCAATTCACTATATTATCCTCTACCCTCAGCCCATGCAACTAAAACTTTATACTGATGTGGCCATCTTCACTCCTGTCACATTAGTCAAGAGTCGAACGGTCAGTACCAATAACTTTCGAACGCATCAAAGACTAAACACTTATTAGTCTAAAATGGTCCAGTGCCAATAACATACGAACTCGTCAAGGAACATCCTTCCATAACGGTCCAGTGCCAAGAACATTCGAACTCGTCAAGGAACATCCTTCCATAACGGTCCAGTGCCAAGAACATACGAACTCGTCAAGGAACATCCTTCCATAACGGTCCAGTGCCAAGAACATTCGAACTCGTCAAGGAACATCCTTCCATAACGGTCCAGTGCCAATAACTTTCGAACACGTCAAGAACTAAAGAGTATTACGGTAGTCTACCTCGGAATCCACATCCGTAGGGCACTCACCCGCAATATCCCATATCCCCAAATTAGGATATCCTGACCTCGTGTGTTCCACTCACACGGCTGTGACTAACAATGCCTCGATAAATGAATCTCCCTAAATTACATCAATAACAACCTAGTGCCTCAACCTTCCATCAAAGTCTCAACACATTTTTCCTCATAGATAAAACCACTTAATTAGGCTAGGCACCTCTAAATCACCTTTATTCTCTCACCCAAACAATTATCTCCCGAACAACATATATCCTTACTTAAAAATCAGCTAAGCACAATATTAAAAACCAGGCAGATCATGCATTACACAATATCAGAAAATAATTCAAATATCTCAATATCATATATATTCAAACACCGAAATAATTCGTCACATGCAGATGGAATACCTCAACCAGCGTATCACAGTAAATTTGATAACATAAAATCAAACATCCTCAAATATTTAAAATCAACTTAATGTCGATAAACCTACAATCCCCGAATCACCATTGGTTTTACAGAAAAGGTTTCCAATGGGATTTTGGTCTTGTCGATTACTCGACTACTAGTAGGGTTTAGGTCGCCCTACACAATTATCATATAATCTACTACTTATCGATTCCGACGATAGGTTGATTCTTTTCCCCACCTGAGCTAGCACCGGAAACACGTACACGACGATCCTCTTTATCCCGCCACGAGTTAACACAACCACCTTCATCCCAAACAACATAACTATAATTAATCAACTAACAACCATCTATGACACTTTAGGGTTAGGTTCGGTCAAGACTTAGAAAATAGGTTTAGGGTTATCTTTTTAATGCCATCTTTTGGATCCTAGTTACTAGAGTCTTAACTAACATAGGTT